>JAJJWX010001925.1:1200000-1565682 GCA_023529315.1 Papaver bracteatum | reverse complement strand
TGAAATCCCACAACTACACCCTCATGAGATTCTATTAATTTGATTTGATGATCGCCATGTAGTTGCATGAAATCCCACAACTACACCCTCATGAGATTCTATTAATTTGATTTGATGATCTAACTTATTTGATATGAAAATGAAGATTAAAGTACTAAAATTGTAAAAGAGACACAAGGATTTTTACATGGTTCGATCATTGTGATCTACATCCATGGTTCTTCACTAGTGATTGTATGTAATTACATGATTTTACAATTGAGACTCCATTAAGAATTTGGAGCTCTAGATTTTTGGGGAATAAGATCATCAAGAAAATAAGTCTCTATCTCTCTCTACAAAATTCTAACTTCAAATGTCTCTCCAAAATTTACTCTCTAAAAGAACCCTCTTTCTCTTATGCCTAATGGCTATTTATATGATTTTACATAAAAGATGACAGTTGTGTTGTCCCGCAATTTCGGATCTAAAATATGTCATGCGAGTCTTCGCAGCCTTGATCGCAAGATGTCTTTTCTCTCCACAATTCCGCAAGCTATCATTTGTTGCGTCGTTAATTATTTGCAAGCATAATAATGCTGCGAGATTCTGCTCCTACATTTTGCCTCTTTTTTCTTGAATATTGCTTGGAGAGAAATCTTTAAGAAAAAATCTGTTGTTGTAGTAGTCTCTGATCTTTGTTGATGAAGGAACGAGCGAAAGAATATCAAACTCAAAAAGTATATACTTGCCTCTATTCTTTTGCGAAGTTATGAAACTTTAAGAAGTAATTAGAAGTATCATCTTGCGAAGTATGAAGTATGAAGTATGCGAAGTATCCTTGAATAAGTATAAGAAGTATGAAGTATCTCAGAAGAAGCAGAAGAAGTACTCAATCCTCGAAATATAAGAAGTATCTATCCTTGAATAAGAAATATTGCATCTATTCATGCGAAATTATTTCTTCATTTTTGGTGAGAATTCTTGCCCATTTTGGAAATGATTCTTGCTGAGAAGATAAAGAACATAAAATATTTTCTTGGTAATCCATAGTTGCCTCTGTTCTTTATCTATGAAGGAGAATCCTTGAGAAAATGTTGAATGAATAAATTATTTCATTATTCTTATCTTGCCTCTGCCTCATGTAGTAATCTCTTTAAGAAAATAATCACATTCTGCGAAAAAATCACAATTCCTGCAAAATTCTGGGTGAATCTTTCTGCGAATTTATGAACAGTTCTGCGAATTTATGCATAGTTCTATGAATAGTGACGCAAATAGTGTCTCAAACAGTGCTGCGAATAATGTCGCAAATAGTGCTGCGAAGAATGGATCAAAATATGAATAGTCCTGCGAAATTTTGAGGTATTATTCTGTAAAATTTTGTAAAATACTTGTACAGATATAATGATTATGTTATGAAATGTGTATGCGATGCTTATGCCATGAAATGCTTATGCAATGCTTTTATGATGCGATTATGATGCTTGTATGATGAGAATGCTTATCTATTGCAATGTATTAGCTAATGTTTGTGTTACTTAGCTCATTTCGCTGCGGTAAAATTTATGTAGCTTTAAATTGCCTCCATTCTCCCTTTCTTTGACTTTTTCTCTAGTGTGAGCATTTCTCTTTATTCTCGCAAGTTAATTCGCTTGTGCCTCATTTTCCTGGATCGTTGTATCTCATTGTTTTATTCCTGCACTATTAGTCTCGCATGATATAATATAATTAAAATATTAAAGATTCATAATCTCAATTTCATTTCAGTATATATGTTCGCAAGCTTGTTTGCTTACATATAATCATCTTCACAAGTTTATTTGCGTATTCTCTTGTGGTCTTATTTTTCCTTCCTAGTTAAAGGTATCATTTAGCCACGTTTCTTTCTGCGAAAAAATCGCAGGACGTCCTTACATTCGCATGTAGAGACCCATTGATCTTGCCTTATCATTTCTCTTAGTATTATAGACTCTTCAGGATATTTGTCACGTGACAATATGACAGGCCTAAATATTCTTGCGAACGTAAAGCCCCGTGACATTGCCGTCTTTGCGATGAAATCGCAGGACGTCTTTACATTTTCATGCAAAAACCCATTGATCTCATATTAACTTCTTTGTATTTAATTCTGCGAGTACATATTTATTTTTTCATTTTTTTATTTTTTTACTCGCAGAAATACGATTGTTGCACAAATATGACAAGCCTTTATGTTCTTGCGAACAGAAAGCCTCGTGACATTTGCGTCTTATAGCACGTATCATCTCCCTAATGGAGGGTGCTTCCCTTTATCTTCCCCTTGGTTTCCCCTTCAAGGAAGCGTACATCGACCATACAAGGTTATCTCTTCCCATTCGGTTCTAGAAACAACCAGCTTTTGTTCGCAACTTCTTTTCCTTTTTGCCTATAGGGCTTATAGTTACGAGGTTGCACCCTATGGGGTATCTTTGGGCCAAGTGCATCATTTTCCAAGACTTGTCAAGAATGGAAGATGTGCTTCAAACCCACCTGGCACTCTTGACTCAACCGTGTACCTCGACGCCTTGATCGTTTTCTGCACTTCTTGGGAAAGATAGTATGCCTTAGTCGCCCAACCTAAATCATATTACATCGCAATATTAGGTTGAGAATCCAAGGTGTCTTACCCGGATAGGTACCCCGTTTTTGGGTTATGTACCCCGTAATGTCCATGTACTCAGGTTCCGTGGTGGTGTTTCGTTTCCCCTGAGCCATGCTTATAGGTACCCCCTTAAATGACATACTTCAGGACTTTGCCTCTTGAGAAATGTTGCTTCGCGAACTAGGTTGTACGTCACAAAGGTTTTCCTGTGTAAAATTTCTGCGGGTTTCTTTCTTTTTTGAAAGATGATCACAGTTTGTAATTCTGCGATTATGTAGATTTTTGTAAATCAAATCAAAAATCTTTTATTTTCTGTAAAAGTAAAATTTTCAAGGAAAGTGGTACTTATCTTTCTTGCGATTTTCTGTTGCGTCCGTATCTCGTGAAGTAATAGACTTGCTTGCTAAATGTGAAGGAATGAGAAATGAAGTCTTGTGAAATTAACTCTTGATCTGCCTCTTGTATAATGTTGCGTCATACCAACTGTTCTAACCATTTCTTACGAAATATGTCTGCGAAATAATCTCCCATTTTCTTCTTGCGAAATAACCAAAGATGTTGCGAAGTAATAAAATACCAAATTTTTTCCTCTAACCAACTTGCGCTAAAATTAGACTTCATTTTCTTGCTAGCCAATTACTTGTGTGAAATAGATTGGTATGCTTTACTGGGCTTGGAAAAACTGGGATTTAATATTTAATCAATTTTTCTTGCAACCCATTTCTTATTGAAGTTGGTATTTGGGAAGATCTGCGAAGATAACTTGGATAAATTGTTCATTTGTGTTGCGAATTTTCGCAACGTAAACTTCTGCGAAGAAAACTATTTACAAAATGAATCCCTGCTCTGCAAAAAATTCTTCGTAAAAAGGATGACTTGAACCTGCGACCTGTTGATTGTACTCTGCACCTCAAGCCATTTGTACTAGGTTCTGTTTTCTTAAAAAGATACATTTGGCTTAACTTATGATCTTGTAATCACTGATGTTTTTGAATTCCACTTTACTTCGTTCTTCTTAGAGCTGTCAACGGGGCAAGCTAGGGTCAACCCGGCCCTAGCTTGTGAACCCGTTGACAAGCTAGGGTCAACCCTAGCCCTAGTGCTATTCATCAACAATCCCAAAATCCCAACCCTAGATTGTCCGCGGGTTGGCTTGTAGGGTTCACGGGTTGGCTTGTTAGTTATCATAACAACCAAAAAAAATGTTGAAAGTTAAAAAAAAAAAATGTTTAAAATTACGCTGTTAGGGAGGATTGAACCTAGCTCAGCTAGGTGTTCACTTAGCATAACAACCACTGGACTACAAATGAACACGTTTCTATTAGATAAAATCTTTAAAATAGGTAACTAACAAGCCAACCCGTGAACCCGCTGCGGGTTGACCTAGCTTGGCTTGTTTTCTACTAGGGTTAGATATGCCAACCCTAACCCGGCTTGTTTAGACAACAAGCCAAGCCGGGACGGGTTGAAACAAGCCAAGCTAGGTCCAACCCGCGGGCCGGGTTAGGAATTGACAGCTCTAGTTCTTCTCTTGCAAAAAAAATATGCTACTCTTTCGTGTCTTTTCTGCGTTGGTGCAAATCATATTATACAAGATTGTTTTCTGCTAATTCTTCGCAGGTGTGTTTCGCAAAGTTTCAAGCCGATTTGATAGTGAGTTGCGGCTGTATTGAGAGCTCTTCACCTGTGGTTGCCAGCTAACCTTTTCTTCGCAAGTTGATGATAATAACTAGTGTTTGCTTCCTTTGGATAAACATACTCGAATCACCCCTTTTCCTGCTGTTGGTAATATTATTTCCATTTTCTGCATGTTTTAGAATTTGTATCATTATGGATCATACTGTTTGATGCTAGATTCTGGTTGTTTATGTCAGTAAATGTTTCTCCATACGTGTTGGTTGTTTTGCCTTTAATTTGATCTTCCCCCTACTTTTCTTGACAATCACTTTTAGTATATTATAAACTAAATTTAACCATTCATCGCAGTTAAAACTGAATGATCTCTATCTCCATTATCACAGGTGCATGCTGAGATGATTCCATCGTCACCATGTTTGCCTAAATCTTCTTGACAAAATTAGCTGTTGAGAATTTTTCGCTTCGCTGGGATTCTTTTAATCCATTCCTTTGCTCCAGCAAGTTCTATATTGTTTTGTTTTTCTTCCACCGAACATTTTGTGTCCATCTGGACTACAGGTTCACTGACTCATTGTAGTTCCTTATCAACTCACACTTAAACTCATTATATCGAAACCAGGGCAGTAATGGTACGTCCTTTGTATTTTCTTTGGCTGAAAAGTTTCTTTGCGGGAATTGCTATGATCTGGCGTCACTAATTTGTTATTGAGAATACCACAACTACACCCTACTTCACTAGATACCCCATATCTAATTTCTGCGCTAATTTGTGGCGTCACTAATTTGTCCCTTTTTCTAGCGCCAATTATGTAGTTGCAGGAAATCCCACAACTACACCCTCATGAGATTATATTAAACTGATTTGATGATCTAACTTATTTGATATGAAAATAAAGATTAAAGTACTAAAATTGTAAAAGAGACACAAGGATTTTTACATGGTTCGATCATTGTGATCTACATCCATGGTTCTTCACTAGTGATTGTATGTAATTACATGATTTTACAATTGAGACTCCATTAAGGATTTGGAGCTCTAGATTTTTGGGGAATAAGATCATCAAGAAAATAAGTCTCTCTCTCTCTCTACAAAATTCTAACTTCAAATGTCTCTCCAAAATCTATTCTCTAAAAGAACCCTCTTTTCATATGATTTTACATAAAAGATGACAGTTGTGTTGTCCCGCAATTTCGGATCTAAAATATGTCATGCGAGTCTTCGCAGCCTTGATCGCAAGATGTCTTTTCTCTCCACAATTTCGCAAGCTATCATTTGTTGCGTCGTTAATTATTTGCAAGCATAATAATGCTGCGAGATTCTGCTCCTACATGCCAGGTGAATATTTTTCAAATCCGAACATCTTTCCCCAAATTCGGCCTTGAAAAAATTTCACATAATTGTTCTCTGAAACCTCTGGATTGAATCTCTTCTCCTCAATGAAGGTAGCTTCCCTCAAGGCTTGGTATCTATCAAAGCATGTAGTGTCTACGAAATCCGTAAGATCATGTTTTCCTTTGATCAAGTGAGGACGCTTGATTTTCTCAACCTCTCTAGAAGGAATAAATTAATTCAGGACAAACTTGTCTATTCCATGGTTTCCTTCCACTAATTTCCTCTTTCTCATATTTTCGAAAATATGAAAACCCATAGTTTCAGTTTTTATCAGTCTTCTCCAATATATTCGAACACATAATAAGAGATTATGTTTGATAGGAAAACTTGAGATCAAAAACATGAAACAACTAGTTTTAGGAAATATTAGAAAAAGAGGAAATCGAGACTTGTGGGGAAACAAATCCGATTTTGTATCTAGTTTTTTCTTTTAGAAAACCGATTCTTCATGGATTGGATCTTTGTTTCGGTTTGATTCCATGTTTTTGTCCAAAAGTATGTTTACTCTTTCATTACCAAAGATTGATAATATTACTTGAAACTTACTCAAGTATTTTATAGAGTATACATATACATCTTTGAACAAAATTTGGTATTTCTTAAAAATACCACTTGAATCATAACTCGTGTAGAATTTTACAAAATCACTTGCTTCATTAAAACAACATGTGAGGTGCATGAAGCAATCCATAGTTAATAAAATTATTAACTGAAAACTCAATCCTTGGAGGATTACATATTTTCGAACATCGCACCAATAAAGGTGAATCATTGACAGTCTTTGATCTGAAAATGTATACAAATATACTTTGATAGGCTATTAAAATATATTTAAGATTCAAGATTACACAAGAACACAATAGTGGATGTTCATAAAAATCTTAAGTAGAATCTTATGCATCTTCAAGATACTATCTGTCTCATTGACCATTGAATCATTATTTATTACAATGATATACAATCCTATGAAAGGATTATGTAGGTCATTCACGACATACATATGAATCATTCCTAACAGGTTTAGGAATAAAATTATTACATACTTCATAAGTGTTATCCACTAAAAACTCCTGAAGTAGTCAAATCCTTCCATTATGTTAACTGAATCATTAACCATACTCAATTCGTATAGGATGGACCGCACCAAACATATATTGTTAGATCTTTTCGTGTTTGCCTGATCTGATACCAATTAAAAAGGCGAGGGTACCCCAAATATACCTAAATCTATTACTTTTACTTCCTATAAGTCCTTTCCCCAAAAGTGATTGTCTATGGATTGAGTCGAGAAAATACAACAAATCGGTTCACACTTTGTGTGATCGTCAACGGATACAATATGGAGACAATACAACAATAAAGTATGTTTACTTGATAAAAAGGTTCGAACTTAACCAAACTCAATAGGATTCACGTATTAACGTTTGTGCAATTTACTTTAATTATAATGCGGAAATATAAAGTAACTGACACAGCAAGATTTTGTTAACGAGGAAACCGCAAATGCAGAAAAACCCCGGGACCTAGTCCAGAATTGAATACTCTCAAGATTAAGGCGCTTCGTATAGTTGAGACCAAGCAACTAAACCTATAGTTCACCTAGTTCCATATGTATTCCCATGCCTCCAACCTATAAACAAGTCACGTACTTGGACCAATTCCTTTGGTTCGTATTCCAAATAGTAAAGGAATAACAAATATGTTTGGTATCAACTCTCTTCAACCATGTGATATGAGTTATGCAAAGGTTCCCTTGTTTATCTTAACATAAACTCCTTTTTCAGGTTCCAATATCTATCTTATGTTCAATCACCCAAAGGCAATTTTTAAGATTAATACAATCAATGCCTTTAATCACAAGGAAACGTATTGATGCCTATCTTCCTTAATTAATAAATCCAATCTACCACAAGGATAAACCGATTATTAATTGGATCCTATTTTTCCCAAACAAGTATTTTGCACCAAAGATTATAAAAACTTAGTCAGAAATCTTCAATATCTTCTTTGTCTTCAATTTTTTTTAGATCTTCAATAAACACCACACAACTACTTGAATCTCTTGTGATCAATCACACACAGAACGGAGTCTGTTACCAAATGGATTATCATAAGATCGTCTTTAGATCTAACAACAGTCTAAAGATCCATGTCGAAACCTTGAACTAGTTTGAGTGATTCTTATATCATAAGAGAAGATTCTCAAGCATAAACAAACTAGGTGAAATCAAAGTTCAACCACTGTTAGTCAATCAAATCAATAAGAAAACTAAAGATAAACCGCAATATCTAGTTTCCCATCGACGGGTTGCGCTAGAGATTCTCAATCCGATAGAAGACTTTAAATTGAGCGGTCGTAAGATATTTCACCTAATTAGATTACTCTCCTCTCCAATAGGCGGCTTCACCAGTAACAAAGACAAAAGGGTAAGTCTAATGTTACACCGGATTAGTTTGCTAGAAATGCAAACTCAAAGTATTTATTGACAAAGAAGTTTGAACACCAAGGAATTTCCAAAATCGAAAATATACTCAAGATATTTTTCCATATTAACCCAAATTCTGTTTTCATAATTCCTGTGAATGCGCTGTCCAAAAATATGATCGAAATCTCCTTGGAAAATCTTTAACTAGTTAATGCACATTACTAATTATAATTTTCCATATATAATTAAAAACCCTTAATTAATATGATTCTTAACTCATTTAAATTCGATCTTGGGATTTATTTCCTTCTTAGCCGTTAAGGAATCTCTTTGAACAATATAGAATAAGCATTAATGCACCGTGTTCAAAGTGTGTTGAAGCCTTACTCTTGCAAGTCCTTTTTCATACTTATTCACTTGAAACTAATTTACCACACTTCCAAACAAGTTTAGAATTGGTTCATCTGACTTTCTAGAACTACTTGATTGATCAAGTTACACTCAATCACCAATCATGGCCTTATGGTTCTACCAAAACATGTTTTGGTTCTACCTCCATGGGAGTACTATGCATAGTTATACTAGCTTACCAAAGATACGGCTGACTAGATACTAGGATTGGTTCCCCACATATATTTGGTATCTAACTTGTATGCACTGCACATGTCCATAGGATGGGTTCCCCCTTCCCAAAAATGTGTTGCACATGTTCAAAGGATCGGTTTCCCTTTCTTCCATAAACCTTGCTGTACCTCATACAAGGATCGGTATCCCTTGTGATGCACTGCACCTCTTACTAGGATCGGTTCCCCTTCTCCCAGTAATAAGTTCAGACGTTCACAACCTAATCATACCCCAGGTGATTACTTAAGATTGGTTTCACTAATAAAATTCATTCCAATACATAAGTCAGGCCTCATGTGAATGTTTTGACCAAGAACACAAACAAGTCGTGAGAGGTTATACTAATCACACATATTGGTCGTTCATAAGATATGCAATGAAGAACAACCCGAATAACGCCTGACGATTTCCTTTTCGGTTCACAACACATATCATGAACCTACTTCCTTAAAACACATGTAAAAACATTATTTCCTACGATGTAATCCTCACTTCATACCCATACATAATCAGAATAGAATTCATACGATTATGTCGATGTCTTATATACAAAGTTTAATGGTTAATCAAGAAACTTCATATTGTATTCCTTAATACTATGTCTATCTAGAGTGTTCATGATTCATAGTTTTATGTTTTCAATATGCAGACTTGAAAGATATGTCAGGGAATGAAATAGTTCAAGTCTAATATCGCTAACCTCAAGTGGAAGGATGATGTTATGGTTGTATCTATGTACTTCTTCAAGTATTCGCAACACTTATAATGTATCATCCTAATACTTTCAAACTAACCTATATGAAGTTGACTCTAGTACATTTAAATCAAACGACTCTTGAATGAGTTTTGGTTCACTAAAATATGAAAATCAAACTTGACGTACCAACGCTTGGTGGGTTCAACCGAGCAATGCTTTAACATTATCCATAAAAGAGTGATTAACTCAATCGTTTTATGCTCAACACAATAAAAACTTATGGAGAATTTAAGTACACATAAAATATGGATCAGGTAAATATCAATATTACGGCATAAACAAGGATTCATTTTATTTTACATCACTATTTTCACAATGACATTCAATAGACATAATCCTTGTAAACAAAAATTCATCGTATCTTCCATTAATTATTTGCATAACGACATAATAAGTTCAATTTTTGTTTGTCAAAAGTTGTTCGATCTTGTATCAATACTTGGATATCGACATATAAAAGAGATAACTTTTGACATCGTATGGGACAATGATTGTTCACGGACGCAAACATACATATCCCATAAAAAATTGCAATATATGAAGCGATAAAGATTAGTACTGCAAAAAATATTCTTCTGAAATTTTTTAGAGTTTAAATAAATAAATCTAAAAAACAAAGATGAAAATAAATGGACATAGCTATGTGTAATCACAATAATTGCTATTCCAAACTTTAGTTATTCTTCCTAAAACACAAGAATAAAATTATCATAAGAAGACTTCCTAGACATTAATATCTTTGAAAAATTCTTGTCGTCAACACCCAATGGAACATATGGTTCATGGAGGAAGGGGTCAATACCAATAAACCTTCTTGGTTAATGATGTCAAAACATGGCCTTCTGAATTTCCTGTGATCTTAAAATACAAGCCTTTATTTGTTGAATCTATTTTATGCCAGCTTCCACTCTTCAAGAACATCATGAAACGTCTGAGAGTTTGAAGGAACAACTCTTGGCTTCCTCACATTCCTTTTTTTTCTTTTCTAAGTTGGAGGTTTTGGAGGTTTTTTCTTTTCCTTCATGATTGATGGCTTGGAAATCATATTAACATCTTTTTGATCAGAAGACACAATGCTTGGAGTATCCATATGTATACCGGTTTGTGAGAGGAGTTCACAAATTAATCTCAACAAGCAGTCTTTGATTGAAAAGAGTTTCAGAGAAGGAAAGAATATGTAGGGTTATGAAACCTATAAACAACCAGGTTCATGTACAGAACTCATAACCTTATAAAAGGCAGAATTATCTTAATTAACCCTCTTCTTTTTGCAAATAGGTCCTTTCCACTATCAACAATGATATATGAAAGAATCCAAAATCCAAATAACACAAAGTTAGAAAAACAATAAGAATATATTTTTTATTTTTAAATCCCGGTGTGTTCAAGATCTTATCTCTTTTGAACAAGCACATGAGACAAGATGCACAAAGAAAACATAATAAAGTTGTGTTGTGGTGAAAAACAATTTGTCCACCATGACCCTTTTGGATGGAATTCATGGAACCCTGCCTTTTCGTACGTTTAGACCATGTTTTCTTCTCTAATGGTGTAAATCTGTCTTTGGAAACTAATTTCTTCGAGGAAGATAAGATCTTACATACCTCGATTATTTTCTCCGCGAGTTTAAGCTTGGTAGCTAGACAATCTGCTCTTCGTTGAATCTTGTTGACATTTCTCATCTTGTTTTTGTACTTGAAACACTTTGAAAGTTCATGACCCTTGAGAGAAAAATAGGAGCATGTCAACGCATAAGATGATCCAGGCGCTTTTGAAACACAAGCTGCTAGACACAAAGTAGATCCTGAAATATTAAACAGATAGTTTCCAAAAGAAGGGTCAATTGATTCTTCCATCTTGATTGGGCTCTCTTCTAAAATTTTATCAAGATTGATGTATGTATTTCTACAATTATCAAAATGCAACACTTGATTTTTTTGTCTTCATCAGAATCATAATTGTCAGACACCTCATCAAGTGTAGCAGCAAGACCTTGGTTCCCAGTGTATTTTCTACGGTTTGGGCACTCGTTCGCAAAATGACCAAAACCTTTACACTTAAAGCACTGCGGCATAACCCCGTCATCATTTTTATCTGTGTCCATGTTTTTAGGAGGAATACGATTATAGGGTTTGACTGATGATTTTGGCTTATCTCTGGAGAACCATTTACTTCTCTTCAACAGAAGATCTCTAAACTGTCTTGTGCTCATCGAGACCAATTTGTCAAAATCTTCATCTGATGAATATGTCTCAAAGTGATCATCTTTAGAGATATACACATTTTTAATTTTATCAAGTAATTTTGTGTCTTTCAGTGCTTTGAACGCAACATCCTTAGAATTAGATGAATGTTCGTGATCAAAGATCTTAAGCTTCCCAACCAGCGTATTTCTGGAGAGATTTTCAAGGTTTTTTCCCTCAACGATGGCATGCTTATTAGAATCGTATCTAGATGGCACCGATCTGAGAATTTTCATCACAATGTCTTTTTCAGGAATAGTCTTATCCTATGCAAAAGACGAATTAAAAATTTCAAACACTTTGTGATTAAACTCATCAAATGAATCTTCATATGCCATACGAAGATTTTCCCAATCGGAATTTAGGTTTTGAAGCCTGGCTTCCTTTTCACTGGTATTACCTTCGAATACGGTTTTTAAGATATCCCACGTATCTTTAGACCTAGTGCAATTTGACACATGGTGCTGAAGAATTGTTGTAATGGCATGTATGATGGCATTCAAACCGTCAGAGTTTTGCTTTGCAAAAAGTATCTCAGTAGCATCGTATTCGCCAATATTTTTCGGCACATTAACGTTACCTACTTTAACAACGAGAGCATCATATCCATTAATAACATATACCCATGATTGAAAATCACGCGCTTGAAGAAAATCTCGCAATACAATTTTCCACCATAAGTAATTAGAGCCATCGAAGACTGGTGGTACGTTAATAGAGATAGCACCTTTGTGCATAGATTCAGATCGCTACAAGTACAAACTTTTGAGATCTTAAACGTGTTTGTCTGCACTGATACCAATTAAAAAAATGGGGGTCTAACAACCTGATGTAGGACATCCGTTAGATTTAGGATTAGTATTTTATTATTATTTCTAGAGCTTAATTAATTTAGAGTAATATTTCTTATTTTTGGAATTACTAATTTTTAGATGTTATTTAGTTCTAGACATTATTTATTTTAGGGATTTCTTATTTTTCAAGTTTAAGTCTTATTTTAGGAATATGAGTTTTATTGTCTACTCTATAAATAGGTGATAAGACTTATGTACAACATTATTATTATCATCAATATTGAGATTTCTCAACTATTCTTCTACTTTTATTATCAAAATTCTTTATTCACGCTTCCGTTCTGCATTAAGTGGCATCACGAGCTTCGGCTTCGATCCTCTTATTCTTTTCATCTAAAATTTCTTTACCCTTTCGTCACCTTAATTTACTTCGAGATCTCCGCATCTCTTCTTCTAATCCCGATTATCCTTTTATTTTTTTGTTTGAAAAAAAATAAAAAAATAAAGTCCTCGGCTGTGATTTATCTTTGTTCCCCATCAGTACCCACATCTTTCCACTACCTCTAAATTCTTCTCACTACTTTTTCTTTCCACCACTTCCGAATCTCTACTTCTTTAATTTACGTTTACTATTCTCAAACCTCAAATCCAATTTTCGTTAGCCACCCTCCCTTTGCAACCGAGTCCAATAATCACCTAAGCCCATTTATCTCTATCCATAACCATTATTCTAGGCCCACTACCCCATCAGGCTACTATCAGTCAAACTCCTTGCACTGTTTCTGCAAAACCAAACAGTGAATACTATATTCTCCTAAACCAAGCTAGCGAGCATTTTTATGATGTTTAATTTCAACGACATATTTCGTGAATTTGCGGAATCACAAAAGAGAACTCTTCAACATCTCGCTAAAGCGAATCGTATTTTGGATCGACAAGAGGAATCTCAAGCCGTGTCTCAAGAAGCGATTCAACATCAACTAGAGTTAATTGAATCAATGTTATCCAGTCTGACCACACATACAGAGAATCACAATGATGCTCCTCAATTTTGTGATGGTGAAGCAAATCCAAGTTGTCATGTCGCTCATAATCAACAAATTATTTGTCCAGATAATATTGAAAAAGTTTCGTCAAAATCAACACATGAGACATTATTATCTTCTTGTGAGTTGTTTAGTGTCCCTATTTTTGAAGATCGACCATTAAGTAAGAATATTTTTGTTGGTCAAAAATACTGCGAGATAATTACTACTACAACTATTGCCAACGCCGACATCAACTTTTGTGTTCAACAATCAATTTTATGGTGTTCTACTCTACGATCATCAACTTACTCAAAGTATATTATTTGTTGGGTGGGTCGTTTACAATATTTGGTGAACTCGAAGACGACTTCTTTTCAAGATGGCGGGCATGATGAAGGACATGTTTTTTGGTACTTTCTCAATTCGATACGAATTCTTTTCAAGACGGCGGGCCTGATGTAGGACATCCGTTTGATTTAGGATTAGTATTTTATTATTATTTCTAGAGATTAATTAATTTAGAGTAATATTTCTTATTTTTGGAATTACTTATTTTTAGATGTTATTTAGTTCTAGAACATTATTTATTTTAGGGATTTCTTATTTTTCAATTTAAGTCTTATTTTAGGAATATGAGTTTTATTGTCTACTCTTTAAATAGGTGATAAGTCTTATGTACAACATTATTATTATCATAAATATTGAGATTTCTCAACTATTCTTCTACTTTTACTATCAAAATTCTTTATTCACGCTTCCGTTCTTCATTACAACCTCACCCAATATTTCGACTATAGCAATCTGTATGGACTATCTCTAATATACTTTTAAGAGAATCAATTAGAGAGTCAAAATCAATCTTAATAAAAAGTATATCAAGGAGTTAATATCTCTCTCTCTCTCTCTCGATTTGATCTATACTCAAGCAAATAGAAATCTGCGAGTCGCTATCAAATACAAGAGATACTAGTATAACCGTTTCCACGGTGGGAGGGCCGACCGAAGAAGAATCTGAAGATGGGATTTGTCTGCGACTACTTTCACATTCTGTTTCAGCAAAAATGATATTTTCCTCCCCGTTTCCGAAAAAGTGATACTTTAACCTCGTTTCAGAAAAAGTGGCACTTTCGCCTCGTCTAAGAAAAAGTGATGCTTTTGGCCCGTTTCAGAAAAAATGATGCTTTCGCTCCGTTCCATAACGGAGCGAAAGCATCACTTTTCCCAAAACGGGGCGAAAATATCACTTTTCCCTACACGGGGAGAAATTATCACTTTTTCCAAAACGGGGCGAAAGTATCACTTTTTCCAGAAACAGGGAGAATATATCACTTTTCTTGAATCGGAATGTGAAAGCTTTTTCGGAAACGGAAAATTAGTCGATCCATAAACCAAAATATGGTTGCATGATGTGTTATGCATCATTTGTGGTGGTTTGTATAATGGTTATGCATTTAATTTTCGAGAATTGTCCTAAAATGATAGTATCACTTTTCTTGAAAACGGAGGGAGTACATCGTTTTATTAGTTGCAACAGAAAATTAGTTGATGCATAAAGCCAAATATGGTTACATAAAGTATTATGTATCTTTTATGGTGCTTTGCATAATGAATATCCATTTAATTTTCTAAAATTGTGCCTAAAATGATAATTACCTCCGATTTTTTTGTAAAAACTCAAAGTTTGATATTGTTGTCTGTGCTCGTTGGATAGGTTTTTTTTATTAGCTTTCCAACGAGATAAAATTTGTAAAATTCCAAGTCACTGATTTTTAGATATGTTATATTAAAGTTTGGTTGCCAATTATACCCTTAAAGAATTGAATACATGAGGAATTATATTAATTTTACTAAAAGGGAGGGATATTTTGGTATTATCAAGTGCACACTACCAAAATCTTTTTATGTGAATTGATCACTTACTATTTACAAAAAAATGGTCATATAAAGGTCCTCCCTTGCTTCGCTCGGTCGGGCCAATAAACTTGGATGGTACCAAAGACCAATATCCAAGGATCAATCAATTTCCAACAAATGAATAGAAAATTAAAAGACATTTAAAAGAAATTAAGAAAATAACAAATATTAGTTATGATTATTGACATTAGTATTATTAAGGTTTTACAACTAAAAGTTTAGGAAAGAAATTTTAGAGAGGAGAAAACTAAAATCTAGGGAGAAGAAGGAGATAAAGCTAGGGTTTATTTTAGAGAGGGAGACCATGGAAAATTAGTGGAGAATCAATAGAATTAAGGTAGAATGAGAAACCCTTTCTCTTTAGGTGTTTATCTTTGGTGTTTATTTTATATGATTTTATATTGTTATGATTCGGTAATTTATTTGAATAAATATGCATGATTTATAAGGGTTGATACCAGTATTACTGGGTCTGATACCATTTAGCCGATCTAACAGCCAGGATCACTTAAGATCTTGAGATGGTATTAGCCCCTAGTAATGTAGGTATCAGCCCTTATCAATCACGTAAATATGTACCTTTGTTGATGATCGGGCTTGATTGATATAAAACATGATTAGTATATCTTGTTAAAATTTCAGAATATTCTAATGTAAATTCACCGTTGAATGATTGTTTAAATTTGAGTGATATTTTCTAAAATTCTTGATAGTTTTTTTTTCTCTGGTTTTGAAGTTCTTAGGAAGTCTTAATGATGTTAAAACGATTTGAGGGATTAACAAAATTTGTAGATAAATGCCTTATCTTTCATTATGCTTTGGATTTGCTTAATTTTAGGTTGTTATGAATTTATCATGAATTGTTTGGTAAAGACATGTAATCTGTCTAGTTTTTAGGATGTCATTGTAAATTCATTATCTTTTGAATGAGCCGTTAATTTCATATGAAATTTGGATATGTTATACATGATAGTGTCAGTAATGTTAACCAAAATGTGGAGGTAGGTCGGACCAAGTTATCTTTACGAAACCTATAAAGTAAAATTTTGAAGTTAGTGTGTTTGTTGAAATTCTTAAAAGAATTACAATGTTAGTTGGGTTGTGAACATATAACTTGTTGATTAAATGGTTTGGATTATCAAGATGGTATTGTATGATAAATATATTTTAAAAATAATTGGATGGATATGTTAGTTCGGATGGCGGTGCCCGTACCGAGGATATACGGATATGTGGGGCAAGACCCAGGGATACTCGTGAAAAAGTGGTGTGGATTTAAAAATGAATTGATATACTTGTTTGAATAGCGGTCCCGTACCGAGGATACACGGATAGGTGTGGCAAGACCCAAGGATACTCCTGCTATGGTAGTGTGCATTTATAAATGAATGCATATATTTGTTTGAACGGTGGTGCCTGTACCGAGGATACACGGATAGGTGGAGCTTGACCCAAGGATATTCGTGTAAGCGAGGTTGATGGTCCCGTGCCTAGGATACACTGATAGGCGGCACGAACCAAGGATACTCGTGCATTTTAGAGAATCTGATGGATTGTGAGTTTACTTGATGGAAGTAACTATAATTAATTCCTTGAAGTTGCACCGTGTACTCTCGTTGCACATATTCTCTTTGATTGGTTGACATGTTTTCATATTTTTTTGAGAAAGGGAATGCATTCTATTAAGTTGTCATCTCATGAAATTCCTTGCAGATTTATGAAAGGTTGAAGTGGAAGCTGGAAATGAGTAGCTTAGTGATTGCATTGTTTTTTTTCATTTCTTGAGATGTAAATTTGATTAAATAAATGTTAGCTGAAAATGTTTTGAACGATGTTTAATGTATTCATATGCTTCAATTCATGTATACAAGTTTAAATTATGTTTGGTATAAAAGTGAATTATCGAGAATAAATATATGCATAAGTCTCGTTCCGTCCCGTAACGCTCTGAGTTTTGATCTCTATATGGTTTGACCCTGGTCCATAACTCTGGGTGTTAAAAGTTGTTATCAGAGCTCTAGTATTTAAATCTTGAATGGGACCATAAAATAAATTATTGGATATGTTGATGTGATACTAAGCATGCTTGTTTGACTTGATTGGTGTATTGCTTGCGTTATTGTATTAGTTGTAATTGCGATGATGAATTATGTGGAGTCCAACTTTGTGCACCCCTCTAAAGCCGGAGTGCACATTCCGGTCATTATAATTGGGTGAAATTTCCGCAAGTGGTTTTCGTTTCTCTTTCCTATTTTATATTTTCCCCTAAAATTCCGTTGACAAAGAAATCTCCATTAATAACAGTAACACCTATGTCGTCTTTGCTTTGGGTCTTCAGTTCTTCTGGGAGTTCGAATGATTGAAGGGGACATAAAAGATAATATGTATATTCAATCCTCTTGGCATAGAAGACCAGTATTTAGACAGAGAAGAAAGTATAACTGGTTAGAAGCTTTTGGAAGTAGATTTCTGTAGTAGCAAATTAGCAATGGCTAAATTTTTCAATGATGATCTATCTCTAAGTGCTATTGATGATTTGGATTTTTTTTTGTTTGATCCACGGTTTCAATAGGAGAAATCACAATCAGAAGCTATTTTGAGTTTCATAAATAATAGAGAAAAAATTTACATGTCAATATCAAAACCAAAAGAAATGATGCTCATAATTACTCCCATTTTTGTGATTATACTGGAATCTATCAAACTCTTACTGAAAAACTCAATGCGGGAGAAAGAAAAACGGAAAAAATGAAAGAAGAAACATTAAAGGGGATCCCGTGATTTGTGCCAGTAAAAAAGAAAACGTATTTTAAGTAAAAAAATGAAAACCACTATATTCAATTTGTAACCAATTGCAAGGACCGGAATGTGCACCCCGGTTTTAGAGGGATGCACAAAGTGGGACTCAATTATGTGCTATATTAAATTATTTTTTGGGATTTCAGATTATATAGTAGCATTTTTAGCCACTGTTTCGGTTCGGGTTGTACCCGGATTAGTTAACCTTGTGGCTTAGGTTATTGTTCCTTAGCCTTAGCATAGTTAGGTGGATTGAACTAGAAAGGCTACAAATTTTGGTACAAAAAGAGTCACCTAAATTCATTTTAGCAGGGTCCAAGAGCATAGCTCAGTGGTATCCCATAAACTCCAATAATAAGGAAGTTAGGGGTTCAATCCACGCCGCCATAAATGTTTGTATTAGATTAGTTTTATAGAGGGTTTAGCAGTGTTGGGTCTGGCAGTGGGGACAGTCCAACTGGCTTGGTTCGGGTAGGGGCTTAGGTCCGACATTCGCGTATCAAAAAAAAAAAAAATCATTTTAGTAAAAGCTAGGGAGAATAAGGAGATGAATCTAGGGTTTATTTTAAAGAGGGATACCATGGAAAATAAGGGGAGAATCAATGGAATTTAGGTAGAATGCGAAACCCTTTCTCTTTAGGTGTTTTTCTTTAGTTTTTATTTAATATTCTTTTGTATGGTTATGATTCAATAATTTGTTTGAATAAATATGTACCTCTCAAGGTAGTTAATCTCGGTTGTACAGGCCGATATTAACGATTTTTATAGGATATAGGAAAAAATCTGTACGATACAGCAAATATCGGAGATACGAAGGAGGAACGTTAAAAACGCGTGTATCGTCATGTACGGGCCGATATACCAGTTTCACATGTACACCTATAATATAGGGAGAGGGCATGCTTTTGAATCCATAGTTCTTGTTTGTATCTTAGTTTTAAATCCAACCATTGGATCTCTGTAATTTTCATAAATGTTGTTTGTTACAGTATTATGAAACTTCGTTTAAATTTTTAGTACGATCGGTGATGGAGATGTGATGAAACCAACCAAGTTCAGATTACATTGCTACAGATTTCAGATCACTGTGCAGAGATATAAAACTATTAAAATACATGTTGTACAGTTTATAATGACCTGAAATTTTAATGGGGGTAACCCATTTAGTCTATGAGGTTCCTGTAAAAATGTCACTCAAATATGAGTTAGAGAAGTACCCCAACCGACTGCGCTTTACAGGTGAACTTGTAGAAATTCAGTTTGAGATGAACTTATAGAATCATTGGTAAATTAGGTTTTAACCGTTACTTTTCTATGAAATTTTGATACAATGCCTGTGATATATCTATGAATGTGTGATATAAATTTCAGTTGGATCAGATTAGTATTCATGGAGCAGTAGAAGAAATGGAGTTGACTCGACTAGGTGATTAGTAACTAATGTCAGACTTGGTATATCACTAATGGTTTTTATTTTGTACGATTGAAGTTTACAACAATTATTATTTTGTAAGATTGAAGTTTACAACAATTATTATTTTCTATTATGTTTTTTTTTTGAAGCATATTATGGTTATATTTTCCCCTATAGTTATAAAAATAAAAAATATACATTTTTTCTATTATAGTTATATATATAAATAATAAATATTAAAAAAATATATTAATGGTGTATCGCCTGTAAAAACAGAGATTATGTTTTGTATAGGTGTATAGGATCCGACCTGTACGATACCGATACACGATATTTACTACCTTGGTACCTCTTGTTGATGATCATGCTTCTATTATTGATAAAAGAGACATGATTAAGTATCTCTTGTTAAAATTTAAGAATTTTCCAATGTAAATTCACCATTGACTGTTTGTTTGAATTTGGGTGATATTTTCTGAAATTCTGGACAGTTTAGTTTTGCTCTGGTTTTGATCTTCTTAGGAAGTCTTATTGATGTTAGAACGATTTGACTTCTTAATCAAAGTTATAGATAAATGTCTTATCTTTTATTTGCTTAATTTAAGGTTGTTATGAATTTATCACGAATTGTTTGGGAAAGACATGTAATCTGTCCAGTTTTTAGGATGTCATTGTAAATTCATTATCTTTTGAAATTTGAATATTTTATACATGATGTTGTCAGGAATATTCATTAAAAATTTGAGATACATCGGAAAATTTATCATTACGAAACCTATAAAGTAAAATTTCTAAGTTTGTATGTTTGTTGAAATGCTTAAAAGAATTAAAATGTTAGTTTGGTTATGAACTAATAACTTTTTGATGAAATGGTTTGGAATATCAAGATGGTAATTGTATGTTAAATTTATTTTAAAAATAATTAGATGGATATGTTAGTTCGGATGGCGGTGCCCATACCGAGGATATACGGATAGGTGGGTCAAGACCCAGGGATACTCGTGCAAAAGTGGTGTGGATTTATGAATGAATGGATATACTTGTTTGAATGGCGGTGCCCATACCGAGTATACACGGATAGGTGGGGCACGACCCAAGGATACTCGTGCTATGGTAGTGTGCATTTATAAATGAATGAATATATATGTTTGAATGGCGGTGCCCGTACCGAGGATACACGGATACGTGGGGAACGACCCAAGGATACTCGTGCAAGTGAGGTTGGAGGTCCCATGCCGAGGATACACAGATAGGCTGGGAACGAACCCAGGATACTCATGCATTTAAGAAAAATTAATGGATTGTGAGTTTAGTTGATGGATGTATGTATAATTAAACCCTTGAAGGTGCACCGTGCACTCTCGTTTTACATATTCTCTTTGATTGGTTGACGTGTTTTCATATATTTTTGGGAAAGGGAATGCATTCTATTGAGCTGTCATCTCACCCTCATTGACATTTCTTGCAGATTTATGAAAGGTTGAAGTGGAAGATAGAAATGTGTATCTTAGTGATTGCATTGTTTTCTTGCATTGCTTGATATGTAAATTGGATTAAATAAATGCTAGTTGAAAAGGTTTTGAACGATGTTTAATGTATTCATATGCTTCAATTCATGTATAAAAGTTTAAATTATGTTTGGTATAAAAGTAAATTAGCGCGAATAAATATATGTATAAGTCTCGTTCCAACCCGTAACGCTCTGAGTTCGGATCTCTATGCGGGTTTGTCCCTGGTTCGGAACTCGAGATGTTACAAGTTGGTATCAGATCTCTAGGCTTTAGATCTTGAATGGGACCGTAAAATAAATTATTGGATATGTTGATGTGATACTAATCATGCTTGTTTGACTTCATTGGTGTATTGCTTGCGTCATTATATTAGTTGTAATTGCAATGATGAATTGTGTGCTAGATTAAATTATTTTTTGGGATTTTATATTATACGTATTTTCTAAATTTCGTGACGAAACTTATTTTAAGGGTGGTAGAATGTAATACCTTGCATTTTAGCTACTATTTCGGGTCGGGTTATACCCGTATTAGTTAACCTAGTGGCTTAGGTTGTTGTTCCTTAGCCTTAGCCTAGGTGGGTGGATTGAACTAGAAAGGCTACATGTTATGGTGGAAATAGAGTCACCTACATTCATTTTAGTAATTAAGTAAAATGAATAGAAAATGAAAAGACAATTAAAATAAATAAATAAAATAATAAATATTAGTTATGATTATTGACATTAGTATTATTAAGGTCTTATAAATAAAAGTTTAGGAAAAAAAATTAGATAGGAGAAAACTAAAAGCTAGGGAGAAGAAGGATATAAAGCTAGGGTTTGTTTTAGAGAGGGATACCATGGAAAATCACTGGAGAATCAATGGAATTGAGGTAGAATGCGAAACCCTTTCTCTTTAGGTGTTTTTCTTTGGTGTTTATTTTACATGCTTTTGTATTGTTATGATTCAGTAATTTATTTGAATAAATATGTACCCTTTGTTGATGATCAGGATTATATTATTGATATAAAACATGATTAAGTATGTCTTATTAAAATTTAAGAATTTTCCAATTTAAATTCACCATTGAATGTTTGTTTGAATTTGAGTGATATTTTCGGAAATTATTGACAGTTTCCTTTTGCTCTGGTTTTGAAGTTCTGAGGAAGTCTTAATGATGTTAAAAATATTTTAGGTCTTAACAAAAGTTTTATAAATGCCTTATCTTTCATTATGCTTTGGATTTTCTTAATTTCAGGTTATTATGAATTTATCATGAACTGTTTGGTAAAGACATGTAATCTGTCCAGTTTTTAGGATGTCATTATAAATTGATTATCTTTTAAATGAGCGGTTGGTTTGATGTAAAATTTGGATATGTTATACATGATGGTGTCATAAATGTTCAATAAAATGTTAGGTAGATCGGACAAAGTTATCATTACGAAACCTATAAAGAAACATTTTGAAGTTAGTGTATCTTTTGAAATGCTTAAAAGAATTACCATTTTAGTTGGGTTGTGAACTTATAACTTGGTGATGAAATGGTTTGGAATATCAAGATGGTTATTATATGATAAAATTATAATAAAAATAATTGGATGGATATGATAGTTCGGATGGCGGTACCCGTACCGAGGATATATGGATAGTTGGGGCACGACCTAAGGATACTCGTGCAAAAGTAGTGTGGATTTATAAATGAATGGATATACTTGTTTGAATGGTGGTGCCCATACCGAGGATACATAGATAGGTTGGGCACAACCCAAGGATACTCGTGCAAGTGAGTTTGGTGGTCCCCTATGAGGATCCACTGATAGGAAGGTAGAAACCAAAGATACTCGTGCATTTAAGATAATTTGATGGATTGTGAGTTTAGTTGATGGAGGTATATATAATTAAATCCTTGAAGTTGAACCATGTACTCTCGTTGTACATATTCTCTTTTATTGGTTGACATGTTTTCATATATTTTTGAGAATGGGAATGTATTCTATTGAGATGTCATCTCACCCCAATTGACATTCCTTGCAGATTTATGAAAGGTTGAACTGGAAGCTGGAAATGAGTAGCTTAGTGATTGCATTGTTTTCTTGCATTGCTTGAGATGTAAATTGGATTAAATAAATGTTAGTTGAAAATGTTTTGAACGATGTTTAATGTATTCAGATGCTTCAATTCATGTATAAAAGTTTAAATTATGTTTGGAATAAAAGTGAATTAGCGAGAATAAATATATGCATAAGTCTTGTTCTGACACGTAACGCCCTGAGTACGGATCTCTATGTGGGTTTTACCCTGGTCCGGAACTCGTGGTGTTACAATTGTCATCCATTATTCAGGATGGGTAAAACAATTTATGGTTCTGAAACGCTACTCATGTTCGTTCTTTTAAATGTTCGAATCGGAATCCTAATTTCCTCTTTCCAACATTCAAAACCCCTAATCTAGGAATTATATGTTAGAAATATTTCAAAATACAGCCGCCTAAATAGTGTTACAAGTTCTGCAACTGACTTGGGAAAAATATTTATCTTGTATATAATTCTATTTTTTTTTAGAGTTTTATATTTCCAATAAATCAAGGAAGAGGTAATTCTGATGCTACACTCACCATCCGGATCCCAATTTAATGAGGTAATTATTCTCCTTTGTATTGTCTTACTTTTGAATTCAAGTTGTTTGAATAAAATGATTGGATTTTTTTTATATTAAGGAACCTATATGTGAAAATGTGTCGATTGATCCCCAAGTAATGATATCTTCCTTAACAAAGTTGAATTTGAACACCCTTATCAGATATTTTTAGGATCCAAAAATTTCACGTAAGACTCCGAATGGGAGCTAAGTGTTACATGTTTGCAAACTAAATGTTATGATTAGATTTGTGTTTTGATTTAAAATCAACTCAAAACCCTAGAAATTAAGATTACAGAATTGAACAAAAGATTAGAGAAGAATATGTTGATAGATAAGAACACATATTATAATAACCAAAACGACAACTAACTTCAGATCTGATAATGAATCTTTTTTTTTTCTTTGTCGATGATTGAGAAGAATTAATATTGATTTTGGTTTTGACGATTTTTAGTTTTTAAATTTAGTTTAGGGACATATAGGTAAACTTTCTAAAATTATGTTGGGTAGATTACCCAAAATAGTTAATAGAACAATATCTTTTTAATTCCCTTTCATTAAAGCGGTATCAAGTTTTACATATCCTTTTCACACATGAATTGTTGTTTTAGGGTTAGTTACCTAATTTTCTTTGTTAAATTCAATTAATGAGTTTTATTGTTGACTTTTAATATTTTACTCCCTCCGTCTCATATTAACAGTCCTAATTGACTTTGTCAAGATACTAAGGAAATCCTATAAAATGTCGTGACTAGCCCTATTTAATGTTATGTTGTTACCAAAACTAATATTAATATCATTAAAAATTATAAATTGGATAGTATTATTATTTTAGGAAATATTTTAAGAAAATAAAAAAAAACTTATACTGCTTTTATTATGGAGTCCATAATTAGAACGAGATGTAAGAATAAGTAGACGGTTTATTAGGAATTGTATAACTATCTTTTAGGAATGACAATTAATACAAATATATTGAGTATATTTTTTCCTTATATATATGTGATAATATTAATATTTTGAATTAAGTTTATACTACAAATGATTTTATGATTATAAAAAATAAATGATATACTCCCTCCGTCTCACTATTAAGTGACCTAATTTAAGTTTGCACAATTTTTAAGGCAAGCAAGGAAAAGAGTATTTTTAAATATTTTTTACAATTATACCCTTATGGATAATAACTAGTGAAATTTAAAAATGATTTATCTCTCAAACTACTCCACAGATGTTCTCAAACTTCATACCATTGAAAAGCATTTTAAAACACATACTTAACGAATATAAACATGTCTATCAAATTATGCATATTTCTTATACTTTTAATAATTAACTAAAAGGAAAATTTAAGAAATATCTCCTTGTTTAGTGATATAGGTCACTTATTAGTGGGAAAAATCTAAAATCAAATAGGTCACTTAATTGTGGGACGGAGGGAGTATTTGATAGTTTAAGAGAAAAGTATGTCTATAAACAGAGCAGACAGATAAAAAATGACAAGCCAAAATATAAATTAGGACAGATAAAAAAAGACAAAAGGAAGTATATAATATGAAGATTCTAGTTCTGGGTTTGCTTTAAGATATGAACTTAAAAATTTGTTTCCGAATGGTAAAACTGGTTAACATCCAAGAGACTTGATGATTTATTTCATCCACAAACGATTATATGATGGGAATATTACCGTGTAAATATTTACAAGAAAAAAATAATTACTTGAGAACCTCAAAATACATGATCTAGATTTTAAAATGCAATTTCAACTCCTTACAGCGAAAAGCTGAGGGGACTCGATAACACAAAGAAGATGAAAACAAAGAGAAGTTAGAGAGAGAAAATATAATGTGGTTGATTGATTACGTGGTTCATGTTTTATTTTCTTGTCTTGTTATTGCACAGCTTGGCTTGCCACGTACGACAGGAAGCTGACTAGGGAGGATTATAGCATTTCCTGTAGCAAAAAGTTGGACAGGCTTAGGCTTAACTCAGTTGCAATGTGTTGCTACTTTTTCTTAATCATTTTGTTCACATCAGGTACTTCTCGTTTTCCTTAATTCTCATTTCTTAGCTACAAAATTAAAAGGTACAAAGTAACACGTTTAAAATAAATTGACGTAACTGATGTAACAAGTGGTCTGATGGTTCTCATGCTCCCTCCCACTGCGGAGGTCGGGGTTCAAACCCTTGTAATTGATAAAATTCCTAAATTAATGAGATTTAGGAGTAGTCTAGGGACCACTGTACCAAGCTATCAAAAAAAAAAATGATGTAGCAAAATATATAATGGGTTTAAAATGAAGCAATCAACTTATATCACAAGTTTCCATGTTTTTCAAGAAAAAACACATTTATTTATTATGTGTTTATCACATAAATCACATTTTTATAATTAAGTTATTATTATTGCATATAGTAAACATATTGCGCTAATATTAAGTGATCCATAAAGTCTTATTAATTTTCGTGTTTAGTTTTATTTGTGGCATTTCTTTAATTTTAGATTTTGAATTAATGTTGGTTCGAAGACCCAACCTTGGTCACGCGCGGTAACCTAGAAATCTTTGTTGGTCTAAATGTCTGACCAATTGAACATTCATTGTTCTGAACTTTTGTAGTGCCTAAAAGAAATTCCAATTCAATTCCCAATATGTTGTTGTGTTTGAACTTCTGTAGTGTCTAAAGCAGTCATTTTAACTTAAACTTTTTGGGTTATGATTTATAAATATGTGAATTATATATAAGAGAAGCTTAAAACATTTAGGAACTTATATGAGAAGATTTGATGCGAATAGTAGATAAAAAAAATTAGGTGGTAAATAAAAAAAATCCCTAGTTAAAGGAATAACAATAAGATGACATAATGGATTTAGTTATCGTTGTAAGTATGCAACTTGACTGATGCCAACATTTGCTTGCTATATCGGCAAAGAATTTTGGAAAGTAAAAGGAAAAAGTAGAACATGAGGCTGGCTTGATGGGCTATTCGTACAATCATCGTAACTCATAAGATTAAGATGATTCTTCTTGTTTGTTTCTTTTGGTAAGGTAATTGTTTGGCTTTAAATTGCAATTTCTCTTCTTTAGTAAAGAACAATTTTTTGGGAACCACTGTTTTTTTTTTTTTTGGGACCATTGTTTTTTTTTTGGGTAAGCCATTAGAAGTAAATCTAGGTCACCCCTTATCTAGATATTTCTATTAATACATAAATTAACCTCTTGATTAATTTTGGGTAATGATTAGTGAAATGATTTAGCTAAAGATAATTAGTGAGATTAAATTAAAAGATGAGTTTTTTTTTTAAAGAAGTAGAATTACTGAGAGAGTAAAGTTAGAGAAGATGAAGAAGAAAAACATGGAATTTTTTTTCTTCTTCAAATTCACTAAGATTGAGTATTCAAGTGATGATTTAGGCGATGATAGCTCATCTGATTCTTCATCTCCATCCTCTCCTAGAGTATTTTTTAATCTTCACAATGATCTAGATATGAGTTATTTCTTAGATGGTGAATTTATTCTTCCAAAACCTCAATCTCAAGATGAAATTGATGGATTTTACCAACCACAACCGGAGGAAGAGGATTTGGGTACCCATGTATGCTTCAAACTTAGATAATGTTGGTTGAGTTGGTCCAAATGTTCATAAAAATGTAAATTTTTAAAGTATATTTTGGCTAGGTTCAGGTAGCTCGGTTAAAAAATGTGCAGAACAGTTAACCGAACACGTAATTCAGTTACAAAATGTCAAGAACCGTTAACCGATCACATAGTTCGGTTAATTCAAACACGCAGGTATAGCCAAACTTTATTCATAAGATTTACATAGGTATGTTCGGTTGGTTCACAAATTTCAACGCAACCAAGTTCCCAACCGAAATGTAGGTTAAAAGTAACCAAGTGTTAGAAGTTCGGTTGGTTCGCAAACTTCAACCCAACCAAGTTCCCAGCCAAACTTTATGTACAAAATAATTTTAAAAATAACCGTTAGTTTGGTTGATTCGCAAAACTCCTTTACAAACCGAATTATATATTCGGTTATTCCCATAATTTAACTTTATTGACGAACTTATGTGTGATTGTAACTTATGTTGTTCCATTTCTTGTATATTGAATGCCAATGTACTCCAATGGATGATCAACCTTCTCCGATTGATATGTTAGAAGATATATCCCATCACTATGTCAATGATTTGCTATTTGACGAACCTATTGATGCGAATAATTATGCTAGAGCCATGTGCGTATTAGTTTTGAATGAAAAGAAAGAACAACTCGTTTTGAAATGGTTTGTGAGAGAAGTGGAGATCCGTATGTTAGTCACAAGAGGAAGGGTTATGTGTATAAAGGAAAGACGATGATGTAGTTGCATGTTTTCTTATGACTACATCCAAGAGAATATAAAGACTATAATCTATCTAAACATTTAAGATTCAAAGGTAAACAAGATGTAAATAACGTAAAAGTAAAGATTGACACAAGCATATAACATGGTTCAACCATGAAGAACCTACGTCCACGAGAAAGAAGATGTTTTCTTTATTAATCATAAGTTCTTACCATTGAAATATCTACAAATCTCACTAAGATCTCTTACTCTTTCTATATCAAGATCTCTCTCAGGAATTATCTGTAGAAAGACCATCTAATAATTACATTAGCTAACTTGTCCCTCCCCTGATACAAGGACGGGTATTTATAGACAAAATAAACTCATGAAGGTCAGGCCTCGCCGAGCTCGTGGATCCATCATACGTTGTCTTCATTGCTTCAGACTAATTATATATTATCCCTCATGATGATATGATGGGATCTCCTCCCGAGTCGTCTCACCCTACTCGTCAACGTGAATCTCTTCTGTGGATAACCTCGTGATGCTTCATCTATGAGTTATATTATATGGTACCTGATCCCTCTATCGTGACATAGACTGTCCCTCGCCTCTTCTGATCCTTCAATAAATACGGTGCTACTTTTTATACTTGACTGACTGAATCGATTAGACCACTCCTCATACGTGTCGTTCATGTAACGTTTGTGGAAGACGTCTCGATTTAAACGAGATCAGCTTTATGGAGAATGATTCGGTTCTACTACATTATCATCTCATCATGAGACCATCCCTTGAGATGTTGACACGTGGCCATCGGGTATTTTACCCTCACATTTTTCTCATTTTCTTTGCAACTTTCCAAGGGCATGATGGGAAGAAAAATTCGTAACCGTCCTGTCCTTTTCGCCATGTCCGAGATTTCCACTACGTTTGTAATCTGTATGGACTAAGTCTAATATAATTTTAAGAGAATCAACTATATAGTCAGACTCAATCTTTATAAAAATTATATCAAGGAGTTAATATCTCTCTCTCTCTCTCTCGATTTGATCTATACTCAAGCAAATAGAAATATGCAAGTCTTTATCAATTACAAGAGATATAAACTTGGATGGTACCAAAGACCAATATCCAAGGATCAATCAATTTCCAACTAATAAATAGAAAATGAAAAGACAATTAAAATAAATTAAGAAAAAAACAAATATTAGTTATGATTATTGACATTAGTATTATTAAGGTTTTATAACTAAAAGTTTAGGAAAGAAATTTTAGAGAGGATAAAATTAAAAGCTAGGGAGAAGAAGGAGATAAAGCTAGGGTTTATTTTAGAGGGACACCATGGAAAATCAGTGGAGAATCAATGGAATTGAGGTAGAATGCGAAACCCTTTCTCTTTAGGTGTTTATATTTGGTGTTTATTTTATATGATTTTATATTGTTGTGATTCATTAATTTATTTGAATAAATATGCATGATTTATAAGGGCTGATACCAGTATTCCTGGGTCTGATACCATTTAAACGATCCAACGTCTTGGATCGCTTAAGATCTTGAGATGGTATCATCCCCTAGTAATGTATGTATCAGCCCTTATAAATCGCTTAAATATGTACATCTGTTGATGATCAGGCTTCAATTATTGATATAAAACATGATTAAATATCTCTTGTTAACATTTGAGAATTTTCCAATGTAAATTCACCATTGAATGATTGTTTCAATTTGAGTGACATTTTCTAAAATTCTTGACATTATTTTTTTTGCTCTGATTTTGATGTTCTTAGGAAGTCTTTATGATGTTAAAACGATTTGAGGTCTTAATAAAATTTGTAATAAATTCCTTGTCTTTCATTAAGCTTTGGATTTGCTTAATTTCAGGTTGTTATGAATTTATCATGAATTGTTTGGTAAAGACAAGTAATCTTTCTAGTTTTTAGGATGTCATTGTAAATTTATTATCTTTTGAATAAGCCGTTAGTTTCATGTAAAATTTGGCTATGGTATACATGATGGTGTCAGAAATGTTGATTAAAAGTTTGAGATACATCGGAAAATTTATCATTACGAAACCTATAAAGTAAAATTTCTAAGTTTGTGTGTCTGTTGAAATGCTTAAAAGAATTACAATGTTAGTTTGATTGTGAACTTATAACTTTTAGATGGAATGGTTTGGAATATCTAGATGGTAATTTTATGTTAAAATTATTTTAAAAATAATTGGATGGATATGTTAGTTCGGATGTCGGTGCCCATACCGAGGATATACGGATAGGCGGGGTAAGGCCCAAGGATATTCGTGCAAAAGTGGTGTGGATTTATAAATGAATGGATATACTTGTATGAATGGCGGTGCCCGTACCGAGTATACACGAATAGGTGGGGCACTACCCAAGGATACTCGTTCTACGGTAGTGTGCATTTATAAATGAATGAATATATTTGTTTGAATGGTGGTGCCTGTACCGAGGATACACGGATAGTTGGAGCTTTACCCAAGGATACTCGTGCAAGTGAGGCTGATGGTCCCGTGCAGAGGATACACGGATAGGCGGAATGGACCAAGGATACTCGTGCATTTAAGAGAATTTGATGGATTGTGAGTTTACTTGATGGAGGTATCTATAATTAATTCCTTGAAGTTGCACCGTGTACTCTCATTGTACATATTCTATTTGATTGGTAGACATGTTTTCATATATTTTTAAGAAAGAGAATGCATTCTATTGAGCTGTCATCTCACCCCAACTGACATTCCTTGCAGATTTATGAAAGGTTGAAGTGGAAGATGGAAATGAGTAGCTTAGTGATTGCATTGTTTTGTTTTTTTTTCATTTATTGAGATGTAAATTGGATTAAATAAATGCTAGTTCAAAATGATTTGAACGATGTTTAATGTATGCATATGCTTCAATTAATGTATACAAGTTTAAATTATGTTTGGTATAAAAATGAATTATCGAGGATAAATATATGCATAAGTCTCGTTCCGTCCCGTAACGCTCTGATCTCGGATCTCTATGTGGTTGACCCTGGTCTGTAACTCTGGGTGTTAAAAGTTGGCATCAGAGCTCTAGGATTTAAATCTTGAATGGGACTATAATATAAATTATTGGATATGTTGATGTGATACTAAGCATGCTTGTTTAACTTGAGTGGTATATTGCTTGCATTATTGTATTAGTTGTAATTGCGATGATGAATTATGTGCTAGATTAAATTATATTTTGGGATTTCAGATTATACAGTAGAATTTTTAGCTACTGTTTCGGTCCGGGTTATACTCGGATTAATTAACCTTTTGGCTTAGGTTGTTTTTCCTTAGCGTTATCCTAGTTAGGTGGATTGAACTAGAAATACAAGTTTTGGTGGAAAAAGAGTCATCTAAATTCATTTTAGCAGGGTCCAAGAGCATCTATCAGTGGTATCCCATCAACTCCAATAATCAGGAAGTCAGGGGTTAAATCCCCGCCTCCATAAAGGTTTGTAATAAATTAGTTGTATAGTGGGTTTAGCAGTGTTGGGTCTGGCAGTGGGGAAAGTGAAACTGGCTGGTTCGGGTAGGGGCCTAGGTCTGGCTTTCGCGTATCAAAAAGAAAAATCATTTTAGTAATTAAGTAAAATGATTAAAAACTGAAAAAACATTTAAAAGAAAGGCACTAACTAGGAGAGAGACGCTCTCAAACAATAATTTTTTATTTTTTTTTCAAACTTCAAACCCATTTTCAAATCAACAGATTAGATCAAGCTTCAAGTAGTAATGGGATTTCATCTCCAACAGGATTTCGGTGGATTCATCCGTTCAAACTAGGTTTACATGTTTTATTTTTATTTTATTTTTTTCTTTTGATTCGTTTATTCTTTACTTATTTTTTATTTTTATTTATTTTTTTTATTTTTTTTCTAAGTAGCGTTTGGTCTTCAAGTTCTAATGTGTTTGCAGTGATGGAATATTTCTTTATTTTTAAGATCCGTCTGGTTGTCATGCTCGTTTTTCTAAACCTTCATTGCTGCTACAGTAACATATGCTACAATATTATCCGATTTCCGCAGAGATGCTACAGTAAAAAAACGATGTAGCCGGTTGTCTTCTTCACCTCCCCTATCCATCTCTCCTTCACCTCCCACGGAAGATGTTACAGGTATTGATAATATCTGCCATTGCCCCTTCAAGGGAGTTTATGGGTGTTTGGATGGTACGAAAGGCAGGTGATATGCTAAGGGGTCTATCATCAAGCATCTCCACGACAAACACTTTTCTTCTGAGAACAGCAAGGAACAATGCAGAGAATTAATGGCCAATTCACATCACATTCGTCACGCTTGGGAGAAGCTTCTCAACTGCTTACACATGTGGGTGTGTTGCAGATGTCTTCATCTTCACGCTTGGAGGATGTCTTGCAAAGGGAAGGAGGGATTGATTCATGGTGATGTAGTTGTTGGAACCTTCAATGGTGAAGGTGTTGATTTCCTCTTTCATGGGTTAGTTTTCTCTTCCTAGAGCAGCAGCGCTGTTGTGGAGGGGGTTTCAGATGTCGATGTAGGTGCTTCTGACGGGATTGACGAGGGTGCTGAGTTTCCTTGCTCCCTTTCTACCGAGCTGCTTAATTCTGTACTCTTACGCCAGTTCCAGACCGTAACTTGTATCCCCCACAAGTGTCGTCTATCATTTTTGAGAGCCTTAAAATGTTGCCTTGACAAGGTGATAGCCAATCCAGCTAGCATGTCTGCCTGGATTCAGCTCATTTTGCTCCCTATTTGCACACTAACGCTTTACAGACCCAAGAACGCGGCTGAGGCGAGGTCTTGTAAGCGTAAACGTCTTCAAGTGGCAGCTATAAATAATTCCTTATCTGTTTGGAGGGAGCCTGATGGGTGCCGCACTTTGGTGGACAAGTTATTACAGACTCCAATCCGGCCTTGACAGAGTGATGTGAAGAAGCTGGAGTTTTCCAATTTAACGGCATGTCGTCGAAAGATAAGTTGTGGTCATTTTGGAGCTGCCATCCGTGTAATTTCTTCAGGAGGTGTGGCGCCTTGCAATAAACAGACCTACTTGGAATTACAAGATAAACATCCGGTATCGCCTCCTCCAGCTGTTCCTTGCGAAGAGACTACTGCGGACTCAATCGTTGTTGATTGCAGAGCAATATTGGGGGCTATTAAGAGTTTTCCCAAGGGTACATCTTGCGGTCGAGACGGTTTGAGGGCTCAGCACTTAGTCGATGCGATGAGTGGACCTGCTGCTGCTATCGCTGACATCTTACTTGATTCGATTACGGGGGTTGTCAACCTTTGGTTGGATGGGAAATGCCCTGCGGAGTTTGGAGAGTTTGTTGCTAGCACGCCTTTAACTCCGTTACTCAAGCCTGGAGGTGGTCTTCGTCCTATTGCAGTTGGCACTGTTTGGCGTAGATTGGTTTCCAAGGTGGCTGCCTTTGTTGTTGGGAAGGATTTGGCTTCTTACTTAGGGGATTACCAATTTGGAGTTGGTATTTCTGCTGGAGGTGAAAGTATTTTACACGCTGTGAATAGTCTCCTCGAGCTGAAAGGACACTCAGACAAGATGTCAATGCTGCTTATTGACTTCTCTAATGCGTTCAACATGGTGAGCAGGTCTCAACTCATCAAGGAGGTTCGTCTTCATTGTCCAGGTATTTCTCGATGGGTAGAATTCTGTTATATGCGGCCTGCGAAATTGTATTACGACCAATATATTTTGTCGTCTGCTCTTGGAGTACAACAAGGTGATCCTCTCGGTCCCTTATTGTTTTCCTTGACTCTTCACCCTCTTGTGAAGAATGTTGCTTCTAGCTGTAAACTCGATTTACATGCTTGGTACCTTGATGATGGTAAAATCATTGGTGATACGCTTGAAGTGTCCAAAGCTCTGCGTATTATTGAAAATGAAGGCCCAGGTAGAGGTTTGCATCTCAATGTTAAGAAAACGGAAGTATTTTGGCCTTCCGTCGATCCCAGAAGTGTGGATGATGGTGTTTTCCCTCTTGAGATTGGTAGACCGTCTAATGGTGTTAAACTTTTGGGAGGTCCTGTGAGTTTGGACTTGAACTTTATTAGTGATATGATGCTGAGTCGAGTGGACAAGACTCTTCAACTTATGACTGCCATCAAAAAGCTCAAGGACCCCCAAAGTGAGATGCTATTACTTCGTAATTGTACGGGTGTTTCTAGATTATATTTTGCATTACGTACTACCAATCCTGCTGCCCTTCAGCAAGCTACTGAGATCTTTGACGAGCATTTGTTCAAGTATTTGAGGCTCCTTATCACCGGTGATGGCCCTGGATTTGTTCCTTTACAGAAGAGATTATCTACTTTGCCTATCAAGGATGGTGGCTTCGGCATATACACCATGGCAGACACCCGAGCCTACTGTTATATCGCATCTCAATGTCAGACGGCTTCTGTACAAAAGGCGATCCTTGGTGACCTTTTCCATACCAACAAAGGTAATGTTTATCGGTTGGCTCTGCAAAATTTTATTCAGGTATGTGGATTGCCTTCTTCTTATTGCGTTGATGATACTGCCCCCTCCTCCATGCATTCCTTAGCAGTTACTTACTTTGATGCAATTAAGAAGAAGATCCCAGACCAGTTTTCTATGTCTGCTAGAGATTCCATTTTATGGCAGTCTAACCAAGTTAAGCATGCTCAAGATTATTTATTGGCGATTCCTATCAGCGGGCTTAACCAATGCCTTGGGCCGAGGCAGTTTAGAGCTGTCCTTTGCTACCGATTGGGTATCCCTTTGTTTGTTGAGAATGGGTCATGCTCCAGCTGTAACAAGCATATGGATATTTATGGAGATCATGCAATCCACTGTGCTAAAGATGTTGGGTATAAGTTCAGACATGACTTTGTGCGTGATATAGTTGCTGACATTTGCTACAAAGCTAATGTACCTGCGCACAAGGAAGTTTCTCTTGGGCTTCAGACGGATGACGGCAAAGATCTAAGACCAGCTGATATCCTCGTTCTTAACTGGGAAAATGGTAAGGATGTTTGCATGGATGTTACAGGGGTTTCTCCATTCGCAGGTGATGGCATTCGCTCTTTTTCTCCTGGCAAAGCCATTTCTAATGATGTTGCTCGAAAACACACTAAGTATTTGGATAAGTGTGTTTCACTTGGTTATGGTCTGGGTGTTTTAGCTTTCTCTACCTTAGGAGAACTAGGTGAGGATACTTTATATTTTTTTAAGCGTCTGAAGAACTGCTTAGTTAATAATGACGCTAGTAGTGGTGTTGGTAGCTTTATTTTCCATAGATTAGGTATCGCTATTCAAAAAGGTGTTGGGTCCCAGCTTGTCGCTAGGTTGCCAACCAAAAGTATGTAATTTTCTCTCTTAAAACCTTATTATTATTATTAAAAGAAATTAAAAAAATAAAAAAATAAAAAATATTAGTTATGACTAGAACACCGCTACCACGGTGGAGATGGCCGACCTAATGAAAAAACGAAACATTAAAAAAAAATTATGATCCCCGAAAATAGATGCAAACAATTTATAAAGGGGATACTGGTATTATTCAAGAATGATACCGTTTCACATAAAAGATAAATAAATATTAACATATCTTGTTCATTGGATCGCTAAACCGATATCACCCTGCTAATAGCGGTATCTCCCATTATAAATTATGCTAAAAGATTCATTTTAATTTTTAATGGAAATTTGAAAAATGTAAAACCCACGACCGGTGATGCACCAAGCACCATCAGGTGAGATTGTTTGGTCATTTCAAGTAGGGAAAATTAGGCTAAGGCCCAACCCATGGATAATCCATAATGTGAGACCCTTAATTAAAAGAAGTTTAAATCTAGGCCCCAAATTATTAAAAGACCTTGATACCCTTATGCATATTGCCAAGCCTATAATTAAATAAAATTTAAATGTAGGCCCCAAATTATTAAAATATTATGTGATGATGTTCCAACCACCGCCAACCACCTCCGACCACCACAGCCACCGTCGACCACCTCCGACCACCACCGCCGGCAAAAACCTCCGACAACCACCGCCTTCAAAAACCTCCGACCATCACCGCCGGCAACCACCTCCGACCACCACCAGCCGACAACCACTTCCGACAACCACCACCGACAACCACCTCCGACCACCGCCAACCACCACCTCCGACTACCACCAACCACCATAGACACCTCCAACCACTGCTGACAACCACCACCGACCACCTCCGACCACCACCAGCCGGCAACCACCTCTGACCACCACCTACACCGACCACCACCGCCAATGGACGCCGCTGATAACCACCACCGTCGACCGACCACAGCTCACCACCACCTCCGACCACATTGATATTGCAAGTGTAACCGGAAGTTACACATGTATAAAAATTACACATTCATGTTGTGTATTCGATAGTGTGTAACTTAAAGTTACACATCCATATGACATGTGTAATAAGAAGTTACACATACATATGACAAGTGTATCCACAAGTTACACATGTGTAGTTAACAGTTACACAACAGAAAAAAAAATATACAAAAAATACATCTATCGCATTAATATTAATTTACAATAATAACTCTGTTTACCAGCTATAGTAATCGGTAGTTACTGAACACAATAAATGAGTTAAAACACTAGAAATAATCCACTGAAACCTATACTAGAAGTTTTTCCTTTCTTTCTTGTCTTCCTCATTCCAAAATGATTGCATATCTGCAACGAAATAAACATCCATGGATTAGGTTGGATGAATAAAAAGCAAAAAAAAATAATATTATAGGAGAATTGTAAGGCAAAATTATAGAACATAGATCACAGAAAAGACGCATGATAACCCATCTTAGCATGTGTAACTTGGAGTTACACATGCATCTATCATGTGTAATTGACAGTTACACATGCATATGACTTGGATACCTAGCATCTTTCCAGTGTAAAGAGGAGTTACACATGCATATAATATGTGTAACTAAGAGTTACAGATGCACCTGACATGTGTAACTAAGAGTTACACATCCATAAAAGCTTGTGTAACTGGCATGCGTAATTTTTTGGTTACAAGGTTTTTTCATAATTGGCATATGTAACTAGAAGATACTCATGCATCTGTCTAGTGTAATTCAGAGTTATACATGCATCCTACTAGTGTAATTAGGAGTTACACAAGAACATAACATGTGTAACTAGAAGTTACACATGCATCCTACTTGTGTAATGTGAATAAATGCGCAGTTTAGACATAGAATTTGAAACTAAAAACAATAAGAAAGGGATCTAAAAAGTTGTACCAGCAAGCAAAGAAATGTCGTCTTCCCCTTCCCATTTTCAACAAGCATAACTACAATCTGAGGATCAACAAACTCTCCATCCATGATATGAAGCTCAAATTTTCCTATCTGAGATACGAAGTTAACGTCAAAAGATGAGGAGTCATATAGAACAATTGTAAGGAAGAATTATAGAACAAAGATCACAGAAAAGTTAATGATAACCTATCTTATCATGTGTAACTGGGAGTTACACATGCATCTGTCATGTGTAATTTACAGTTACACATGCATATGACTTGGATACGTACCATGCAGAATTTTTTGGTTGCAACTTTGTTCATTTTATCATGTGTAACTAGGAGTTACACATGCATATGTCTACTGTAAAGAGGAGTTACACATGCATATATCATGTGTAACTGAGAGTTACAGATGCACCTGACTTGTGTAACTGAGAGTTACACATCCATATAAAATCATACATTTTCAACTATAAAAAGATAAGAATCATCACTTCTCACCTCGTTATTCAAGAGTCTCAATGACACCATCAATCACCTTAAATCCTTGAGAAACAGAGATGTAAGAAAAAAGTTAGTCCTCAATACATTTCTCTTCTACCAAACTCTTAATCAGTATGTGTAAGTAAAAGTTACACATCTAATTAGCATGTGTAACTAAAAATTACACATCTATTTAGCATGTGTAACTAGAAGTTACATATTAATTTAGCTTGTGTAACTAAAAGTTACACATATAGTTAGCATAACTTATGTCAAGTCACCTATGTACCTCTTAAATCATCTCTTCAGACATTGACAGTAAGAATAAAAAACATAGTACTTAATATGCACTCTATAAAGAATTTAAGGAAATGACTACTGCAGCGGCAGCAATCAAGCATGGATCTAAATGTGTGTCAGAAAGCATACCTCTGGTTCAGCTTCGATGGGTATCTTCAAACCTTCTTTAATAGCCCCTGTAATTTCCATAGGTGAAATCTTAAATTCCGTTTCACCAACCCCATCAATATGAATTTTTTTCGTAACACACGCGAAAATTGCTGCAGGAAGTGGTGCAGTAGATTCTCCAAAGTCAGATATAAACTCAAGCACCTCCGCACCAATTGAGTTGACCTATAACAATGAAGACTTTTAATATTAGAATAACTAAGTAGTTACTTAAAAGTTAATTCGGGCTACTAAGTAAACCAAGTCAAATTCGATGTGTGGTACGATAGGCTCAACAGAAGCAAGTACCATAGGTTCAGGTATTCGATCTATATTTACCAAGATTTCAGTTTCAAAACGAGAAGGAACTCAAGCGTCATAACAAGGTAGAAATTACTTCTTCGAGTGTAACTGTTTTAGCAACAGCAACCACACATTCGTGTCCCTGTATTTGGTCCATAACTGTATGACCCACTGCATCACTCTCCATGACAAAATTCAGATTATCAACTGATTGGACATTATCAATCATCGCCGCTACATGTTCACTATCTTTTATTAGTGCATCCAAGTGACGAGCCAATTCACATTTCGTCACCCCGAACTCTTTAAGCCTAAGAACCTGCAGCAACATAAGAATGTAAGATGATGGAATGCTAATCAGCTTACACTTCAATACATACTTTACTGACCTTAGTTCCAAGATAATATTATGAAAATTAAATGTCATAAGAGTTTATTCACAATAAGTACAAATATAAACAACAAGAATGGCACCTAGAATCGTTTTTACTTTTATTCACTATATTTAAAAAAAAATGTGGTTTTGTTAGTTTGAAAGAAGCGAAATGTTGGATTTTTTTCAAATCGAGCATGTGTTATCATTTCTACCTCATCTTGCATATGAGAACTTACCAACAACAACTTCGCAATATATCGACAATTAGCATCATTTGATGGTTGATCTCACACAGAAACATCAGTAACTTAAACCTAGTTAAATACAGACTGTTTGGATGCCAAATGAAAAATATATAAGGCAAACCTCGTGTACTGCAAATTTGATCGCATTGTCCCATTTCTTGGGTTTTGCAGTTACAGTGAGAGTAGTCACAGTACAGCCTTATCTTGCAGAATCACTGTGATCCAATTCGATTGATGTGAAAGGAGGATTTGAAATCTGCAGGATTTACAAATAAAATTAATTCAACACATGCGTATACTTTTCCACATAAATAGGACAACATATGCTTACTGGCAAACAGGAACAACAGATAACTAGCTGTACGAGAATATCTATTGCCGACATCAACTAGACCTTACACTTAGTCCATTACCTTATATCTGGTGTTAATCCGGAAATGAAAAGATGAGAGAAATATTCTCTTCATCAAAACATTTCGCAAGTCTCCATATGTTTGAACTTTGCTTATGGGAACCTGTAAAAAAGAAAGAAAAAAATAAAATCAGGCGTAAAGTAAACTGAAATGTTCTCCCAGAATAAACCAAATAGATCTAAAATCTCCTTCTCTTTTTGGTGAGACGTTGATATCTTCTTCTCTTTTTGGTGATAGCAACTTGAAATCAAGTTAGAAATAGAGGTATACAACGATTTTGACGATGAACAGATCAGAATTTTTTGTTCAATTTTTTTCAAAAACTCTACATTAAAACAACCAGAGTAAATAGGTGATTGTGAATCTAAACTTTGATTTCGATTCAGATAAGTCAATCGAAAAGCATCTGAAGATTTAGGTTTTCAAAAGCTTAATATACATTTCTGAAATTTGAATCCGAAATAAATCAACTAAAATCTCTCAATCGATGCATCACCAAAAAGAGAAGAAGATACTTACCTGTATAATTAGCTTGTTGATGAATCTGCAGATTAGTTAACGAAATCTTCTCTCGGATTCATTTATTCGACTGCAACTGATGCTCCTCCTTATACTTCAGCTAAATTTAATCAAACAAGAAAAACACAAAATCAATCGATAATCGATTGTCTCCGCTCAAAATTATTTTAGAACCCTAGAATGTGTTTCTCTAAGAACAGGAGAGAGAGAAAAGAATTAGAAATGAAAATATCTAATGAGTTCCCTGTGATATAAATACTAAAGGGTAGTCTTGGTATTATTAAAATTCGTAATAATTAATTATAGGCTAGATCTAAAGAAAATTTGATTTTTTAGGGCTAGCAACATTATTTTCCTAAAGTATGGAGTTGGCAATGAATGATCAATTTTATGGGGCTTATAAATGTTGAACCCATATAATAGGGGGGTTCTAGTATTTTTCACTTTCAAGTATATTAGACCGATACACCATCACGTCAGATTGTATATTAACTTTATTATATTTATGCACTACCACTGCAGCACACGTAGCCATTTCACGGAAAAAATGCACACCTGCACTTAACGTGTGTCAAATGTCATGATGACGAATCTAGTTTAACAACCAAACCTTTACAAACATTTCCCATTCTCATTCTCAAAGTCTCCGCCTCTCTTTGCCCCTTTCTCCTCCTCTTTTACTATCCATGTAAAGTCAATTGATCTTCCTTTACTACATTCCCAAATTCTCAGTTCACATGCATCACAACCTAAGGAAGATACCTAACAGGCTAACAACAATTTTGCAACATCATCAAAGCCATATTATTTAAAGGAAAAACTAATGTCGATGATGATTACTATTTGTCGATGTTTCATTTTTTCAGAAAATTTAGTGCAGCGGATATATTGAAAAGAAAGAAAAGGGATAGTTTGTTCAGACCTCGAATTATTCCTAGGAATAACGACTATGAACGAAGATAATTATTTATACCTCGGTTTCCCAACTATATATAAGAATCACAATTAAACTTGAATAAGTTCAATAAAAATAATTTTATTAATCAAATAAACTCCCATAAATAATAAATAGAAGACCCTTAAATAGACATGGGAAAAAACCCTAACTTGTGAGACAAGAGAGGATGAAAACAACCCACAACCGACTCAAACTCTAAATTTGCTATTTTTGACAAATTTGAGATTTTCCTAAATAATGAAAGTACTTATAAAAAAAAAACTACGGGCCACAAACGGCGACTCAAACGGACTCCTAACGAAGAAGTTATTAGCAAAATAAAACTTTCCTAAAATGGCAAAAACGGGTCTAAGACGCCCGAGACAATGGAATATGGCTAAATTTAGAAGACCAACTCCCTTGTCATGATTACTGGGCCGTTTCCCATAAAAATAGACACCCTCCGGTCTGTTTCACAACAGTCGGGTCTTTTGCCTCCAAATAGGCTATGGCGTGCTCGTCTGCATCATTCTCCCGGGGTTGAGAGAAATTCGCCCTCGAATTTTGCTGACCCTCGTCTTCTGAATTATCTCCATGATAGGGAACCAAATGTTTTACATTAAAAACATCAGAAGTACAGATATGGGTAGGAAGCTTCAACTTATAAGCATTTGGATTAATCTTAGCAATAATCTCCACCGGACCAATCTTACGTGCCTTTAATTTGTTATATTCACCCACAGAGATACGATCTTTTGTTAATACCGCCCACACGAAATCTCCTACTTCGAAATTCACATCTCTACGCTTCAAGTCTGCTGCCTGCTTATACTTCTCATTAGCCTGCATTAACTGTTCTTCAGCCAACTTGTGAATTTGTTGCAATTGTTGGATGCGTTCTTCATCTCTAGCTTCAATTCACGTCAAATAAGGAACAGGTGCTAAATCCACTGGTGATCGCTGGTTGTAGCCGTAAACAACCTATAAAGGACTCATGCCTAGACTACGGTTTAGTGAGCGATTAAATGCAAACTCTGCTTGGCAAAGTTTCTGATCCCAACTCTTCAGATTTTCACCGACCAGACATCGTAATATATCACCCAATGAACGATTCACAACTTCTGTTTGTCCATCACTTTGAGGATGATATGCGCTACTGAAGTTAAGTCTTGTATTAGCTAACTTCCATAACGTCTTCCAGAACATAACCGGAGATCAAAATAATTTTTAACAGAAGTGAGAAAAATTTAGCAGAAGTGAGAATTTTTTTGCAGAAGTGAATAAAATCTGGCAGAAGTGAGAAAAATTTAGCAGAAGTATTTATACCTCTACGACGACTCTTAAGGGGGTTGTAGAAGGTTTATTTATCTTTTTCTTCTTATATTTTCAATCTTCCATCATAACCATCCATTTACATCATAACCGTCCATTTATTTTTTGTTCCTTAACATTTTTTTTCTTATCACTTTTTTTATAAAAGTAGATATAAAATATAATCAAACATGTAAATGTGGAAGGATGGTTGGAATCTCGGACTTGGAAGGAAGAGGCTCAGGTTCGACTCACCTTAACCTCATTTTTTTTTCAAATAAATTTTTATTTTTACAACTCTTATAGAGGTTGTGATTATAAATGACAAAAAAATAACACAAAACTACCAACATTGTGAATCCGAAAGGATGGTTGATGACTTGTACTAACGCGTAGTAGGCTTTTGTTCGAATCTCTCCAACAGCTTTTGTCGAACCAATATTTTTTTTTATCTTCAACAACTCTTATGAATGTTGTTATATAGTAATTCACTATCTTCATGTTATGAGTTGTTAAAATCTAATGGTGGTCACTACTCCTTGCACACAAATGTTGTGGTTTTGATTCTCGTCACTACTCTTTGGTCCTGTTTGTCCTAAGAGTTGGACGTTTTTTTAACTTTGACAACTATTATTTGGTAAAGGTAGTAAAACATGCCACCTTTCACAACTTTAAAAATATGAGTTGTAAAGTTACAGTTGTAGATAACTGTTTTTCCCGTAGTGAATAGGACTTCGAAACAAGTTGAAAAGTCTTGTCTCTGCCCATATGTCCTTCGTCATGTAAATCTTCGAGAATATTTAATCTAAGACTAGAATCTGGAATACATAACTGATTTCCCTTAAATAGAAAACCTTCATGTAGATGGTATTCACTTCTTGCTCCTGTGTTGAGAACAGTCACAATCTCCGCAAAATACGGGTCAGTTTGAATAAGATCAGAATATGAATCGAAATCCAATACCTCAATTCTCATGGTATTAAGCAATAGACTCCTGCGACTTAAGGCGTCAACAACTTGATTCTACGATCCAGCCTTGTATTTTAGCAAAAAAATAAACTCTTGTAGATAACCATCCCACTTACCATGTCTAAAAGAAAGCTTTTCTTGGTTGTTGATGTGCTTCAAAGAATCATGATCAGAAAACATTACGAACTCGTTATGAATAAGATAGTGTCGCCAATGCTTCAAAGCCTGAATTATTGAATATAACTCCACATCATAGGTACTATAGTTGAGCTTAGCACCATTCAACTTCTCGCTGAAATAAGCCACTGGACGTCCTTCTTGACTCAAAACAGCTCCAATTCCCACCTTTGATGCGTCACAGTGTAATTCAAACGGTTTGCTGAAATCAGGTAGCACTAATATCGGTGCAGTAATAAGCTTTGTTTTGACAGCTTCAAAGGCTTCATCAGCCTCGTCAGACCATGAAAACTTTCATCCTTTCATGCATTCAGTGATTGGGGCCATAATGGTACTGAAGTGGGGAATAAAACGTCGGTAAAAAGAAGCAAATCCGTGGAAACTTCTTACCTCGTGCAAGGTACTAGGTTTAGTCCAATTTTTAACAGCTTCAACCTTGGACTCGACCACCTTGATCCCATCCTTGGTCACAACATAACCGAGAAACAAAACCCGATCTGTCATGAAAGAACACTTCTTAATGGCTGCAAACAGTTTCTCCCTGCGTAACACCGGCAACACTTCTCGAAGATGTTGGACATGCAAGTCCATATTAGCACTATAAATGAGAATATCATCAAAATAAACAACCAAAAAAGTACCGATAAAAGGTCTCAGTACTTGATTCATGGTACGCATGAATGTACTTGGAGCATTGCTCAAACCAAATGGCATAACCAGCCACTCATATAAACCCTCTCGAGTTTTAAAAGCAGTCTTCCACTCATCACCTTCAAGAATCCTTATCTGATGATATCCGCTTTTCAAGTCTAAATTGGTGAACACCTTCGCTCCACTCAACTGATCTAACAAGTCATCCAATCTTGGAATAGGAAAGCGGTATTTGACAGTGATTTTGTTGATAGCATGACTGTCAACACACATCCTCCAAGTTCCATCTTTCTTCGGGATCAATAAAGCTGGAACAGCGCACGGACTAAGACTTTGTCGGATCAATCCCTTTTGTAACAACTCTTCAACTTGGCGACGAATTTATTCATGCTCTTTAGGACTCATTCTGTAGTGTGCTTTGTTTGGCAAGATTGATCCAGGAATTAGATCAATGCTATGTTGAATATCCCGGAGCGGTGGTAACTCATCAGGCAATTCATTAGGAAAGACATCGACAAATTCTTCAATTAAAGGTTGAGCTTCAATGGGGATAATACTTTCATCATGTTTTTCTTTGCCAATCAACACATATAGTTCACTTGTATTTTCTATCTCCTCTTCAAACTGCTTGAATGACAAGAGATTGGTAACTTCTACGGTAGATGGTTTTGGAACAATTTCTTTACTGGGTACAAGTACTATACGGACGTCGTCCCATAAAAAACTGTAGGTATTATTATATCCATCATGACTAATTTTTCTGTCAAATTCCCATGGACGACCCAACAACAAATGAAAAGCGTCCATACTAGTAATATCACACCATACTTTATCTTTATATTTGTTACCAATTGAAAAAGAAATCAAGCAACGTTTGTTTACTTTTACCTCGTTCCCTTTTTTAAGCAAGGAAAGCTTGTAAGGATGTGGATGTGCCTTGGTTTCAAGCTTGAACCTTTTCACAACCTCTTCATCAATCAGATTTTCGCAACTTCCAGGATCAATAACCAGGAAAAAAACCTTTCCTTCGATCGTGCAAGTTGACTGGAATATATTGGTACGCAACCACATATCATCACCCTCTTGACGCGGAGTAAGACAACTTCTTCTCACCACAAAGTTGACTCCTTGATCTCCGTAAACAATTTCATCAGTAGGGTCATCATCACCATTGTTTTCTTCACTGAACAACACCTTATTCACCCATTTGCCTTTCTGACAATCACTTCCTTTATGTCCAGGTTCTCCACACTTATGACATCGGCCTCCTAAAGTATTAACTGGGGTTTATTTGATGTAGAAATATAATTAGGTTTACTATATGTACCTTGTGTGAAAGTACTCCGGTTACTCATTGGAGATGTTATCACATTGGTACTCTAACTTGAGGTTCTACGCCCCGCTTGCTTCTCTATCTGCCTTTCTCTATGATGTGCATCCGAAATTGAAAGACAATCAAACATATTGAGTGTTTCCTGATATTGTGGTGGTATACCACCTATATAACGAGCCATTGTTTGCTCTTCCGTCTCCGACAAGTCGTTAAGAGTAAGTAGAAGGTAAAACTCCTTGGTGTACTCATCGACAGAACGTGCTCCTTTGCGTAGGTTTTGCAACTGCTGGTACATCATGCCAACGTGGTTATGTGGCAAAAATTCAGCTCTCATGTGTTTCTTCATCTTCTCCCATGAGACCAACTTCTCCTTTACCTTGCGACTTCGTTGTAGTTTATGTTGTTGCTAACACGAATTAGCTCTCCCACGTAACATAGTTGCTACTAATGAAACTCGTTTGTTATTTGGTACATCTATAAATTTCAAGACTTCCTCAAGCGTATTCAACCAAGAAAGAAACTTTTTCTGGTTCTAAACCACCATGAAATTCTGGAATCTCTACTTTTATTCCTGCCTTCCAACATTCAGACTCTTCACGTCGCTTTCTATTAGCAAAACGGTTGTCGTTACCATCTTCTGATTCATCTTCTACGTCTTCTTCACGTAGGATGTTACGTCGAATCAACATACCCTCGATATCTGCTATTATTTGTTCTCTCAATTCATTAACATTGATAACTTATGGAGCACCTCCTCGACCTCGACCTCCACCTCTACCTTGACTAACTTGTACTCTTGGAGGCATCGTATAAACCCTAAAATCGACTCGGCTCTGGTAACCAAACTAGTGCAGCGGATATATTGAAAAGAAAGAAAATGGATAGTTTGTTCAGACCTCGAATTATTCCTAGGAATAACGACTATGAACGAAGATAATTATTTATACCTCGGTTTCCCGACTATAAATAAGAATCACAATTAAACTTGAATAAGTTCAATAAAAATAATTTTATTAATCAAATCAACTCCCTTAAACAATAAATAGAAGACCCTTAAATAGACTTGGGAAAAAACCCTAACTTGTGCGACAAGAGAGGATGAAAACAACCCACAACCGACTCAAACTCTAAATTTGCTATTTTTGGCAAATTTGAGATTTTCCTAAATAATGAAAGTACTTATCTAAAAAAACTACGGGCCACAAACGGCGACTCAAACAGACTCCTAACGAAGAAGTTATTAGCAAAATAAAACTTTCCTAAAATGGCAAAAACGGGTCTAAGACGCCCGAGACAATGGAATATGGATAAATTTAGAAGACCAGGCAGTCATAGACTCCCTTGTCATGATTATTGGGCCGTTTCCCATTAAAATAGACACCCGCCGGTCTGTTTCACAACAGTCGGGTCTTTTGCCTCCAAATAGGCTATGGCGTACTAGTCTGCATTATTCTCCCGGGGTTGAGAGAAATTCGCCCTCCAATTTGGCTGACCCTCGTCTTCTGAATTATCTCCATGATAGGGAATCAAATGTTTTACATTAAAAACATCAGAAGTACGGATATGGCTTGGAAGCTTCAACTTATAAGCATTTGGATTAATCTTAGCAATAATTTCCACCGGACCAATCTTACGTGCCTTTAATTTGTTATATTCACCCATAGAGAAATGATTTTTTGTTGATACTGCCCACACAAAATCTCCTACTTCTAAATTCACATCTCTACGCTTCATGTCTGCTGCCTGCTTATACTTCTCATTAGCCCGCATTAACTGTTCTTCAGCCAACTTGTGAATTTGTTGCAATTGTTGGATGTGCTCTTCAGCTCTAGCTTCAATTCTCTTCAATTCAGGAACAAGTGCTAAATCCACCGGCGATCGTGGGTTGTAGCCGTAAACAACCTCGAAAGGACTCATGCCTAGACTACGGTTTACTGAGCGATTAAATGCAAACTCTGCTTGGCAAAGTTTCTGATCCCAACTTTTCAGATTTTCTCCGACCAGACATCGTAATATATCACCCAATGAACGATTCACAACTTCTGTTTGTCCATCACTTTGAGGATGATATGCGCTACTGAAATTAAGTCTTGTATTAGCTAACTTCCATAACGTCTTCTAGAAATAACTAAGGAATCTTGTGTCCCGGTCACTAACAATTGAACAAGGAAATCCGTGCAGACGATATATCTCACGAAAAAACAATTCAGCTACCTTCAGGGCATTAGTAGTCTTCTTACAAGCAATGAAATGCGCCATTTTTGAAAAACGGTCAACAACTACAAAGACTGAATCATTTCCCATTTGAGTTCGAGGTAATCCCAACACGAAATCCATACTCAAATCTGTCCAAGGTTGACTTGGAAATTTCAACGGCATATACCAACCTGCATTAGATAATTTCCCTTTCGATACTTGACAAGTTCGTCATCTATCCACAAATCTTCCAACCTCACGTCTCATGGTAGGCCATTAATAGGACTTCGAAACAAGTTGAAAAGTCTTGTCTCTTCCCATATGTCCTTCGTCATGTAAATCTTTGAGAATCTTTAATCTAAGACTAGAATCTGGAATACATAACTGATTTCACTTAAATAGAAAACCGTCATGCAGATGGTATTCACTTCTTGCTCATGTGTTGAGAACAATCACAATCTCTGGAAAATACAGGTCAGTTTGAATAAGATCAGAATATGAATCGAAATCCAATACCTCAATTCTCATGGTATTAAGTAACAGACTCCTGCGACTAAAGGCATCAGCAACTTGATTCTGCGATCCAGCCTTGTGTTTTAGCACAAAAGTGAACTCTTGTAGATAGCCAGCCCACTTACCATGTCTAAAACAAAGATTTTCTTGGCTGTTTATGTTCTTCAAAGAATCATGATCAGAAAACATTACGAACTCGTTATGAATAAGATAGTGTCGCCAATGCTTCAAAGCCTGAATTATTGCATAGAACTCCACATCATAAGTACTATAGTTGATCTTAGCACCATTCAACTTCTCGCTGAAATAATCCCTTGGACGTCCTTCTTGAATCAAAACAACTCCAATTCCCACCTTTGATGCGTCACAGTGTAATTCAAACGGTTTGCTGAAATCAGGCACCACTAATATCGGTGCCGTAATAAGCTTTGTTTTGACAGCTTCAAAGGCTTCATCAGCCTTGTCAGACCATGAAAACTTTCCTCCTTTCATGCATTCAGTGATTGGGGCCATAATGGTACTGAAGTGGGGAATAAAACGTCGGTAGAAAGAATCAAATCCATGGAAACTTCTTACCTCATGCAAAGTACTAGGTTTAGTCCAATTTTTAATAGATTCAACCTTGGACTCGTCCACCTTGATCCCATCCTTGGTCACAACATAACCGAGAAACAAAACCCGATCTGTCATGAAAGAACACTTCTTAATGGATGCAATCATTTTCTCCCTACGTAACACGGACAACACTTCTCGAAGATGTTGGACATGCAAGTCCAAATTAGCACTATAAACGAGAATATCATAAAAATAAACAACCGCAGAAGTACCGATAAAAGGTCTCAGTACTTGATTCATGGTATGCATTAATGTACTTGGAGCATTGGTCAATCCTAATGGCATAACCATCCACTCATATAAACCCTCTCGAGTTTTAAAAGCAGTCTTCCACTCATCACCTTCAAGAATCCTTATCTGATGATATCCTCTTTTCAAGTCTAACTTGGTGAACACCTTCGCTCCACTCAACTGATCTAACAAGTCATCCAATCTTGGAATAGGAAAGCGGTATTTGATAGTGATTTTGTTGATAGAACGACTGTCAACACACATCCTCCAAGTTCCATCTTTCTTCAGGATCAATAAAGCTGGAACAGCGCACGGACTAAGACTTTGTCGGATCAATACCTTTTGTAACAACTCTTCATCTTGGCGACGAAGTTCTTCGTGCTCTTTAGGACTCATTATGTAGTGTGCTTTGTTTGGCAAGCTTGATCTAGAAATTAGATCAATGCGATATTGAATATCCCGGAGCGGTAGTAACTCATCAGGTAATTCGTTAGGAAAGACATCGGAAAATTGTTCAATTAAAGGTTGAGCTTCATTGGGGATACTAATTTCATCATGTTTTTCTTTTCTAATCAACACATATAGTTCACTTGCATTTTCTATCTCCTCTTCAAACTTCTTGAATTCGAAGAGATTGGTAACTTCTACGGTAGATGGTTTTGGAACAATTTCTTTACTGGGTACAAGTACTATACGGACGTCGTCCCATAAAAAATTGTGGGTATTCTTATAGACATCATGACTAATTTTTCTGTCAAATTCCTATGGACGACCCAACAACAAATGACAAGCGTCCATACTAGTAACATCACACCATACTTTATCTTTATATTTGTTACCAATTGAAAAAGAAATAAAGCAAAGTTTGTTTACTTTTACCTCGTTCCCTTTTTTAATCCAGGAAAGCTTGTAAGGATGTGGATGTGCCTTGGTTTCAAGATTGAACCTTTTCACAACCTCTTCATCAATCAGATTTTCGCAACATCCAGGATCAATAACAAGGCGACAAACCTTTCCTTCGATCGTGCAAGTCGACTGGAATATATTGGTACACAACAACATATCATCATCCTTTTGACGCGGAGTAAGACAACTTATTCTCATCATAAAGTTGACTCCTTGATCTCCGTAAACAATTTCATCAGTAGGATCATCATCTTCAGAGGCATAATCAAAAGTTCCATCATCACCATTGTTTTCTTCACTGAACAACACCTTATTCACCTGTTCGCCTTTCTGACAATCACTTCCTTTATGTCCAGGTTCTCCACACTTATTACATCGGCCTCCTAAAGTATTAACTGGGGTTTTATTTGATGTAGAAACAGAATTAGGTTACCTATATGTACCTTGTGTGGAAGTACTCCGGTTACTCATTGGATATGTTGTCACATTGGTACTCCAACTTGAGCTTCTATGCCCCGCTTCCTTCTCTATATGCCTTTCTTTATGATGTGCATCCAAAATTGAAATACAATCAAATATATTGAGTGCGTCCTAATATTGTGGTGGTAGACCACCTATATAACGAGCCACTATTTGCGCTTCAGTCTCCGACAAGTCGTTAAGAGTAAGTAGACGGTAAAACTCCTTGGTGTACTCATCGACAGAACGTGCTCCTTTGCATAGGTTTTGCATCTGCTGGTACATCATACTAACATGGTTATGTGGCAAAAATTCAGCTCTCATGTGTTTCTTCATCTTCTCCCACGAGACCAACTTCTCCTTTCCCTTGCGAATTCGTTGCATTTTATGTTGTTTCCACCATGAATTAGCTCTCCCACGGAACATAGTTGCTACTAATGAAACTCGCTTGTTATTTGGTACATCTTTAAATTCCAAGACTTCCTCAACCGTATTCAACCAAGAAAGAAACTCTTCTGGTTCTAAACCACCATGAAATTCTGTAATCTCTATTATTATTCCTACCTTCCAACGTTCAGAATCTTCACGTCGGTTTCTATTAGAAAAAAGGTTGTCGTTACCATCTTCTGATTCATCTTCTACATCTTCTTCACATAGGATGTTACGTCGAATCAACATACCCTCGATATCTGATATTATTTGTTCACTCAATTCATTAACATTGATAAATTCTGGAGCAACTCCTCGACCTCGACCTCGACATCTACCTTGACCAACTTGTACTCTTGGAGGCATCGTATAAACCCTAAAATCGACCCGTCTCTGGTAACCAAACTAGTGCAGCAGATATATTGAAAAGAAAAAAAAGGGATAGTTTGTTCAGATCTCGAATTATTCCTAGGAATAACGACTATGAACGAAGATAATTATTTAGACCTCGGTTTCCCGACTATAAATAAGAATCACAATTAAACTTGAATAAGTTCAATAAAAATAATTTTATTAATCAAATAAACTCCCTTTAATAATAAATAGAAGACCCTTAAATAGACATGGGAAAAAACCCTAACTTGTGAGACAAGAGAGGATGAAAACAACCCACAACCGACTCAAACTCTAAATTTGCTATTTTTGGAAATTTTGAGATTTTCCTAAATAATGAAAGTACTTATAAAAAAAAACTACGGGCCACAAACAGTGACTCAAACGGACTCCTAACAAAGAAGTTATTAGCAAAATAAAACTTTCCTAAAACGGCAAAAACGGGTCTAAGACGCCCGAGACCATGGAATATGGCTAAATTTAGAAGACCAAGGTAGTCATAGACTCCTTGTTATGATTATTGGTCCGTTTACCATCAAAATAGACACCCGCCGGTCTGTTTCACAACAGTCGGGTCTTTTGCCTCCAAATAGGCTATGGCGTACTCGTCTGTATCAAAAAATTTGGTTTATAGTAGCATCGGTGTTAGATTTGATAATTTTGACTGATAAATTGGTTGTTGATGTTAATGGGTTTTTGAATTTATATGGAGATTGTAGTTCAGTAAATATCATATCTAAAAATACTAATTTCATGTCTTTGTTTCAAAATAAAAAAAATAAATGTTAGATCTAACATCCAATTTATGATCATATTTTGATTGTCTGGTCTATTGATTTCATGTTTATATGTAAATTAGTCACAATAGGAAAATAGGGAGGTGGTTGTGGTGATGGTAGTCTAAGATGACATTGATGGAGGATGGTTGCGATGACGGTTGAAAAGAAGAGAATAGGAAGGAATGATGATTTAAAACTCAACTGTGAAGTTGGTGGTGGCGGCGATTAAGGATAAATGATGATGTTACCGGTGGTAGCAATGATTTTGGTTATGGTGTTGGTCGTGGTTCTGGTTGTGATGGTGTGGTAGTGGTGGTGGCACTGCTGCTGCTACTGCTGGTGTAGGTGAAGAAATGAGGAGGTGGTTCTGGTGGTGACAGAGGTGGTAGTGACGGCATCTGGTGATGGTGATTTGGTGTTGCTGGCGATTTGATTTTTTTTTTTTTTTGGTAAACAAAGTACTTTGATTTTGTGGTGGCGGTTTGAACAACCAATGTTAGATTTGATTTTAGATTCTGATTGTAAATTCTGGCGGTGACGGTAGTTATCTGGTGGTTGAGGTGAAGGTAGTGATGTGGCGGTGATTGTACATGTGGTTTTATTGAAGTTAGCGATGGTAGTGGCGGAGTCGGTGGAACTGGCAATAGTGGCGCGGCGAGGTGAGGTGGTGTTGTGGTTTCGATGATGGTGGTGCCGTTGTGTGATAATGGTAGCAGCGACGGTGGTGGTGGTGTCGGTGATGGTAAATGGTGATTGTAAATAATGGAAGTGAGTTTCAGTGTATGAATTTGATGGTGGCGGTGGTTTTGTTGGTGGAGCTCATTATTAGTGGTGCTGATTCTGAAAATGAACGACAGATGATCGGAATCTGATATTGAACGACTGATGGTAAGGGATATAGTGGTCCCCTCATTTTCACATTGAGGGGTATTTCCATCCAATGAAAAAGTAACCAAAAATTTCCGGACGGAATTTTATCAAATATTTTTATGAAATTGTTTAATTTCGTTAGGTTTCATTTTACAAAAAAGTGTCCATAGAAGGGACTCCCTCCCTACGGGCCCTCCGGTCGGTCGGCCCAATTATTGACATTAGTATTGCTAGTACGACCGTTTCCACGGTGGGAGGGCCAACCGAATAAGAATCATAAGATGGGGTTTGTCTGCGACTATTTTAGTCCCATTTAAGAAAAGGTGATACTTTCACCCCGTTTCCAAAAAATTGATTGTAACACCCTGTATTTTTAGAATGGAACATGCTGAAAGATGCGCCATGGCCTGATATGAAGCTTCATTCAAAGATTCCGTTGGTTGGTAGGAGGTAGATTGTCTTAAGGAAAATATCACTTCAAAATGGCGCATTGCGTTGGGCAATTGACCAAGGGTCAATATTGGGTGCCAGGTAAGGGACATCGCGTATGCATATTGGCTAAGGCCAATATGACCTTAGTTGGAAGTTACATTGGCCAAGAGACAATCTCGCACCAAGAGTGCTTCAGGACAATTGGGTAGATGGCCTTAAGAATATACAACTAACATGGCTGGACATCGGGTTGGTAATGCGCAGCCATCACGGCTGGGCATGGGAGTAGCCTACGGGCCAAAGCTAGAGTACATCCATCCTGGATGAACATCGAGTTGGCATATGAACTGGCATGTGATCCAGAACCGAATGTACAACCACCTTGGCCGCTTATTCAGGAAAATACATGGGAACGACCATGAATAGTAAAACGGGGAGTTGGTGAAGGATTTTTCGCTCCCTAATCTAAGTTCTAAAAATGCCAAATAAACATATATAGGGAAGGGTAGTTGGTTGAAGGTGCATATGCAAACTATGCACCAAGTAAGCTTCATAGCTTAGACGGAAGAGTATAAATGATGCCTAAGGCACATTTATAGTTGCTTAGCCTTGAAAGAGGGCATTCGATGCTTAGGAATCACTATTCCATTCCACGGAATCGATGATGCATCACTTGTTTGGCAGAACGGCCTATACGGACTAGGCCATTACCACTATCGCTTGTCCACGGCTTAGCAAACGAGTTGGAATAAGTTCCTTGTCCCTTCGAGGATGAACTACGGTCTATGCTTGATTCCTTTAGAGTAGGGAAGGATACGTAGGCATCCGCAATGAGTTGCAGCATTTCCGGTCCAGCACGTTGGCCCCTCATATCATCTAAGCTCGGTAGCTCGACGTAAGAGATGATTGTGGCCATACTTGATGAGGCTAAGTTGCATGCCAGTAAGTGGATGCTCATACTTCCTATCACGTTATAAAGAGTCATTCAAAGGCTAAGTTGCGTCCACTTACCGTAGAGGATGAACTACGGTAGCTCGGTAACACCCCGTATTTTTAGCATGGCGCATGCTGAAAGATGCGCCATGGCATGAGATGAAGCTTCCTCCAAAGCTTCCGTTGGTTGGTAAGAGGTATATTGTGTTAAGGCCAATATTGCGCCAAAATGGCGTACTGCGTTAGGCAATTGACCAAGGGTCAATATTGGGTACCAGGTAAGGCACATCGCGTAGGCATATTGGCGAAGGCCAATATGACCTTAGTTGGAAGTTACATTGTCCAAGAGCCAATCTCGCACCAAGAGTGCTTCGGGTCAATTGGGTAGATGGCCTTAAGAATGTACAGCTAACATGGATGGTCATCGGGTTGGTAATGCGCAGCCATCACGGCTGGTCATGGGAGTAGCCTACGGGACAAATCTAGAGTACAGCCATCCTGGATGAACATCGAGTTGGCATATGAACTGGCATGTGATGCAGAACTGAATGTACGGACACCTTGGCCGGTTATTCAGGAAAATACATGGCAAAAGCCATGAATAGTAAAATGGGGAGTTGATGAAGGATTTATCGTCCCCTAATCTGAGTTCTAAAAATGTCTAATAAACATATATAGGGAAGGGTAGTTGGTTGAAGGTGCATATGCGGACTATGCACCAAGTAAGCTTCATATCTTAGACGGAAGAGTATAAATGATGCCTAAGGCTCATTTATAGTTGCTTAGCCTTGAAAGAGGGCATTCGATGCTTAGGCATCACTATGCCATTCCACCGACTCGATGATGCATCACTTGGATGTGTTTTAAGGAACGACATATACGGATTAGGCCATTACCACTATTGCTTGGCCACGGCCTAGCAAACGAGTTGTAATAAGTTGCTTGTCCCTTCGAGGATGAAATACAATCTGTGCTTGATTCCTTTAGAGTAGGGAAGGATACGTAGGCAGCCGTAATGAGTTGCAACATTGCCGGTCCAGCACGTTGGCCCCTCATATCATCTAAGCTCGGTAGCTCTACGCAAGAGATGATTGTGGCCAGACTTGATTAGGCTAAGTTGCATGCCAGTAAGTGGATGCTCATACTTCCTATCAAGTTATAAAGAGTTGTTAAGCGAGGAAACGTAGGAAAGGGAAAGGGCTTGGTGCGGCCTACGCCATGTACAAGTCTTACGCCTGGACCAGACCCGACGTTATGACGGTGGCGCAGCTAGCTAGGAAATTCAGTGATGAATTCCCTATGCTGAGGCAAATCCAGAGATGCATGCGAAGTGCATTGGCATCGTCCTCATGGACATAAACCCTTTGCAGAACAAGGGTAAGCTGGAAGGGTGTGGGAGATAAGTTAGCTGAATCATGCTCCACGAGCATTCTTGCAAGTGCAAGTGAGAGTCCATTTGCCTGGGGATGAGGCCCGGATCGTATCTTCATCAGAGTGGCGCACCGGGGGAGTTGCGGCCCGCGGCGTGACGCGCCGGAGGCATAATTTTCCGGTATGTCACAGATTGTATCAGATCAAGTTCCGAGAAAACACTAGGGACTTGTGCGGAGTGGACTTGTCCACAACTATTTTTCCTTAATGGAAAACTTAAAGTTGGAGAGTAGGCTAACTTCTGCGCAAGAAAGAGTTGTAACTGCTTCGCCAGTTACTGTGCAAATCGAGTTGAGCTTGTATGAGTACTGTGAGTTTGTCAGGCCTTTATGACACCCCGCTTACGAGTATCCGGAAGACCGTCTGATACGGTGGGTAGACAATGGGACTGATCATCCCCACACATTGGAAACTATCCAAGGGTGTGCGTTTTCAGGCCCGGCTAGCATCCCACTTACGAGTGGCAACCTGGATGACTGTCAGGGACGGTGGGAAAATGTAAAACTGTTCCACAAAGTACATTGCTGAAATCTTGTCATTCAGATGACATCTTTCAACTTGTGAACTTTAGGAACTTCTGAGTGCGTAGTATGGGATGCGCATTCAGGATACCTGGTCGGGATATCCTTTTGGCATTCGCCAATTGAGATTCTTGGTATCGTTGTGGCCACTTTTTGGATTCCTGGGCAGGTGTTATGGGACATGCTCAGAAGGTCTAAATTGTTGTTCATGACAACTTGAAGAAACACGTGATTTCTGAGCATCTGGAATGGGACTTTTGCTCAGGAAATCCAAACCGAAGAGATTGTCCACAATAGTTTTTATTTGGAATTTCGAGGACGAAGTTATTTTAAGGGGTGAAGAATGTAACACCCCGTATTTTTAGCATGGCTTAAGAGTCATTCAAAGGCCAATACGCGATGTGCCTTACCTACCGTAGTTCATCTCATCTCATACTTACTGGTGTTACTGAGCTACCAGTAAGTGGACGCAAGAGATGATTGTGCTCTTACTTCATTCAAAGCTTCCGTTGGTTGGTAAGAGGTGGATTGGCTTAAGGCCAATATCGTGCCAAAATGGCGCATTGCGTTGGGCAATGGACCAAGGGTCAATATTGGGTGCCAGGTAAGGCACATCGCGTATGCATATTGGCTAAGGCCAATATAACCTTAGTTGGAAGTTATGTTGGCCAAGATCTAATCTCGCACCAAGAGTGCTTCAGGATAATTGGCTAGATGGCCTTAAGAATGTACAGCTAACAGGGATGGACATCGGGTTGGTAATGCGCACCAATCACGGCTGGGAATGGGAGTAGCCTACGGGCCAAATCTAGAGTATAGCCATCCTATCTGAACATCGAGTTGGCATGTGAGCCAGAACCGAATGTACAGCCACCTTGGACGGTTATTCAGGAAAATACATGGCAACGGACATGAATAGTAAAACGGGGAGTTGATGAAGGATTTTTCGTCCCCTAATATGAGTTCTAAAAATATCAAATTAACATATATAGGGAAGGGTAGTTGGTTGAAGGTGCATATGCGGACTATGCACCAAGTAAGCTTCATAGCTTAGCCGGAAGAGTATAAATGATGCCTAAGGCTCATTTATAGTTGCTTAGTTTTGAATGAGGGCATTCGATGCTTAGGAATCACTATGCCATTCCACGGACTCGATGATGCATCACTTGGATGTGTTTGACGGAACGACCTATACGGACTAGGCCATTACCACTATTGCTTGGCCACGACCTAGCAAACGAGTTGGAATTACGATCTGTGCTTGATTCCTTTAGAGTAAGGAAGGATACGTAGGCATCCGCAATGAGTTGCAGCATTGCCGGTCCAGCACGTTGGCCCCTCATATCATCTAAGCTCGGTAGCTCGACGCAAGAGATGATTGTGGCCAGACTTGATGAGGCTAAGTTGCATGCCATTAAGTGGATGCTCATACTTCCTATCAAGTTATAGAGAGTCATTCAAACGCTAAGTTGCGTCCACTTACCGTAGAGGATGAACTACGGTTGCTCGGTAACACCCCGTATTTTTAGCATGGCGCATGCTAAAAGATGCGCCATGGAATGAGATGAAGCTTCCTCCAAAGCTTCCGTTGGTTGGTAAGAGGTAGATTGGGTTAAGGCCAATATCGCGCCAAAATGGCGTATTGCGTTAGGCAATTGACCAAGGGTCAATATTGGGTACCAGGTAAGGCACATCGCGTATGCATATTGGTGAAGGCCAATATGACCTTAGTTGGAAGTTACATTGGCCAAGAGCCAATCTCGCACCAAGAGTGCTTCAAGTCAATTGGGTTTATGGCCTTAAGAATGTACAGCTAACATGGCTGGTCATCGGGTTGGTAATGCGCAGCCATCACGGCTGGGCATGGGAGTAGCCTACGGGACAAAGCTAGAGTACATCCATCCTGGATGAACATCGAGTTGGCATATGAACTGGCATGTGATGCAAAACTGAATGTACAGCCACCTTGGCCGGTTATTCAGGAAAATACATGGAAACGGCCATAAATAGTAAAACGGGGAGTTGATGAAGGATTTTTCGTCCCCTAATCTGAGTTCTAAAAATGTCTAATAAACATATATAGGGAAGGGTAGTTGGTTGAAGGTGCATATGCGGACTATGCACCAAGTAATCTTCATAGCTGAGACGGAAGAGTATAAATGATGCCTAAGGCTCATTTATAGTTTCTTAGCCTTGAAAGAGGGCATTCGATGCTTAGGCATCACTATGCCATTCCACGGACTCAATGATGCATCACTTGGATGTGTTTGAAGGAACGGCCTATACGGATTAGGCCATTACCACTATTGCTTGGCCACGGCCTAGCAAAAGAGTTGTAATAAGTTGCTTGTCCCTTCGAGGATGAAATACAATCTGTGCTTGATTCCTTTAGAGTAGGGAAGGATACGTAGGCATCCTCAATGAGTTGCAGCATTGCCGGTCCAGCACGTTGGCCCCTCATATCATCTAAGCTCGGTAGCTCGACGCAATAGATGATTGTGTCCAGACTTGATGAGGCTAAGTTGCATGCCAGTAAGTGGATGCTCATACTTCCTATCAAGTTATAAAGAGTTGTTAAGCGAGGCAACGTAGGAAAGGGCAAGGGCTTGGTACGGCCTACGCCATGTACAAGTATTACACCTGGACCAGACCCGACGTTAGGACGGTGGCACAGCTAGCTATGAAATTCAGTGATGAATTCCCTACGCTGAGGCAAAGCCAGAGATGCATGCGAAGTGCATTGGCATCGGCCTCATGGCCATAAACCCTTTGCAGAACAAGGGTAAGATGGAAGGGTGTAGGAGATAAGTTAGATGCATCATGCTCCACGAGCATGCTTGTAAGGGAAAGTGAGCGTGTATTTGCCTGGGAATGAGGCCCGGATCGTATCTTCATCAGAGTGGCGCACCGGGGGAGTTGCGTCCCGCGGCGCGACGCGCCAGAGGCATAATTTTACGGTCCGTCACATATTGTATTAGAGCAAGTTCCGAGAAAACACTAGGGACTTGTGCGGAGTGGACTTGTCCACAACTATTTTTCCTTAATGGAAAACTTAAATTTGGAGAGTAGGCCAACTTCTGCGCGAGAAAGAGTTGTAACTGCTTCGCCAGTTACTGTGCAAATCAAGTTGAGCTTGTATGAGTACTGTGAGTTTGCCAGGCCTTTGTGGCACCCCGCTTACGAGTATCCGGAAGACCGTATGATACGGTGGGTAGAAAATGGGACTAATTATCCCCACACATTGGAAACTGTCCAAGGGTGTGCATTGTCAGGCCCGGCTATCATCCCACTTACGAGTGGCAACCTGGATGACCGTCAGGGATGGTGGGCAAATGTAAAACTGTTCCACACAGTACATTGCTGAAATCTTGTCATTCAGATGACATCTTTCAACTTGTGAACTTTAGGAACTTCTGAGTGCGTAGTATGGGATGCGCATTCAGGATACCTGGTCGGAATATCCTTTTGGCATTCGCCAATTGAGATTCTTGGTATCGTTGTGGCCACTTTTTGGATTCCTGGGAAGGTGGTATGGGACATGCTCATAAGGTCTAAATTGTTATTCATGATAACTTGAAGAAACCCGTGATTTCTGAGCACCTGGAATGGGACTTTTTCTCAGGAAATCCAAACCGAAGAGATTGTCCACAATAGTTTTTATTCGGAATTTCGAGGACGAAATTATTTTAAGGGGTGAAGAATGTAACACCCCGTATTTTTAGCATGTCTTAAGAGTCATTCAAAGGCCAATACGCGATGTGCCTTGCCTACCGTAGTTCATCTCAGCTCATACTTACTGGTGTGTTACCGAGCTACCAGTAAGTGGACGCAAGAGATGATTTTGCTCATACTTCATTCAAAGCTTCCGTTGGTTGGTAATAGGTAGATTGTCTTAAGGCCAATATCGTGCCAAAATGGCGCATTGTGTTGGGCAATGGACCAAGGCTCAATATTGGGTGCCAGGTAAGGCACATCGCATATGCATATTAGCTAAGGCCAATATGACCTTAGTTGGAAGTTATATTGGCCAAGATCTAATCTCGCACCAAGAGTGCTTCAGGCCAATTGGCTAGATGGCCTTAAGAATGTACAACTAATATGGCTGGACATCGGGTTAGTAATGCGCAGCCATCACGGCTGGGCATGGGAGTAGCCTACGGGCCAAAGCTAGAGTATAGCCATTCTAGCTGAACATCGAGTTGGCATGTGAGCCAGAACCGAATGTACATCCACCTTGGCTGGTTATTTAGGAAAATACATGGCAACGACCATGAATAGTAAAACGTGGAGTTGATGAAGGATTTTTCGTCCCCTAATCTGAGTTATAAAAATATCAAATAAACATATATAGGGAAGGGTAGTTGGTTGAAGGTGCATATGCGGACTATGCACCAAGTAAGCTTCATAGCTTAGCCGGAAGAGTATAAATGATGCCTAAGGATCATTTATAGTTGCTTAGACTTGAATGAGGGCATTCGATGCTTAGGCATCACTATGTCATTCCACGGACTCGATGATGCATCACTTGGATGTGTTTGACGGAATGACCTATACGGACTAGGCCATTACCACTATTGCTTGGCCACGACCTAGAAAACGAGTTGGAATAAGTTGTTGGTCCCTTCGAGGATGAACTACGATCTGTGCTTGATTCCTTTATAGTAGGGAAAGATACGTAGGCAGCCGCAATGAGTTGCAGAATTTCCGATCCAGCATGTTGGCCCCTCGTATCATCTAAGCTCGGTAGCTCGACGCAAGAGATGATTGTGGCCAGACTTGATGAGTCTAAGTTACATGCCAGTAAGTGGATGCTCATACTTCCTTATCAAGTTATAAAGAGTTGGTAAGCGAGGAAACGTAGGAAAGGGAAAGGGCTTGGTGCGGCCTACACCATGTCCAGGGCTTATGCCTGAACCAGACCCGACGGTATGACGGTGGCGCAGCTATCTAGGAAATTCAGTGATGAATTCCCTACGCTGAGGCAAAGCCAGAGATGCATGCGAAGTGCATTGGCATCGGCCTCATGGCCATAAACCCTTTGCAGAACAAGGGTAAGCTGGAAGGGTGTCGGAGCTGAGTTAGCTGCATCACGCTCCACGAGACGTAATTTTCTGGTCCGTCACAGTGATACTTTCGCCCCGTTTCGGAAAAAATTGATACTTTCTCCCCGTTACAAAGCGAAGGTATCACTTTTCCCGAAACAGAGTGAAAGTATCACTTTTCCTGAAACGGGATGTGAAAGTATCACTTTTTCTTAAACGGAAAATTAGTCGATCCATAAACCAAAATATGGTGGCATGATGTGTTATGCATCCTTTGTGGTGGTTTACATAATGGCTATGCATTCAATTTTCAATAATTGTGCCTAATATGAAAGCATCATTTTTCTTGAAACGGAGGGAGTACATCGTTTTATTAGTTGCAACGGAAAATTAGTTGATGAATAAACCAAAAAGTTTCTACATAAACTATTATGTATTCTTTATGGTGGTTTGCATAATGGATATATACTTAATTTTCTAAAATTGTGCCTAAAATGATAAATACCTCTGAATTTTTCGTAAAAACTCAAAATTTGATATTGTTGTTTGTGCTCGTTGGATAGGTTTTTTTATTAGCTTTCCAACGAGATAAAATTTGTAAAATTCCAAGGTGCAGATTTTTATATATGTTATGTTAAAGTTTGTTATCCAATTATACCCTTGAAAATATAGGATACACAAGGATTTATAATAATTGGACTAAAAAGGAGGGACATTTTTAGTTTTTCGGCCCTAACCATTTTCAATCTTTTTGTGTCAATTGATCACTTACATTTTACAAAAAAGTGGTCATATAAAGGTCCTCCCTCGCTTCGCTCGGTCGGCCCAATTAAGGTTTTAAAACTAAAAGTTTAAGAAATAAATTTTAGAGAGGAGAAAACTAAAATCTAGGGATAAGAAGGAGATAAAGCTAGGGTTTAGTTTAGAAAGGGAGACCATGGAAAATCAAGGGAGAATCAATGGAATTGAGTTAGAATGCGAAACCTTTTCTCTTTAGGTGTTTTTCTTTGGTGTTTATTTTATATGCTTTTGTATTGTTATGAATCAATAATTTGTTTGAATAAATATGTACCTCTTGTTGCTGGCCAGGCTTATATTATTAATAGAAAAAATGATTAAGTATCTCTTGTTAAAATTTAAGAATTTTCCAATGTAAATTCACCGTTGAATGTTTGTTTGAATTTGAGTGATATTTCCTGAAATTCTGGAAAGTTTTATTTTTCTCTGGTTTTGATCCTCTTAGGAAGTCTTAATGATGTTAGAACCATTTGAGGTCTTAATGAAAGTTGTAGATAAATATCTTATCTTTCATTTTGTATTGTATTTTCTTAATTTAAGGTTGTTATGAATTTATCAAGAATTTTTTGGTAAATACATGTAATATGTCCAGTTTTTGGGATGTCATTGTAGATTCATTATCTTTTGAATGAGCCGTCAGTTTCATATGAAATTTGGCTAAGGTATACATGATGGTGTCAGGAATGTTGATTAAATGTTTGAGATACATCGGACAAATTTATCATTACGAAACCTATAAAGTAAAATTTCGAATTTTGTGTGTTTGTTCAAATGCTTAAAAGAATTACAATGTTAGTTTGGTTGTGAACTTATAACGTTTTGATGAAATGGTTTGGAATATGAAGATGGTAATTGTATTTTAAATTTAGTTTAAAAATAATTGGATGGATATGTTAGTTTGGATGGCGTTGCCCATACCGAGGATATACGGATAGGTGGAGCAAGACCCAAGGATACTCGTGCAAAAGTGGTGTGGATTTATGAATGAATGAATATACTTGTTTTAATGGCGGTTCCCGTAACGAGTATACATGGATAGGTGGGACATGACCCAAGGATACTCGTGTTAAGGTAGTGTGCATTTATAAATGAATGCGTATATTTGTTTGAATGGCGGTTCCCGTAACAATCATATACGGATTGGTGGGGAACGACCCAAGGATACTCGTGCAAGTGAGGTTGGAGGTCCCGTGCCGAGGATACATGGATAGGCGATGAACGAACCAAGCATACTTATGCATTTAAGAGAATTCGATGGATTGTGAGTTTAGTTGAAGGAGGTATATATAATTATATCCTTGAAGGTGCACCATGCACTCTCGTTGTACATATTCTCTTTGATTGGACATGTTTTCATATATTTTTGAGAAAGGGAATGCATTCTGTTGAGCTGTCATCTCACCCCAATTGACATTCCTTGCAAATTTACGAAAGGTTGAAGTGGAAGCTGGAAAAGAGTAGCTTAGTGATTGCATTGTTTTTTTGCATTTCTTGAGATGTAAATTGGATTAAATAAATGTTAGTTGAAAATGATTTGAACGATGTTTAATCTATTCATATGCTTCAATTAATGCATACAAGTTTAAATTATGTTTGTCATAAAAATGAATTATCGAGGATAAATATATGCATAAGTATCGTTCCGACCCGTAACTCTCTGAGTTCGGATATCTATGTGGTTTGACCCTGGTCCGTAACTCTGGGTGTAAAAAGTTGGTATCAGAGCTCTAGGATTTAAATCTTGAATGGGACTGTAAAATAAATTATTGGATATGTTGATGTGATACTAAGCATGCTTGTTTAACTTGATTGGTGTATTGCTTGTGTTATTGTATTAGTTGTAATTGCGATGATGAATTATGTGCTAGATTAAATTATTATTTGGGATTTAAGATTATACAATAGCATTTTTAGCTACATTTTCGGTTCGGGTTATACCCGGATTAATAAACCTTGTGGCTTAGGTTGTTGTTCCTTAGATTTAGCCTAGTTAGGTGGATTGAACTAGAAATACAAGTTTTCCGTGGAAAAGGAGTCACCTAAATTCATTTTAGCAGGGTCCAAGAGCATATCTCAGTGGTATCCCATCAAATCCAATAATAAGGAACTCAGAGGTTCAATCCCCGCCACCGTAAAGGTTTGTAATAGATTAGTTGTATAGTAGGTTTAGCAGTGTAGGGTCTAGAAGTGGGGCCAGTCCAACTGCCTGAGTTTAGGTAGGGGCCTAGGTCCGGCTTTCGCGTATCAAACAAAAAATCATTTTAGTAATTATGTAAACTGATTAGAAAATGAAAAACTAATTAAAAGAAATTAACAAAATATTAAATATTAGTTATGATTATTGACACTTGTATAAGGTTTTATAACTAAAAGTTTAAGAAATAAATTTTAGGGAGGAGAAAACTAAAAGTTAGGGAGAAGAAGGAGATAAAGCTAGGGTTTATTTTAGATAGGGAGACTATGCGAAATAAGGGGAGAATCAATGGAATTGAGGTAGAATGTGAAACCCTTTCTCTTTAGGTGTTTTTCTTTGGTATTTATTTTATATGCTTTTGTATTGTCATGATTCAATAATTTGTTTGAATAAATATGTACCTCTTGTTGGTGATCGGGCTTCTATTGTTGATAAAAAAAAATGAGTAAGTATCTCTTGTTAAAATTGAAGAATTTTGCAATGTAAATTCACCATTGAGTGTTTGTTTGAATTTGAGTGATATTTCCTGAAATTCTGGACAATTTATTTTTTCTCTGGTTTTGATCTTCTTAGGAAGTCTTAATGATGTTAGAACGATTTGAGGTCTTAATGAAAGTTGTATATAAATATCTTATCTTACATTTGGTTTTGGATTTTCTTAATTTAAGGTTGTTATGAATTTATCATGAATTGTTTGCGAAAGACATTAATCTATCCATTTTTTAGGATGTCAATGTAAATTCATTATCTTTTAAATGAGCCGTCAGTTTCATGTGAAATTTGTATATGGTATACATGATGGTGTCAGGAATGCTGATTAAAAGTTTGAGATACATCGGACCAATTTATCATTACGAAACCCATAAAGTAAAATTTCGAAGTTTGTGTATTTGTTGAAATGCTTAAAAGAATTATAATGTTAGTTCTGTTGTGAACTCATAACTTTTTGATGAAATGGTTTGGAATATCAAGATGGTAATTGTATGTTAAATTTATTTTAAAAATAATTGGATGGATATGTTAGTTCGGATGGCGGTGCCCATACCGAGGATATATGGATAGGTGGGGCAAGACCCAAGGATACTCGTGCAAAAGTGGTGTGGATTAATGAATGAATGGATATACTTGTTTGAATGGTAGTGCCCGTGTAGCGCCCCCTAAGATAGCAGCTGACTAAACCAAGATATTAACTAAATAAAGAGTCAATAAGAATCTGAATCATTCACTTAAGCATTCCATTAAGAAATCTGCTACAAAACTTAATCCAAAAACTAGCCCCACTCTGAAATATATATACAAGAACTCTCAAATGATACATATTCAATAGTGAGTTGATTTACAAATGGAATACAATCACATAATAAATATGGCGAAAGCTAACTAACGTAAATAATTCTTCGAAGCTTTCATCGTCACATGCACATCTTGTCTGTCTCTGAAACTGAAAGTGGGAATGGGTGAGAACATCATCCCTAAAAGGGGTGCCCAGTAGAAATAACAACTAGCTTTCAAGTAAACATTTATATGATTCGAAGACAATGCAGGTTTAATCGAAAGTCGGTAATACAAGGAAAGACAATAAAACATAACGTTGAAACTTGTTCATAGACAATCATAAATAACAGTAAACATCCATGTATGAGGTGTGTTGCCGCACATAAGGGAAGAATAATATTGTGGTGCATCGCCCTAGCCATAATAATATTGCGGTGTATCGCCCTAGCCATAGAATACTGAATATATATAAAGGAAGAATAATATTGCGGTGGATCGCCCTAGCCATAATAATACTGCGGTGTATCGCCCTATCCATAATAATATTGCGGTGTATCGCCCTAGCCATAGAATACTGATATTGCGTCGGCACACATCTCACACCACACAGAGCACACAAGGATATGCATGAATTTCACAACACAAAGATTGATTTGTAAAACAATAATGAATACAAGAGAGTTCGTTATCGATTCCCACCTCTTTTGATGACAAACCTCGCCTACCTCGAGATCCACGATCCACTGATTCATATTTTGAATCGATCGTTCTTAATATAGGCTAACTATTAATCACACAAGAAGTCTAAGAAACTAGCCAAGATGGCTCACACAAGAATTATACAATTCTATCTAATGGTTCAAAGCCCATTATGGTATCTCATTCTCCATCTTTAGCATAACTAAGAGTTTACTAATCCAATTAGGTTGATTCTATAGTCCATTAGATATGTCTTATGAATATCTAAAACTTCGTAGAAGAAATCAAAGTCTAATTCATACCAAAGAGGTCCAATTCAACTATATAAGATAAGATAACTATTCAGAAGCCCAAGTTCTCTAAACAGGCCCAATAAACTAAGGTCCAGTCCATGTTAGTCAACTAACGGTCACTAACAGTCCACTGGGTCAACTGACGGTCAACGTCAAAAGTTCAAGTCAACAATCATTGTCAAAGTCAAACATGAATCGGTCAACGATCCAACTCAGGTCAAGATAAGGAACTCACTGAGTCACCACGATTCAACTCAGTCAGATCACTTTGTCAGCTAAACAAATCGAGTCAGCTAAACTGACTGGGATGTCTAACAGACATAACTCAAAATCAATTACATTTCATCTATAAATTCTACTACTTTATATTTCATTTCAAAAAACATTTAATTCATGCAAATTTCAAAACTAATTCACAACAATAAGCTCAGATTACCTGCAATTGTAGATTTAAGCTTTTCACAACAAGCATTAACTATAATCCTACAACTACTAGCACATCCACTCTTAAACAATACCAACAACTCAAATAACATCAACCACGGTTCCTATTTCTTATAAACTATAACTCCATGGTTCATTCATATCTTTACTGAAACCACATCCATTCTAACTCATTTCATTCTTTCCTGTATAATCCATAAACAACACCACAACTCCATGCAACACCACTGTCATCACAGCATATCACCATATCCACTCTGTACAATTAATCTTGGTCACAACCATTATGACTTAAACTCAGCAACCTCACAAATTGCAGCCACTTCACACAAACAACTACAATCCACAACACTATCTATTCAATTCTATAACCATTTCTAAGTTCTGTAACTCAATTCTAATACAATCAATATTATCTAGCAACACTGCCAACAATTGAATTCTGCAATTCTCATGGCATCCTTATCACTCTCATGGTATAACCTTTAACACTTCATCTCATGAAATACTTCATAATCAATCCTAAACTTCAACCAACTCAATTCTTATAATATTGCAACAACTGCATTCAACTTATACCTCTCATCTGCATCATTAATCCATTTACAAGCATTGACTATAACATTCATATTCATCTCTCATCTGCAATTCAGCTAATACTAAACCCAGAACCATTCTTCAACATAACTGCAAACTATAAACTCAATCATCTTTTCTCTGTCATAAACTTCAACAACTCCCTGCATCATTCTAACATGAGTCATAATCTCAACCCAATATCTATCCCATAACCATTTCAATTCTATTTACAATCTCATAAACTCGATCTAAGAAATTGAATAAAAATAATTACCTTCGAATTGATTCATCCATTTCAAGAACACCCGTAACCCCCTTCAATTCGTCTCAGCTGATATCCATTAGAACTTGAAACCCATCTCTTTCTATTAACCAGTTCAACTTCAATCGATCTACAGACCATATTTCTTTATTTGGGGAAGAACAAACACAAATCCTAATTCTCTGATTCATCAACTTATCACCTCAACTGTTAAATTCACACAATACCCAACTTCAATCATCCCTTTTGGATATCAATTCTATCCTCTCAAACTTTAATTCCATGAAACCCTAAATTCAATTCAATTTGCGAAAACTTTAATGCTTCGATTCTTTGCTAAATCAACTTCATAACTTCAATTAAACGTCAATCCATCAAATTTTCTTCTATCAAGAAATCAATACACATATTTATTCCTCGAACTCGATCAAACTTCATCTTTCAGAAACCTTAATTTCTAATTCACTTTCTCCTCCGAGTTTGAATCATCAGTAGACAACAACTCCATAACTATCAGTAACTCCATGATCTTCTACACCTCCTACCGATGACAAAACTCCCGTTTAATCTCTCAAACCCACATAAGAATAAGAACAGAAGAAGAATGAAAGAGAAAAGAATGAAGAATGAAGAAGAAGAAGAAGAAGAAGAAAATAGAATTGAGAGTTATCCTACCAACCCGGGTTGATAAGATCGACCAAAAGCTAAAGGGACCCATTAATCTGATAAGGGAAACCCATAACGTGTCCTTGTTCCATTCAAAAGGGTTTTCCCAGAAATGACGATTTTACCCTTCATATTGTCTTGATGTTTTCTTCATCATCTGATATCAGACTCACACGTTCGAGTAGTCCATTCCACGTAACTTTTTGAGATCTATCTAACGATACTAGTTTCGTATCTAAATCATTGTTATATTAATTAGTCTTCGTGTTAAATTAATCGAGTTATTATCGGCTAAAACGTCTATTGACTAGTCTAATAGCGTTGACGTGCTTGAGTGTCCTTACAGCCCGTACCGAGTATACACGGATATGTGGGGCATGACCCAAGTATACTCATGCTACAGTAGTGTGCATTTATAAATGACTGAATATATTTGTTTGCATGGCGGTGCCCGTAACGAGGATATACGGATCGCTGGGGAACGACCCAAGGATACTCGCGCAAGTGAGGTTGGAGGTCCCATGCCGAGGATACACGGATAGGTGATGAATGAACCAAGGATACTCATGCATTTAAGAGAATTTTACGGATTATGAGTTTAGTTGATGGAGGTATATATAATTAAATCCTTGAAGGTGCACCTTGCACTCTCGTTGTACATATTCTCTTTGATTGGTTGACATTTTTTCATTTATTTTTGAGAAAGGGAATGCATTTTATTGAGATGTCATCTCACCCTAATTGACATTCCTTGCATATTTATGAAAGGTTGAAGTGGAAGCTAGAAATGTGTATCTTAGTGATTGCATTGTTTTCTTGCATTGCTTGATATGTAAATTGGATTAAATAAATGTTAGTTGAAAATGTTTTAAACGATATTTAATGTATTCATATGCTTCAATTCATATATAAAAGTTTAAATTATGTTTGGTATAAATGTAAATTAGTGACAATAAATATATGTACAAGTCTCGTTCGGACCCATAACACTTTGAGTTCGGATCTCTATGTGGGTTTGATCCTGGTCCGGAACTCGGGGTGTTACAAGTTGGTATCATAGCTCTAGGCTTTAGATCTTGAATGAGACCGTAAAATAAATTATTGGATATGCTGGTGTGATACTAATCATGCTTGTTTGACTTGATTGGTGTATTGCTTGCGTCATTGTATTAGTTGTAATTGCGATGATGAATTGTGTGCTAGATTAATTTATTTATTTTGGGATTTCAGATTATACAAATGTTTTTTTAAGTGTGGTAAAATGTTGTACCCTGCATTTTTAGCTACTATTTCGGGTCGGGTTATATATGGATTAGTTAACCTTGTGGCTTAGGTTGTTGTTCCTTAGCCTTAGCCTAGGTGGGTGGATTGAACTAGAAAGGCTACAGGTTATGGTGGAAATAGAGTCACCTAAATTCATTTTTCTAATTAAGTAAAATGAATAGAAAATGAAAATACAATTAAAAGAAATAAAAAATATTAGTTATGATTATTGACATTAGTATTATTAAGGTTTTATAAATAAAAGTTTAGGAAAAAATGTAGAGAGGAGAAAACTAAAAGCTAGGGATAAGAAGGAGATAAAGCTAGGGTTTATTTTAGAGATGGAGACCATGGAAAATCAGTGGAGAATCAATGGAATTGAGGTAGAATGCGAAACCCTTTCTCTTTAGGTGTTTTTATTTGGAGTTTATTTTATATGCTTTTGTATTTTTATGATTCGGTAATTTATTTAAATAAATATGTACCCTTTGTTGATGATCATGATTTTATTATTGATATAAAACATGATTAAGTATCTATTACTAAAATTTAAGAATTTTCCAATTTAAATTCACTGTTGAATGTTTGTTTGAATTTGAGGGATATTTTTGAAAATTATTGACAGTTTCCTTTTGATCTGGTTTTGAAGTTCTAAGGAAGTCTTAATGATGTTAAATCGATTTTTGGTCTTAACAAAAGTTTTAGATAAATGCCTTATCTTTCATTATGCTTTGGATTTGCTTAATTTCAGATTGTTATGAATTTATCATGAACTGTTTTGTAAAGACATGTAATCTGTCCAGTTTTTAGAATGTCATTGTAAATTAATTATCTTTTGAATGAGCGGTTGGTTTCATGTGAAATTGGGATATGTTATACATGATGGTATCAGAAATATTCACCAATCTTTGTAGGTAGATCGGACAAAGTTATCATTATGAAACCTATAAAGCAAAATTTTGAAGTTAGTGGATATACTTGTTTGAATGACGGTGCCCGTACCGAGTATATACAAATAGGTGGGGCACGACCCAAGGATACTCGTGCAAAAGTAGTGTGGATTTATAAATGAATGGATATATTTGTTTGAATGGCGGTGCCCATACCGAGGATACACAGAAAGGTTGGGTACGACCCAAGGATACTCGTACAAGTGAGGTTAGCGGTCCCCTACCGAGGATACACAGATAGGAATGCACAAACCAAAGATACTCGTGCATTTTAGAGAATTTGATGGATTATGAGTTTAGTTGATGGAGGTATATATAATTAAATCCTTGAAGTTGCACCATGTACTCTCGTTGTACATATTTTCTCTGATTGTTTGACATGTTTTCATATATTTTTGATAAAGGGAATGCATTTTATTGAGATGTCATCTCACCCCAATCGAAATTCCTTGCAGATTTATGAAACGTTGAAGTGGAAGCTGGAAATGAGTAGCTTAGTGATTGCATTGTTTTCTTTCATTGATTGAGATGTAAATTGGATTAAATAAATGTTAGTTGAAAATGTTTTGAACGATGTTTAATGTATTCATATGCTTCAATTCATGTATAAAAGTTTTAATTATGTTTGGTATAAAAGTGAATTAGCGAGAATAAATATATGCATAAGTCTTGTGCCGACCCGTAACGGCCTGAGTACGGATCTCTTTATGGGTTTTACCCTGGTCCGGAACTCGGGGTGTTACAATTGTCATCCATTATTCAGGATTGGTAAAAAAAATTATGGTTCTGAAACGCTACTCATGTTCGTTCTTTTAAATGTTCAACTCGGAATCCTAATTTCCTCTTTCCAACATTCAAAACCCCTCATCTAGGAATTAGATGTTGGATATATTTCAAAATACAGCCACTAAATAGTGTTACAAGTTCTACAACTGACTCGGGAACAATATTTATCATGTACATAATTCTATTTTTTTTAGAGTTTTATATTTCCAATAAATCAAGGAAGAGGTAGTTCTGATGCTACACTCACCATCTGGATCCCAATTTAATGAGGTAATTATTCTCCTTTGTATTGTCTTACTTTTGAATTCAAGTTGCTTGAATAAAATGATTGGATTTTTTTATATTAAGGTACCTATTTGTGAAAATGTGTCGATTGATCCCCAAGTAATGATATCTTCCTTAAAAGAGTTGAATTTGAACACCCTTATCAGTTATTTTTAGGATCCAAAAATTTCACGTAAGACTCTGAATGGGAGATAAACGTTACATGTTTGCAAACTAAATGTTATGATTAGATTTGTGTTTTGATTTAAAATCAACTCAAAAACCTAGAAATTAAGATTACAGAATTGAACAAAAGATTAGAGAAGAATATGTTGATAGATAAGAACATATATTATAATAACAAAAATGACAACTAACTTCAGATCTGCTAATGAATCTGTTTTTTTTTTCTTTGTCGATGATTGAGAAAAATTAATATTGATTTTGGTTTTGACGATTTTTAGTTTTTAACTTTAGTTTATGGACATATAAGTAAAATTTCTTAAATTATGTTGGGAAGATTACCCAAAATAAGGTACAATCTGTTGCTACTTTTTCTTAATCATTTTGTTCACATCAGGTACTTCTCGTTTTCCTTAATTTGCATTTCTTAGATACAAAATTAAAAGGTACAAAGTAACAGGTTTAAAATAAATGGACGTAACTGATGTAGCAAAATATATAATGGGTTTAAAATGAAGCAATCAACTTATATCACAAGTTTCCATGTTTTTCAAGAAAAATCACATTTATTTATTATGTGTTTATGACATAAATCATATTTTTATAATTAAGTTATTATTATTGCATATAGTAAACATATTGCGGTAATATTAAGTGATCCTTAAAGTCCTATTAGTTTTCGTGTTTAGCTTTATTAATTTGTGGCATTTCTTTAATTTTAGATTTGGAATCAATGTTGGTTCGAAGACCCAACCTTGGTCAGGCACAGCAACCTAGAAATCTCTGTTGCTCTAAATGTCTGACCAATTGAACATTCATTGTTCTGAACTTTTGTAGTTCCTAAAAGAAATTCCAAATCAATTCTCAATATGTTGTTGCGTTTGAACTTCTGTAGTGTCTAAAGCGGTCATTTTAACTTAAACCTTTTTGGTTATGATTTATAAATATGTGGATTATATATAAGAGAAGCTTAAAACATTTAGGAACCTATATGGACAGATTTGATGCGAATAGTAGATAAAAAAAATTAGGTGGTAAATAAAAAAAATCCCTAGTTAAAGGAATACCAATACGATGATGGAATGGATTTAGTTATCTTTGTAAGTATGGAACATGACTGAGGCCAACATTTGCTTGCTATATCGGCAAAGAATTTTGGAAAGTAAAAGGAAAAAGTAGAACATGAGGCTGGTCTTGATGGGATATTTGTACAATCATCGTGACTCATAAGATTAATATGATTCTTCTTGTTTGTTTCTTTTGGTAAGGTAACTGTTGGGCTTTAAATTGCAATGTCTCTTCTTTAATAAAGAACGATTTTTTGGGAACCACTGTTTGTTTGTTTTTTGGGACCATTATTTTATTTTGGGTAAGATATTAGTAGTAAATCTAGGTCACCCCTTATCTAGATATTTCTATTAATACATAAATTAACCTCTTGGTTAATTTTGGGTAATGATTAGTGAAATCATTAGTGAAATGATTAAGCTAAAGATAATTAGTGAGATTAAATTAAAAGATGAGTTTTTTTTTTTTAAAGAAGTAGAATTACTGAGAGAGTAAAGTTAGAAAAGTTAAAGAAGAAAAACATGGAATTTTGTTTTTCCCAATCACTAAGCTTGAGTATTCAAGTGATGATTTAGGCGATGATAGCTCATCTGATTCTTCATCTCCATCCTCTCCTAGAGTATTTGTTAATCTTCACAATGATCTAGATATGAGTTATTTCTTAGATGGTGAATTTATTCTTCCAAAAACTCAATCTCAAGATGAAATTGATGGATTTTTCTAACCACAACCGGAGGAAGACGATTTGGGTACCCATGTATGCTTCAAACTTAGATAATGTTGGTTGAATTGGTCCAAATGTTCATAAAAATGTAAATTTTTAAATTATATTTTGGATAGGTTCAGGTAGCTTAGTTACAAAATGTGCAGAATAGTTAACCAAACACGTAGTTCAGTTACAAAACGTCAAGAACCGTTAAACGAACACATAGTTCGGTTACTTTTTTCAAACACGCACGTATAACCGAAATTTATTCATAAGATTTACATAGGTATGTTCGGTTGGTTCACAAACTTCAACGCAACTAAGTTCCCAACCGAACTGTAGGTAAAAAGTAACCAAGTGTTAGAAGTTCGGTTGGTTCAGAAACTTCAACCCAACCAAGTTCCCAGCCAAACTTTACGTACCAAATAAATTTAAAAACAACCGTTAGTTTGGTTGATTCGCAAAAATCCTTTGCAAACCGAACTATATATTCGGTTATTCCCATAATTTAACTTTATTGACGAACTTATATGTTTTTGTAACTTATGTTGTTCCATTTCTTGTAGACTGAATTCCAATCCACTCCAATGGATGATCAACCTTCTCCGGTTGATATGTTGTTCGAAGATATATATACCATCACTCCGTCAATGATTTGGAATTTGACGAACCTATTGATGCGAATAATTGGTCTAGAGCCATGTGCGTATTAGTTTTGAATGAAAAGGAAAGCAAAACTCGTTTTGAAATGGTTAGTGAGAGAAGTGGAGATTCGTATGTTAGTCACAAGAGGAAGGGTTATGTGTATAAAGGAAAGAGATGATGTAGTTGCATATTTTCTGATGACTACATCCAAGAGAATATAAAGACTATAATCTATCTAAAAATTCAAGATTCAAAGGTAAACAAGATGTATAGAACATAAAAGTAAAGACTGACACAAGCATATAACGTGGTCCGGCCATGAAGACCTACGTCTACGGGAAAGAAGATATTTTCTTTATTAATCATAAGGTCTTACCCTTGAAAGAGATACAAATCTCACTAATATCTCTCACTCTTTCTCTATCTATATATCTCTCAGGAATTCTCTGTAGAAAGACCATCTAATAATACATTAGCTAACTTGTTCCTCTCCTGATACAAGGACGGGTATTTATAGACAAAATAAACTCGTGATGGTCAGGCCTCGCTGAGATCGTGGAGCCATCATACGTCGTCTTCATTGCTTCAGACTAATTCTATACTATCCCTCGTGATGGTATATTTACTTTACTCAATTTCTTCATTGTTGTGCTCTTTAGTTACTTTACTCAATTTCTTCTTCAATTCATCATCTTTAGGCCTTCTTTGCACATTGAAGAAAACAACAAAGTCATTTGTTGTTGGAACATAAACATTCTTATTAAAAACAAATCCCACTTCCACCTTCTTCCTCACTACTACACTATCATGGCAACTGAGAAGCATCTCTATATCTTGAGGAATCTTAGTGTATACATCTCTTTCAGCCGTTACGTATTTTGCAGGCATGTTTTCCTATTCTTCTTTAAAGAATGGTTCAACTAAACCCCAATACAGAGACTCTCTTAAGGCTTTCACATGTGATGGCTTGTCTTTTAATACTTTATAAAAGTATTAACTGATATGAATCAATAATGTTGTAGAAAGTGACAGTAAGGTTGTCGTTCACTCGGACTTGTTGAAATTAATTTTAGCATTTAATAAACTAAAATAATAGAAAAATATATATACAAAATATTGTCACGGGATGAAGAGACACTAGGACACAGGATTTCACTACTTTTCATATTCTTGTGGTTCAGTCATTAACTCTATACAATATAACTCAAACAAAAGAAGTTGTGACCCTAATTCTTTGCCAAAAATAGATTTCATAAAATATTATCTGTAATTCGTAAGCATGACGCATCAAAAGTAATTAATACCAAGCATGCGACATCAGACAAAATAACAAATAATTAATAGAAATCATAAAGTAATTAAACATATGCAAAAAGTCATATAAAGAATTAATTCATTTACCAAAATCTTGAAAAGTTGCTTCCTCCGTTGTCCCAGTGATGGGTTCTAGCTCCGCATGGTGAACGCATACTCAAAGGAATTTTTCATTGCTCAAAAAGGCGTTCACAATAATGAAATGGGAGAAAAATAATAAAAAGGGGTTCCGTAACACTTATAATTGTTACAAATAAATGTTATAGTAAATGAAAGAAACAAATTTTCACAGTCACTGTGGGATATACGAATGTCGAGACTTTGTCGTTTCCACTGTAGAAAATACGACTATTCTTGTGAGTCTTATGTTCTTCGTTTTCTCCTTCAATGGCAGAAGCAGAGACAAGCTCTGCAACTCTGATTTCTCACCCCTATTTCGTTCCCTAACTCTACATAACCCCTCTATGAGTCCCTACCACCCTATATATACTCAACATAACCAAAATATCTCGCAGTAATGTCTCCAAATTCTCACAGCAAAGCCATTACTCGGGAATATATTATTTATAAAATTATGATTTTATGTCCTTCTTTACGTCCTTTACGTGTCTATTTCAAATCAGAATTCTCCATACACGTGAAGTACACGAATTAGAGTCCCATCAGCACACGAGATTCATAGCAAATCCCGTGAAAAACTCTCCCACGAACGTGTTGCCCTGATTTCTTCTCTCGGTTTCTCTAGCCAATTTCAATCGAATCCAACACTTATACCATCCCTGTCTAGCCCATAGAAACATACCCAATTCCAGCCCTTTAGTATCACCGCAACAAGCTCAAATCGCCAACCCTAATTCTGCCAGTTGAGAGTTGTTTTTCCCTCCAAAACCAGAAATTTGAAATGATGAAGATGACCTCCCCCTAACAGAGATGGGGGTGCGAATAACAGCTGACTCCTGGGGGTGCCCTTATCCAAAATGAGGGTACCTTTATCACTTTTCTCCGGGGGTCCAAAAAACACTTTTTGAGTAATTTTTCCACACAAGTGTATTTCTCCAAAAACACCTACATAAACATAAAAAGCCAAAATTAGTACAAAAATCGAGACTAACAATAGGGACACTGAGGACAATTCAGACAGAAAAATGTGTCTATCAGTAACTCATATCTAACAATGGTAATAATCCAGATTTATATGTTAATTTTGTTTCTAGCTTCTTCTTTTTACTTGAATCATGCAAGCTATCCAATTAACATCTATTACCCAGATACATATACCTAATTAAAAGAAGATTTATAAGTTTTCTGTTCATACCTATTCTGTCTATATCAGCAGTTTCTGTTGCTTCGTTGCTGGGAGCATTCTTTGCAGAGTTGGTTTCCATTGCCTTCAATCTTGGCGATGTCCTCTTCATACTAGTGTTGTTCAATCAATAGAAATAGTTAGCATGATATCTCAATACAACTAACTAATTCAAGTTGTCTACATATATAGGCGGAACTACCAAAATCTGAATCCATTATCTTAAGTTATCTTAGGAAATTGAGATAAACTATCTTAAGTTGCTTCCACATATTAGAGAAACTAAAAAAAGTTGCCTCTAGAAGTATAAAAGAATAGAAGAAGTACAATAGCAAAGACTACGAACAACTAGCATAAGTTGCCTCCAAAATACAAAGGCAACTAGTACCAGTTGCTTCCAAAATCAGAATTCATTTCAGAACATAATGGGAACAACTAGCATAAGTCCAGCAGTACATGATGTATTCAGAACCATTTAACATGTTCCATTGCATTCATAAGGCATTCCAAAGGCATACAACAAGTACTAGTTTTCAACTTATAAGGTATAGATGCCCAACTGACTCAAAATATGAAGGCAAATACTACTAGTTGCTTCAAAATATATGAACCACTAGCATTAGTTGAAAACCAACAGTAAAATGTGAAGGCAACTACTACCAATTGCTTCCAAATATGGGAACAACTAGCAAAATTATCTTAAGTTGATTCCAAATATGGGAGAAACTAGAAGGAGTTGCCTCTAAAAATGAAGAGAAAAACTAACAAAATGGACTAATAACATGTTTCAGTCATCATTAAAAGCAACATTAAAAACAACTTTAATCAAAATATTAAAGAACAGAAGAAGTACATTCACAAAGACTGGGATCAAATAGCATAAGCTGCCTCCAAAATACAATGGCAACTAGTACCAGTTGCTTCCAAATGCAGAATTCATTTCCGAACATAATGGGAACAGCTAGCATAAGTCCACTAAAAAATAGTACAGGATTTCTTCAGAACCATTGAACATGTTCCATTGCATTCATAAGGAATTTCAAAGGCATACAACAAGTACTAGTTGAAAACAAAATATGAAGGCAAATACCACCAGTTACTTCAAAATATATGAACAACTAGCATTAGTTGAAATCCAGTATTAAAATGTGAAGGAAACTACGACCAATTGCTTCCAAATCTATAATAAAATACCTTTCTCCTATAGAATGATTTCAGCGATTCAAAATAAACTATAGTTCTAATTCAACATAATGGAACAAAGTAACTATGAAATAGAACAAAGTAAAGTTGAGAGAAACTATCAAAAGTTGTTTCCACATCTGCGAGCAACTTCATCAAGTTCCCTCTAGAAATGTAGTCAACTAATTCTAGTTGCTTCCGAATCTGGTAGAAAGGCACGAATTGTATCGATGTCTGGAGCCAGTGAATTGACAAATAACATGTTCCGTGACATTTATTGTGAAGTTGAAGTCCAAAAAATTACAGATTAACACTAGACACTCATACAAACCATCAAACCTTTATACAAGAGGCAGAAATCATATATGAAATAGTTATACTTCAATAACTGAATCAACAATTGCTAATTCAAAACCCTAACTGATTCAAAATAACTTCTGAATTAAAAGAACTTCAACAACCTAAAATCAGAAGAAAAAAAAAGACTACTAATCAGAAATAAACAATCAAAATCGATGATAAAAGTTTGTTTTACCTTTATGAATTCAATCTGGAACACTTCTACTTCTTTATCAGTAACAGAATCAGTCATCTAGTTGATTTTTCATCACATGCAACATGAAATCGAAGCAAATTAGTATGAGAAAATATAAATCAATTTTTTCAAGAATTTCGTTGAACAATTTCGTTTCCGAAACCGTAAAAAACTAATTCATATGATGATTAAACTGATTTGAAACACAAATTCATGTATTACCTTCGTTTTTTTTTTCCTTTTGTTCCTCACTGCATCTCTAAAGCCCAATGAAATCGATTTTTTCTTCTGTTTTCAGTTGAATTTGTTCTTCTAAATCAAAGAACGCTTCAGATCTACTAGGTTTCTTTCGAATTTGAGTTGATTTTGCAAGTTTTTGGTTGAGATTTCTGTTTTTTTTTTGTTTTTTTTTTTCGTTTCTTCGTCTGAAAATGTGAGAGAGAGAGGGAAAAAAAATCGAATGAAATGGAAATAGCAGGCGCAATTAATCCCTGCAACGGTTATTTCTTTTTATTGAAGGTTGTTTTAGTAATCTTACAATTCTGGTTTGGGCTTTTTCAATCCTAGGGGTATTTGTAAAAGTTGATAAGGGTATTTCGGAAGGGCCCCTATAATAAGGGTATTTAAATAATGTTCCCGAAAATAAATGTTTTTGATGGGTAAAAAGATTAGTGCAGTGGGTACATAGATAAAGGAGCACAATTAGTGTTTTCTGGGGTACATACAGGAACACCCCTTAGTATATACTTAGCTTTCCATAGCATGTATTGTGTATAACATTTTTACGTTGTTTCATCTGTATGTGATCATCAAATTTTAGTTTTCCATAGCACGTATTATTTATATAACATGTTGAAGTTGTTATATCTAAATGTGATCATCAAGTGTGTTGATATGTTTCATTTGTCTCCTTTTCAAGTGTGCAAAATGTGATAACAGGCCAAAGAAGATGCATTAAAAAAAAGATGCATTCACATTTCTTTATTTGAAAAATAAATATGGCTAATTACCCATTTCTTATTAAATTATTCATGAGGCGCGATCTACTCACATACTTTGTGTGACAGAGTCTCACACAAAGTCATACAGCTAACGGATCGTGCAATTTTTGACGGTTGAGATTTTATACAAAAACATGCGGGTTTAATAAGTGGTCCATGACCCGATTGAAAACTTTATATTTCCCATTTTATCTTATCTATCTTCTACATAGAGGTTTACTAAGTGGATCTCGTTCTCTCATTTTCTTTCAATGTTCTGTACCATCGTTAATACTTGTAGATCGATGACATCTTTGGATTCTACTGTAAAAAGTTTTAAATAATCGAAAGTCACCATCGTGTTTCCTAGGTAAGGGAAAATATTTGTACTATATTGATTTTAAAAACATATCAATTCTAGGGTTTTGATTTGGGGATTAGGATTATGGGTTTCTATATTCAATTCAGAGATTCTAGTATGTTAGATAATTATTAAGACTTCATTATTCATAATCTTTAATTAGTTCAATACATTTATAGTCATGTTTATATGGTTTTGACTAGTTTATTAAATTTACAGGTTGCTAGTCTTTCTTATTTTTCAATTTGTCGAACTGGTGGGCACATGATTAACAAATTCGACAATTTCGTATACTAATTCTATCTATCTTTTTTCTTTTTTTACACTGAATTTTGTGTGTAGAGATGACTGTTGGGGATAAAAGTACGAGAATGGTTACTGACGAGAAGTTACTTAAGCCTTCCTTAGACATGAAGTTTTCTACTATTAGCGAAGCTGAGAATTACTATAAGAATATGGATAGAGTTTGGGATTTTTTTTGTATGTTGTCGTGAAGGAGTCCACAAAAGCAAACCTTCTCAAGAAGATCAAAATGATGGCAAGCTCAAAAGGAATAGAAACACATCAACCATAAGGAAAGATTGTAAGGCTATGTTTTGCATAGCTTTGGACGTTGAACTTCAAACATGGTACGTTAACAAATTTATAGAAAATCACAATCATGGAATGGTCTCTCCTGAAAAGAGGCATCTCATGAGAGAAAATAAGGTTATGCCTCTTGTAGCCAAAAGCTTGGCAGAAACATTTAACAAACAGAAACTCCAAGTCAGCAAGGTAGCATCGCTTTTTGGGGATAGTGGAAATATTGGATTCACAGCAAGGGACCTTTACAACCATTTGAGAACAGTTAGAAAGTCTTTAATAGACGTAGAATATGCAGAAGCTGTATTGAAGTATTTTAAGAAAAGAACAATCTATAATCCGGGTTTTTATTATGTTGTACAAGTTGATGAAATTGGTAGGGCAGCAAATTTATTTTGGGTTGATGCTCGTTCACGAATGGAATATAGTCTATTTGGAGATGTGGTATCATTTGATACTACATATAAGACTAACAAGTACAATATGCCTTTTGCTCCATTCACAAGTATGAATCACCATCGCCAATCTATTACATTTGGATTTGCATTATTAGGTGATGAAACTGAACCAACATTTACTTAGTTGTTCGAGACATGGCTTGAAGCAATGGGAGGTCGTCCTCCAATCTCTATACTTACTGACCAAGATCAGGCCATGACTAATGATGTTTCTACTGTGTTACCTAATACTCGCCATCATTTTTGCTTGTGGCACATTAAGAAAAAAGATCAGGCCATGACTAAGTCATGTATTTTCTAAGAAATCAAAATTCAAAAAAACGATTAAGGAGGTTACTCGTTTTACATACACAGTTGAGGATTTTGAAAACAAGTGGCATTCCATGTTAGTTGATTTTGATTTGATGGAGAATACATGGCTTAGTGAATTGTTTGATATTCGTGAGAAATGGATTCCCGTATATAATAGGGGTACTTTCTTTGCTGGAATGAATTCAACACAAAGAAGTGAAAGTTTAAATTCTTTCTTTGATGGTTATGTGAACTCTAGAACATCATTACATGAGTTTGTGGGAAGTTGTGATCAAGCATTAGAAAGAATTTATGTACGAGAATGAGAGGAAGACTACAAGTCTATCCATATGAAGCGTGTATATATTTCTCATGATTTATTGGTTAAGCATGGATCAGAAAATTATACTCGTGTTGTTTTTAATAAGGTGCAGGAAGAGTTCAGCACTACTTTAAAGTACTGGTCAGACATACTTAATATTGATGGTGATGAACATATTTACAGAGTCCGCTGGAACGTGGGTGAAAAGGTATTACAAGAGTTCACAGTGAAGATTAACGAGGTAGCTAAAAAGGGCACTTGTAATTGCTATAATTTCGAGTTTGTTGGTCTCTTATGTAGACATTTGCATCATATTTTAGTATTTCGGTTCTATGTCATAGAGATTCCACCTTATTTTATAATGGAAAGATGGACAAAAATAGCAAATAGATCTGAAGTTTTTGGATCTGATGGTTTGGTAATGAAAGATGATAAAATTAGGATGGAAGCTATGCGGATTAGTCATTATTTTCAACTGTCCACAGAGCTAGCTTATATGGTGGTAAGTCTTCAAAATCTTATGATGTGGCAATGTGTTTCCTTAATCAAGCATTCGAGAAAGTTCGGGAAATTGAAATGGTTGAACTTGGACAAGAACACTGGAAAAACATGGAAGAAGAGTTATGTGCTAATGTAGAACCATTAATTGTTGATAAGTCATGTACTATCATCAAACTAGTAGGCAATGATGAGTCATGTGCTAGTTCTCCTGCAAAGAAGATTTTAGGCAACCCACGCATTTCCCAAACTAAAGGTAGGAAATCTGATAAAGATAAGGCAGGTGATGAAGGAAACTCCCGAATTAAGAGTGGTATTGAATCAAAGAAAACAGATAGAATCTGCAGAACATGTACACTAACTGGTAATGACTCTCGCAATTGCCCAACGAAAAAAAAGCCCAGCAGTTGTGTGTTATGAGTAGCATAGATGGATAGGTATGTATGTCAAAAAAAACTTCATATATTTTGTTTTTCTTTCATTTAACAAACACTTCTATATTCTATTTGTGATTTGAATTACAAAACTTTAAAATTTCACTATTGTTTCAGGGAGTTGATGTACATGGGCTTACATTCGGCGTACTTTGGAAGGAAAAAAATGCATCAGTGAATGGTTATGTGCTAGAGGGATTTTATTATCAATGCTTTTTTGAAACTGTGTGATTCTTTTTTTGTTTGTTCACACTGTAAAGAACTCGGACACTGATGCCGGTAAAACATTTGTATCAAAAAGCCTTGCAACTTCTATAGAAAGCTGAACACTTTGTATCCGCAATCCTGTAATACCAAGTTTCTGTATATAAAGGCTTAAAAAAAAATTAAGAAAAGCTAAATAAATAATCTTATTAACAACTTCAATATTGCAAAGCAGAATGGCAATGCATTGAAAATTACATGAAAATACCAAGTTTTTGTACAGTTAACATAACAACACTCATCCGATTCTCGTACACAATGCACTCAACCAACTGCATTACGAATTTCCATAATCCCTTCCCCTGCACACGCCGTTCAAGACACACTTCATAAATATACATCATCGGCACCTCTTCCTCCCATACAAATCGATACTGTAAAATACCTACCAAACGCAAAGGTTGATAATTTCGACATAACCAATATCATCCTCATAGTTTGAAGCCTACAAATGGAGATCAATTGGAAAGTTCTCTTAATTTCAACTTTAATAACATCAATGACACCAATATTATAAAGTGAATTCGAGTTAACTATGCCAAACAAATCTTTGGAAGCGATTCTAGAAGCAGAGGTGGCAGAGAATGCCAAACAAATATCTGCACAACAAGTAAATCAATTTCCAAATTAATGAAAGGTGACTTCGCTTACATGCCTAAGTCAAATCCATGAGCACTGTAACATTCGTAAGAAATAATTCACACTATAACTTGAAAATGTGATACCACAACAGTGGGCAAGAAATATATCTCAGCAAAGAAGTCATACTCTAGTTAAAAGATACCCCAAGTAGATAATTCCCAATTATGCTAGAATTAAAAAAGACAAGCAAACAAAAAACCCACAGTGGAATCTATATTTCTCATGTTGTAGTTCCCATTTTCTACATTGTCTCACCAGTTGATTTGTTCTGGTCTTCACCCTGACAAACATCAACATTTGATTTGTTCTGGTCTTTACCCTGCCAAACAAATACAGAAACGCAATATATATATATATATATATATATATATATATATAACCTGAGATTTGAGTTCACTGTATTCTAGGAAAACAAATTTTTTACTGATTACTTGCTTATTAGTCCATGTTCCTAGTCGGATTACTAAAATGTTTCATGAAATGATAATTGAATTGAACTAATAGGAAATAATTACCATATATATTGATCATGCAGACCACAAAATTCAACATTAAGCCTCGGTACTTTCTCACTCTGGTGTAGAATTTTTCTGCTTAACAATGGAGTGAAGCTTACATGTGCTACATTCTATTCTGATACATATTCGTTCAGCCACAGGTGCTTATTTTGGGTTCATCTCAAGAAGGGGGAATGACATAATCTCAACCCCCAAATTAAAACCCTGGACATGAAATAATTTAATAATCCATACAAAAAATTCAATACATTATCTCAATCCCCAAATTAAAACCATATACATGAGACAAATTGATAATCCATAAAAAACACATAATATTGGGCTCACCTAACAATCATTTTGAGATTTTAAGACTCTCTATATATCCATCGACTGATGAATTTGAGAGGAAGATATATGTTAAGAGGAGACGGAGAAAAAGAGGAAAGATCAGGAAAAGCTAACATTTAGAATCGGGTCGTGGCTAAACCTATAAATTCGTTTGTTCTATCAAATAATCCTAGCCATTCAAAGTAGAAGGAATCAACGGTCCAACGAGTTTGTGACAAAGTCTGTGAGACAGACTCTGTGAACGGAACGCGCCTCATTATTCATATAGTAAAAGTAAAGATATCGTTCATTTTTTTTTCTTAAAGTGTATGCAAGAGATCGCTCCTTGACGAGACCGAAACCTAACAATCATAAGTACACACACAGATCGGAGATCCTTCTTCGCAATTTCCTGTAGCATGTATTCCATGTTTCGCCATACACGGACGGTTGCAAAAACTTTCTATCCCAGTTGTGCAAGGATCAACTCCTGGACTACATATACATTCCTCGTTACAGTATTTTCTCGCGGTTACACATGTCACTGGGCCACTTGAAGCCTGTCATTTCCACTTGCACTCAAGGTGCAACCTGCAACCAAGGCATTTCGCACATGCCACACGCGCCACTTGTAGCCTGGCATTTCCACTTGCACTCAAGGTGCAACCAACACTCAAGACATCAACACAAACTGGGGGATGCTTTCCAGGGTCTTGGTTTGGCGGTCAAAACGTGAAACGTACACTACGCTCGCATTAAGAAAGTGTGAATAGGAATAAAACGGTCAAATAAATGAGAAATAATGGTGAGAACCTTTTCACCCATAAACACCATGCGGTTACCACCTCCTCCCATTATTTCACCCTTTACTCTCTTCCTTAATGAGACCAAGGTACATTTCAATCTCGACTTGTATAAATAGGTCTTATCTATTTCCACCAGACAACAAGTCTTGGTCAGGAGAAATACATATACATTTAGAAAAGGAAACTTTGCAAGCTTTCCCAAAGCTCTCAACTCTTGCAAGCTTTCTAAGCTTTCACTTTCTGATACAAGTCGAGACACTACTCTTCCAGAACTATTCTGGTCTCAACACTTTCTTCACTTCCCTCCCCAAATCAACCTTTCTCCTTCACTTTGTGACCGAAGCAAGTCTGGAACGACCATTTTCTTGGTTTAGGCCAGAATTGTACAGATTGATCTCTCGAATCAAAAGTGCTCACGTGAAACACATTTGTTTAAGGGTTTAAGCCAGTCTCTCACTCACTCACCGAATTTACCAAAATCGGCAGAGGCGATTTTTATCCATAAACACAAAGGTATTTAAATAATGTTCCTGAAAATAACTATTTTTGATGGGAAAAAAGATTAGTGCAGTGGGTACATAAATAAGGGGGTACCGTTAGTGTTTTCTGGGGTACATACAGGAACACCCCTTAGTATATACTTAGCTTTCCATAGCATGTATTATGTATAACATTTTGACGTTGTTTCATCTGAATGTGATCATCAAATTTTAGTTTTCCATAGCACGTATTATGTATATAACATGTTGAAGTTGTTATATCTAAATGCGATCATCAAGTGTGTTGAGATGTTTCATTTGTCTCTGTTTGTACCATAAGTAAAAATACCACTTAATGGGCCAAATTGATACTCGAATCATCTTTTGGGTCCTCATCCAAGCCCGATAACCAGTCAACCAAGGCAGCCCACCAGTCTACACGGACCGGTCAATGGTCAACATCAGTCAATGGTCAAAGTCGGTCAACTGTCAAGGTCAACATCCGTTCAAATTCTACGGCCGGTCAATTGTCAAAGTCAACCGTCGAAGTAAGTCGCACCCCAAGCCAATTTTTGGTCTTGTAGCCAGCAACGCTGTTAACTGATTCCCAGCCAAAAACTCTTCCGCACTGCCAACCAGTCTCCAGCCATACTTCCAGCCAACCTCCATCTAGTCTGCTAGCCAATTATGCTGCCAACCAGCATCCTGCCACACTGCCAGTCAAGCCAGTCTGCAGCCATGTCTGCCAATCGACCCAGTCAGCCATTCAATCCATCCCGCCAACAGTTTCAGCAAAACAGTTTCATGCAAATCAATTCACCATGCAAAAAGCAGTTTCATGCGAATTTATCATTGAGCCATAAATGGGCAGTTTCATACATAAATCATCATGAAGGCATGCAAAATTGAATTGCAGCAGTTTCAGTCATGCATCACTAATGGTAGCAGTTTCATGCGTGCAGTTAATTCCAGCCATTTCATATAGAATTGAATATGGAGGCATGAATGGGGCAGTTAATGGGATTTATTTTTATGTTGAAATTAGTTACTGAATTGTATAAATAGGGAGAGTAGAAATGAGAAAAGGGGTAGCGAATAGGAGAGAAAACTATATGATGTAATACCAATATGAATAAAATTCTTCTCCCCAAGGGGATTCACCCGTGGACGTAGGCAGCCATGCCGAACCACGTTAAACCTCTATTTCGTTGTTTGCTCTTCATATCATCTCCTAACCCTAAATCCATAGAAAATAATCAATTCATCGTGTTTCATGCCCAAAAGTGATTTTGGGTACAAACATTGGCGCCGAATAAGGGGACATACGAGAAAACAAATCGTGTTTTCCCATTGAGAAAAGTTGTAGAAAACGCTTCAAAATCGTGTTCGTGAGAAAGCAGTCAGAGCATGTTTAAAAAAAAAAATCACTGCTGCAGTCCAGATTGATCATAATAGTCGCAGTCCAGCTGATCACAGCTGCTGCTGACCGTATAATCGCATATACTGCAGTCCAGTTGATCGTAACTGCTGCAATCAAGATTCGTCGTTTCAGATCTTCTGAAGCTATCACCTACAGATACCGCAGAAAATCGCAATCACTACGAAATCTGAAAATAGTGTTACTGGGACACTCGGTCCGCGGAAAAAGATGTAGTAAAATATTCATCAAAATTGTTGTTGGATGTTCGATCTGCAACATGGATTGATCCAATTACGTTTTCAATCGCTGCAGTCCAGATGATCGTAGATGCTGCAGACCAGCAAATTACCATTACTACAGTCCAGTTGATCGCAACTGCTGCAGTACAGCATCGCGATCGGAGACACCACAGTTGGTTCGCTGAAAAAATCACCTAGATTGTTGTCAGGATGGTCGGTCCGCAACGTGCTCAAATCCAAAGTTCAAAAAAAAAAAAAATTGCGTCTCAAATAACGCATTACCCACCTGTTCGAGCTTGAATAACCAAGAAAAAACCTTCGGAAAAACCAGCTAAGGTGAAGCAAAGCCATGATGAAAATTCCTTAAGAAACAGCAACAGTCCCTGAAACCGTTGCTAAAAATCAATAGAACCGTTACGAAAAGCTTTCAAGGAAAATACGACAAGCCAACTGAAACCTGTCGCGAAAGAACATCGCCAAGGTCACAATTCAGAAAAACTGTGGCCTAAAGTTTCAATTAAAAAAAAAAAAAAAAATCAGCAGCAGAAGCCGGCGGCAATACCCGGCGGCTAGAGCGAGCGGCGGCGGCGACCAAAGCCGGCGGCTAGAGCGAACGGCGGAGGCGGCCAAAGCCGGAAGCAACACAACCCAGATCTGTTCACCAACTTCTAGTTTTTCTTCACCCACGTCAAATGTTGTTCACCCACGTCAGAGGTTCTTCACCCAAGTTAACAACCCTCACCCACTTTAAAACGTTCAGTTCACCCACCTAAACAAAGGTGTTGTACACCCACTTCTATCTGTTGTACAAGAAAAGCTTCGATGCTTAAGATTATATCAATGTTCGATGTTCTTCGCATTCCAACCGTTGATGCTGTGGGTTCATCAAACTTCGATGGTCCGAGATACATCAAAACTCTATTTTCAGTAAAACTTCCATGCTTCACGTTCCATCAAAATTTCGATGTAACTCAAATTCAGACCGTTGATATACCTCACGATGATGATGCCGGCACCAAGACCCGGCGGCAGCCCCGGCGACCGAGCCGGAAACCGAGCCCGTTGGTCAAAGCCGGCGGCATCGGCGATTAACTTCTGATTAATCTCCGATTATTAAAGAGAGACATTTTATGTGCCGATGCATCACCGATTAAATGAAGATTAATTGGTTGCCTGATTAGGTGTTGCTCGGTGTTCCATAATCCTGTAGCCCTCGGATATTTGCGCCCAATCACTCTTGCCTTACGGATTAGTACACCCATTTGGGCTTGGTTTAGAAGTTTGTTTCGTTGATATTTTGTTCGTCTCACGTCCGAATAGGATGATTTTTGGCTCGTTGCGATAACATTTCAATATCCTACGACGTGAAGGTAAAATTTTTTATAAGATTTGTTGGGTACCATCACCTCATCGACATGTTTGGAGCAAGGCGTTAACCAACCAACGTTGTTTCTTCAATAACTTCTTCTTCGTGCATCCAAACCGAGTGATTTTCGGCTCGTGGAGATCGTATGTCAATTCCCAACATCGTGAAGGAGAAATTTCAATTTTCGGAGAAAATTAAATTTTTAGAGATCCAAAATGACAGTACCAGAAACGGTCACATTCACACCGAAAATACTGCAGTCCAGTTGATCGAACTGCTGCAGTCCTTTTCCACATAACCATTACTGTCGAAATAATGTAATCTAGTTTCACAGCAGCAGCTGCTGGCATGTTGATCGAACTGCCACAGTCCCTTTTAATTCCTACAGACCAGTTGATCGAACTATTGTAGTCCGAATTTACCCAACATTGTTTCAATATAGTTTTACTCTCCACTGCTGAAACATAGTTCCGTGGAAACTATCTTAAATCCAGTCTGGACTTGACTGGTGCATCCCAGTCCCGCAGACAAATCAATTTACAAAGTCAAGATGAGACATAAGGCAACCACACTAATCATCGTCGCTGGAAAACATCGACATAGCCAGTGGGCATCCTAATCACTTTGTAATCGAAGTCGCAGTAACATATTCAATATGGTAAGTATACAATTTACATATTTTTGCATCTGTTCATATTTTCATGCATTTTTTTTTCCAGTGTTTTCACATATTCATGCATACTTTTGTCCAACGAGACACCTTTAATGTGGCAAGAATTTTCTCAACGAGGGGATGCACAAATCTCAATTCTGCGCAAATTTGGAATAGTGGGATTGGCCCCCCGCGCAACTTCCAGATAGCAGAAATCTTCGAAATTCCATGCGAGAGCAAAATGCAACAAGGCAGTGCACCCTTGTGCGATCATTGAGCAGCATGACAATTACTATCTTCTGGGGGCGAGTTGCATATCACTTCAACGTGACTGACTATCACTTGGGGGCGAGATATGTGACACCTCATGGTCTGAAATGACTCCTTTGGGGAAGGCTACGTAAACACTCTATACGATTGGGGGCAAGTTACATAGCGCCTAAATGCAATGCGAAGTTAGGCTTCCAAAAAATCCAAACTTCAGGTAACCCGAACTTCTTAATCCTCCAATGAATTGCAGGATTAAGAGGGGGCGAGCATACACCATAATATTTTTATGCATAATATTTTTTCAGTAATGATAAACTTCCATAGTTATATTGATTGAATTATTGTACTCTAGTTCAAAGGCAACTGCTGCACTCGGTTGGACGCAACCGATGCGATCCGATTACTGCGACTATGTACTCGATTGACGCAATCGATGTAGTCTCAGTGACACTCAGTTGGACGCAACTGATGTTGTCTAGTTTTATTAATAGCTTTTACATATATGTTTATCGAACTTTTTAAGTCCAGTCCCTCAGCAGCTGCTGCAGTCCAGCTAAATGTTGCTGCTGTAGTCCAGCTAATTGTTGCTGCTGCAATCCAGCTAATCGTTGCTGCTGCAGTCCAGCTAATCACAACTGATACATTCTAGATATGCTCTCATTTTTTGTAGTCCAGCTGAACGCAGCTGCTGCAGTGGAACTTTGTTCGTTGCTACTGCATTCCAGCTGATCGCAGCTGATGCAGTCCATCTATGCTCGCAGTTCCTGTAGTCCAGCTGAACGCAGCTGCTGCAGAGGAACCTTGTTCGATGTTGCTGCATTCCATCTGAACGCAGCTGATGCAGTCCAGTTATGCTCGCAGTTCCTGCATTCAGATGAACGCAGCTGCTGCAGAAGAACCTTTTTCGTTGCTACTGCATTCCAGCTGATCGCAGCTAATGCAGTCCAGCCTTGCTCGCAGTTCCGGCAGTCCAGCTGAACGCAGCTGCTGCGATGGAATTTTGTTCGTGGCTGCTGCATTCCAGCTGATGCTCGTCGATTATGCAGTCCAGCTGATCACGACTGCTGCAGACCAGCTTCACTCAATACTGTTATCGCTCACTCGCAACACCACTCCACTCAAGCGTCACGCTTCTGTTACAGAATATCTCAGCCATCAGTCTTGATTTTGCATACAACAGTGGTTCATGCTCAATTATTTGCTGTCGATTCCCCAGCCGCAATAGCCTCACTTGGGGGCGTCTTGATTATGATTTCCGTAAACAACAAGGGAAGTTCGCCAATCACCTCGACATCAATAATCCACACTTGGGGGCGAGTTTTATCATTGACTTAGGAAAAAGGAATTTTCTTAACCCCCAACAAGTCGGAGGTTAAGAGGGGGCGATGTTTGTACCATAAGTAAAAATACCACTTAATGGGCCAAATTGATACTCAAATCATCTTTTGGGTCCTCATCCAAGCCCGCTAACCAGTTAACCAAGGCAGCCCACCAGTCTGCACGGACCGGTCAATGGTCAACATTAGTCAATGGTAAAAGTCGGTCAACTGTCAAGGTCAACATCCGGTCAAGGTCAATGGTCAAAGTCAACGGCCGGTCAATTGTCAAATTCAACCGTCGAAGTAAGTCGCACCCCAAGCCAATTTTTGGTCTTGTATCCAGCAACGATGTTAACTGATTCCAAGCCAAAAACTTTTCCGCACTGCCAACCAGTCTCCAGCCATACTGCCAGCCAACCTCCATCTAGTCTGCCAACCAGCATCCTGCCACACTTCCAGTCAAGCCAGTCTGCAGCCATGTCTGCCAATCGACCCATTCAGCCAGTCTTCCATTCAATCCAGCCCGCCAACAGTTTCAGCAAAACAGTTTCATGCAAATCAATTCACCATGTAAAAAGCAGTTTCTTGCGAATTTATCATTGAGCCATAAATGGGCAGTTTCATACATAAATCATCATGAAGGCATGCAGAATTGAATTGCAGCAGTTTCAGTCATGCATCACTAATGGTAGCAGTTTCGTGCGTGCAGTTAATTCTAGCCGTTTCATATAGAATTGTATATGGAGGCATGAATGGGGCAGTTAATGGGATTTATTTTTATGTTGAAATTAGTTACTGAATTGTATAAATAGGGAGAGCAGAAATGAGAAAAGGGGTAGCGAATAGGAGAGAAAACTATATGATGTAATACCAATATGAATAAAATTCTTCTCCCCAAGGGGATTCACCCGTGGACGTAGGCATCCATGCCTAACACTAAATCCATAGAAAATAATCAATTCATCGTGTGTTTCGTGCCCAAAAGTGATTTTGGGTACAAACAGTCTCCTTTTAAAGTGTGTAAGTGTGCCCAAAAGTGATTTTGTGTACGGATTGATCTCTCGAATCAAAAGTGCTCACGTGCATCACATTTGTTTAAGGGTTTAAGCCAGTCTCTCACTCACTCACCGAATTTACCAAAATCGGCAGAGGCGAATTTTTACCAATAAACACAAAGGTATTTAAATAATGTTCCCGAAAATAACTGTTTTTGATGGGTAAAAAGATTGGTGCAGTGGGTACATAGATAAAGGGGCACCGTTAGTGTTTTCTGGGGTACATACAGGAACACCCCTTAGTATATACTTAGCTTTCCATAGCATGTATTGTGTATAACATTTTGACGTTGTTTCATCTGTATGTGATCATCAAATTTTAGTTTTCCATAGCACGTATTATGTATATAACATGTTGAATTTGTTATATCTTAATGTGATCATCAAGTGTGTTGAGATGTTTCATTTGTCTCCTTTTAAAGTGTGTAAAAGGTGATAACAGGCCAAGAAAGATGTATTCAGAAAAAAAAGATGCATTCACATTTCTTTATTTGTAAAATAAATATGGCTAATTACCCATTTCTTATTAAATTATTCATATAGTAAAAGTAAAGATACGTTCATATTTTTTGCTTAAAGTGTATGCAAGAGATCGCTCCTTGATGAGACCGAAACCTAACAATCATAAGTACACACACAGAACTGAGATCCTTCTACGCAATCTCCTGTAGCATGTATTCCATGTTTCGCCATACACGGACGGTTGCAACAACTTTCTATCCCAGTTGTGCAAGGATCAACTCCCGGATTACAACTCCATTCCTCGTTACAGTATTTTCTCGCGGTTGCACCTGCGGTCATGTAAAACAATATTTTTAACTAAATCTAGTGTTTTTTTTTTAATGACACCGTAGAACTTAAAAAAAATTCTGTGAAAGATCGATTTTACTGAACTCAGTAATGGTAATAGCACATGCAATCAAATTATAAAGGTACTTGAATTTATAAAGGTGGCCAAAAACTTAAATTATCGGGGGAATTCACTGACAAATAATACTACTCCCTCCGTTTCTTTTTAATAGGCCAGTTTCTTTTTTTGAGAAAATTAAGGAAATTAAGAGAACTAATTATTGAAAGTGGTCCTCTAGACACTTGTCAATAAAAGAAGTAAAGTGAAATGGTCCTCATGACACATGTCAGCCAAAGAAATAAGTGAAATGGTCCCCATGACACATGTCAGCCAAAGAAATTAAAAGAAAAGTGGTCCCAGAAAATTAAAGTAACATTTGACTTTCCCAATTAAGAAACTGGTCGATTTTTTTGAAACATTTATTTATAGAAACTAGCCTATTAAAAAGTAACGGAGGTAGTATTCTTTAAGAAATTTTTGCAATTTTGGCTTATTCATTTTAGAGTCAAATAGGTCAACCATTTTATTTTATTTTTGAATACTTTATATTTACTTGGTCGCTTCAATTCTTTTTTATGTTTATCTTTATAACAGAATCAAATGGGCTAAGTTTGTCATCTAAAAATTTCAAATATGTCATTTGTTGAGCTAAGATTTAAACTACGCATACATTTTTTCTTTTTTAGTGCTCCAAAAAAAAAAAGAGATTTTAACGAGCTAAAATTTTAAAAGTGATTCAATGGGTTCGAATCACTTTCTCACTTTTGGTGAATTTTAGGGTCGGCTACAGCCATCCTTTGTCTCCTTCGCTAACATATCCACTAAATCTAGTTGAACCTTTTATTCTACAGTATAAACAAGATGTTGCACATTTTTTTGGTTGATATTGAAAATTTGATAATGTGTATGCAAGATGAAGCAAAGAAAAATGTAGCAAAGTAAAATTAGGGACATCAATAATTACCCGAAATGAACAAGATGATTAGGAAAAAGAAGCAATAGACCACGGGGGAAAGAAGCTTGGCCATTGCGATAGTGCTGGTAAATTTTTTTCTTCTACGCGATTAGTTTTGTCTTTTATTTATAGAATTATATTTCCACCATAATCTTTGATATTAATTACTGATATCCCTGGATTTTAGGGACTAGTTAAAGCAAGATCCTTTGTACCTAATGCAACCGTGATAAGTTATATGCATGCCTTTTGGGGCACCGAGATACAATGATACCATTATATCTTTTGTAGGTAAAGCTGGTTAGATGGGTCACTTGGGGGTAGTTGAATTCGGAGTTTTGTTGAATTTGAATTTTATCAACAAACAACCGTGATAAGTTATATGCATGCCTTTTGGGCCACCGAGGAAACAAGCGTCTGTTGTATAATAGATCAAGGACAAGATCAGCTCAGCTCAGCTCAACTTTTATTTTTTATTTTTATAAGCAGGCATATTATAACAAAAGACTAGGGCCTAAGAAAACGGGGATAACACCAGCATAAAGTGCTCCTACAATGAAGTCCGGAGGATTATGTTTCCATACAGACTCAATATGACAACTAGCAGCTTTCTTAGACAGGAAATCAGCCACAAAGTTGGCCTCACGAACCTTATGCGAAAAGATTACATTATCAAAAAACAGAACCAAATAGTGGATACCAGAGACTTGCACATAACTTGTTGCGGAGTTGAACCGCATAACATGAATCACTCTCCACTTCAACATAAGAGTATCCCAACTGCAGGGCCAACAACAAACCCCGTCGAACGGCCCAAACTTATGCAACATTGTTACCGTTCATATGACACGAGAAACAAGCCAAGAATTTACCCATAACATCACGAAGAACTCCTCCAATGCTAGCGCCTGCGAGCTCAGAAGCAGCACCATCAGTATTTAGTTTTACATAAGGATAATGGGGTGGCGACCAAGTGATGTGGATCTCCTTAGTACGAGCTTTGGAACCATCATGTGGCAAAGTGAAACTGAATTCTTCAGCGGCTTTATAAGCTTTATCTAAAACCACTTGGAAGACGAAAGGTTGAGAGTGAAAAACAAGGGCGTTTCTGGATAACCAAATATGCCAAAGAACGAAAGGAATAAAAGTGACACCCTGCACTCCATCGAAAGACACATCAGTAGAGCATATATTTTCAATATCCAAGAAGGACTAACTGGAGTGATTTTTATATGATAATTCCATTTAGAAGCAACGGCATCCCAAATTTTCTTAACTATGGGGCATTGGAAAAATGAATGCAATTCTGTTTCAAAATTACTGCAACAAAGTTTCACCTGAAAATTTCAAGCCATCCATAGTTTCAAATTCAAATTTTGAGACTGCAAATTATTATTACCATTTTATTTCTGAAACAACAATACACTCGGCAACAATTTAAAATAATAATCATTAACCAAATTGAATGGCTGAAACACATACTAGACATTCAGGTGTAAATAAAAAAACTGATTCAGTTCATGTGCCATAGTATACTAGAAAGAAGCTATCCCTGCTTTATATCAACTGGTATTCCAACATCATCATGCTACATCCATAATTTCAGCTTTCTGTCGTTGCCTCCTGAGGCTACCTTCTCACCATCGGGACTCCGATCCACAGCCAAAACCTTGTCAACAACAATAAATTCAAATTAGTGTTGGGGTTCAGAAGTTATGAATGATGGCAGAAAGATAAAAATTCAATGGTCAAAATTTGAGAAGAGTTACCTCATCCTCATGACCTGGAAGATCCTGCTTTAACTTTAGCTTCTGGATATCCTAAACCTGCGGTGTATATAAGATTTAGAAGAATCAAAGAATCAAAGTTTAATCCATATTAATAGCAACAAAAAAGAGAGAGAGGATAAACTGGAAAATATAATGATGTTGCCTCTCATAAACTATTACCTTCAGCGTAGAATCCTTGCTACCACTCAAAAGAAGACTACTATCAACAGACCGGCTGCAAAATAAACAGAACGCAGAGGGGGATAACTGGATAAGGACATTAACTTAACTGAAGAAGAGAAAAAGAAATGGAAAACTACGATAAAATTCAAACCTTAGCTCATACACACATCCAACATGTCCGCGGAAAGTTGCAACATAATTCCCGGTGATACCATTCCACAACTTGACTGACTTGTCAAATGAAGCACTTGCTATCCATTGACCATCCGGGGAAAAGTAAACATGGTTCACAACCTGTAAGGCCGTTTGGAGATCTCATGAGTTCAACAACTTCGAGAATAAATACATTTTACTGATCAAGTCAAGAAGTGACCAAGTCATTATTGATTTCTAATTGATAGTATACTTTCTTATTCTTACAAGTTGCATATAAGGCTCACAAATTAAGGTTCATTACCCATTTGAAACTATACCGAGGCTAATAATCCTAAATTGAGGGCATCAAGAAATCCTAAGATATTGGGTTAAGCTTCTGAAAAGTTCCACAATTTGCTATTGTTCCCAAGGCCTGCCAATCCAGTTTTAGGGACTGAAAATTACAAAAAGAAAACAAGTCGGTGGCTTACCTGCTGGTGTCCCTGCAATTGCTTTGCTGGTTCATGATTATCAGGCTCACAAAGGAGCAAGGTATTATCATCAGATCCAAACTCGTAACATGCAGCTTCTGAAAGAGGATGTAACGTCACAAGGCTGAAGTAAGAGACTTGAGATGGACTATTACCTCTTTCATTTCCTCAGGTAATGAATATTATTTTCCAGTATGGTCATATGCTCCAGTGCAGAGCACATATTCAGTTTTCAATTAAAGAGTGTTCACCCAATGTGCATTCCCCTATGTTAAAAATCAAATAACTGAATCAGCAAAGTATAATCCAAGGAAAAAGGAAACACTCAATTAGGGGGGACAAAAAGCCAGTTCTAATGAAATTATAATATGAGGACAGGTCGAATGGAACTTGAATCATTAACCAGTGTCAACAAAGGAAAAGATTACCTCCAGTTTGCGAATTAATTTTCCTTGCGTAGTGTCCCATACTTTTATTGTTCTGTCATGGGATCTGCAATAATTTACTTGGATAGGTGAGTAAACTCTGCTAAACTTCTAAAACTTGTTAAGTAGATATTTTTATCCAACAGCAAAAATGTTTGGTAATCAATTACTTTTGGCGTTAACGTTTAGAGCAATAAGTGTTGGCAAAACTGAGGTACTTAAAGATCATGTAGTAAACAAGCGCATTTCCATACACCATCTTCTTCCAAAATTACACGACGAAACCAACGACAAGAGGATCTAAGCATCAATATACATTTTCGTCTACATATTTCGCTACCTCGGTCCAAATATCCTCTTCAAACATGTAATTATGAAAATCCAACAATGAGTTAATGAGAAATTGAAACAGGCATGACCAAAGAAGTTAAATAGATTCGCTATAAGAGGGATAATCAAAGAAGAAAACTAACTCTGAAAACTTACAATTGAAAATTAAACTGAGATTTGGCAAAATAATCTGGTGAAACTCCAAAACCCCACAGATTGGATGTAGGATGATAAATTCAATTTGAAATTCCAAAACCCCAAAGATTTTCTCGAAAATGTCAATTCAAATATCAGATTTCAGCTTCAAAAATTCGGAGAAGAAAGTCAAAGTAGGTTCATACAAACAAAACGATCTACAATCAGTTTATAATTGAATCAAACTTCATCCTCCAGTTAAATCTTCAATCGAAGATCCAAATTCAACAAATTGAACAAAAATGTAACATAAAACTGAAAATTGAGCTAAACCCTTTTATTGAATCCAACTCAAAGGCCAAATCCAGTCTGGGTTTTGAACGAATCTAAATAAAATATAAGAAAATGAAAAAAAATCTTGTTTTAGTAAAATCAAAATAAAACTCTTGAATCATTAAACATGGAAAGAACAACGATTATAAGATCAAAACAACCATGAAACATGGAGTGAAGATATGGATCTGAAGCACTTACCATGGCTGCGAAACTGGAGTTTGTGGAAGCCCTAAGGAAAAATGATATTCTAGGGTTTGCAGCTCCTTCGAAGGCGGAAGATTTGAGAGGAAACGAAGAAAAGGAAAGTGAGAGAAATTTAATTTCATGTTTTATATAAAAATATCTTGGACGGAAGAGATTTGATAAAGGGTGGTCATACGGATTAGGTTATTTTGGATGGTAGAGATTTGATTTAAGAATGTCATACGGATCATGGAAATTGTGTTTTCTTTGTGCTTCTGGTTGGAATTTCGACTAGTCAAATAGGTCATGAAGTAATTTTGACTAGTCTTAATGTCATGAAGTAGCTTTACTGTATGATACATCATCGAAATCGATAAATTTGAAGCTCCGACAGTGTTCTGACTTCAAACTTAGCATGTTACATCATCAAAATCGATAAATATGAAGCTCAATGTTGATTCAAACTTCAAATTTAGTATAACGACAAAAAAAACTATGAACCACATAGCTCAGGGAGGGTTCTGACTTCAAACTTAGCATGATACATCATCTAAATCGATAAATATGAAGCTCGGTGTTGATTTGAACTTCAAATGTGGTATAACGGCAAACAAACTATGAACAACGAAGCTCTGGTAGGGTTCTGACTTAAAACTTAGCATGATACATCATCGAAATCAATAAATATGAAGCTCATTGTCGATTCGAACTTTAAATGTGGTATAACGACATACAAACTATGAACTATGAAGCTTCGGGAGGGTTATGACTTCAAACTTAGCATGATACATCATCGAAATCGATAAATATGAAGCTCAGTGTCCATTCGAACTCCAAATTTGGTATAACGACATACAAACTTAGAAACAAAAAGCTTTGGGAGGATTTTTACTTCAAACTTAGCATGATTCCGAGTTGGTGAAAGAGGTCATTTAGGATAATATGACAAACATTGGTAGGTTTAGTGTTCCGGTGAAGATTCCGATTTTTGAGACACGAATCCGATTTTGTTATAAACTTTGGATATTTCGTTGGATAATAATACAAACTTGAGTCTTAAGGACATTATCAGATTGAGATGCACTTTCTAAACTGAGTAGTAGGTTTCAGATAACTAGGTCGATCTAATTTATATTCGGGAATCCATTTTTAAAACGAGATCTAGGAAATCGAAATAAGTAGACCAAATCGGAAGATTTCGAGTCACTAACCACTTCCTGAGATAGGAATCCGTTTTAGTTAAAAACTTTAGGTATTTCGTTATATAACAACACAAACCCGTGTCTCATGGACGTTATCAGGTTGAGATTCACTTGTAAAACGAGATTTGTGAAATAGAAGTAAGCACACACAATTGGCACATTTCGAGTTTCCTCATCAGCTTCTGAGACTCAAATCTGATTTTCTTATAAGCTTCGAAGATTTCGTTATACAACACACAAATTTAAGTCTTCAAGACATTATCCGATTGAGATACATTTGTCCAAACCAAATAGCAGTTTCCGGATTACAAGGTCAACGTATACTTCATAATCGGAAATCCATTTTTAAAACAAGACCGAAACAATAGCAGTAAGTACACAAAATCGGAACATTTCGAGTTCCTCACAGTTTCTGAGACTCGGATCCGATTTTCTTATAATCTTCGGATATTTCCTTGGATAACAACACGCAAATTTATGTCTTCAAGACATAATCAGATTGAGATGCATTTGTCCAAACAAAATAGTAGGTTTCGCATAATAAGGTCGGTCTAAATTATAATCGGGAATCCATCTTTAACACGAGACCGAAAAAATAGAAATAAGTGCACAAAATCAACAAATTTTCGAGCCCTGTACTCTCCAAAAATATTAAGCAAATTTCAAACTCTTTTAAATCCAATGAAAACATATTTTTACATAATTATAAAGTCTACGATAGCTAGTGGTAAATTTTCACCCCATCTCTGTACACTTTACCAAATCTATTATTTTCGAACATCCAAGACTTTATCCAATTCTCTCGGCATTCTGAAAAATCAAAATTAACCACATTAGCATCTCATCTGGTGACTGGTGTGAAAGAAAGCAGTAAAGTCTACGAATGACATCTTTATATATATATTTATACAAAGAATGTTTCTATATAGATAATTAAGCATAAGATGTTAACGAGTGAAGTGAGCGCCGTATTTTAGTGCAATTACACAGAACGGACACCCAAATGATTATGCCCCAGCATAACACACATAACGGAAGCTGACAGATAATGAAACACAGCTAACTGAGCCTGAAAAGTGAAGTGAGTGCAGTATTTTAGTAAAGTCGTTGCCATAAGAAACGCACAATTTTATCATCCTAGCTAGTGCCAAGTCAAACTGATAAAATAGTGGCAACAAGATAACATTTGCTGCATTATTGAACTATTGTACAATACAACCTACACGTAAATTTAGTCAATGGAATTCAGAATACTAAACTATTAGTACCTCCTACATGCTACTGTCATCTACAATAAGTTTGACATTAATCTGACATTTCAATAAAACCTGTATAAGCAGTGAAGCATACATGATAACTCTCCACTATATATTAAAGTGACAGTCTAGTGGTCTGCACCCAACTTAATGCAAATTGCATGCAATTACACGCGTGAACACCACTTGGTCTAAAGGATATAAAAACGTTGTGCTTACCCAATCCTGATAACCCGTTAACTCCACTATGATCTAATAAGTTACTGAATCTATCTGTGCTCGTCACTGGAGTACGCCGGTATCGATCCATTCCAAAATAAGCATGAAAATTTGCAGGATCAATTTATATGAGAAAATGAACAGCAAATGTTCCAACCGACATACGTTGGACGCATGAAGTAAGAATTGTGGTATACAAAAAAAAAGCACGCAAGTCCTTAAACTAAGTATGTACACCTGCTCACTGACAAGAAGAAGATGCATGTGCAATCACAAAACTTTGATGTGAAATAATTGAATCTAAAATGAGCTCCGAAAGTCAAAAGCGCGTGAAATATAAAAATATTTGGCCAAAAACGTTGCTTAAGCTAAACACTCTAAGTTAACTTTAGTAAGAATACTACTGCCATCTTAGCTTAACCACTACGAGTAATTTCCTCGAACAACTCCGTTTTTTCATAGGGGAACTCAGACATAACTCATTCCCACCAGTAATTTCAACCACCTTCCTCTTCTTCTTCCAAGACTATCCAGAACCCACATTACCCGTTCAGAAAAATTTGTACACAATGGGGTAATTTTTGACATTCTAGAGACATAATTAAATGTAATTTCATAAACGAAATAGGAATTGCAGAGAAATCAATAGAAAATATAGGTACATTGTTTCGACTCCGTTGAATCCTGCAAATTCCAGAAGATAATGATGATGGTAAAGAATCCTACACACACCAAAGAAAATCCAATTTATAAGAATCTTAAAAAAGAAAAAGAACTTGCAGTGATGATGATAAAGAATCCCAAACAAATACTTATTTGTAGAAGATGAATCCCACCATGAGCAGAGAAAACTCTTGAGATAGTTTGATCATTCATGAAAGCAGAAAGAAGTGATAATCTTAACCTTGAATTCTTGTTCCACATGTATCTCAGAATCGATCTCAAAAACTGAGAATCAAAACTGAACTATGTCCTGTAGCTTAAGCTAAACTCTCTAAGTCTAGGAATTCTCACTATTTCTGTCAGTTGTTCAGAACATAAGAATTAGAGAAACAAAAAGTTATTATTAGGCAAGAATTAGAGAAACAAAAAGTTCAAGCAAACATAAGAATCACATGGATTAACAAAAAGTACCAACGACCACAAATATGTTCCAAGGAGTAATTTCATTTATGTAGGAACTTCAATTGGAGAGAACTACAGTTGACAATTTTGATTTTGTATGAAAGTATATTTAGAAACAACAATCACAAACATGCTTGATGCTGCAAAAGTGATGAAAGACATTAGCACAGATTGATAGACAAGATAGAGTGAACCAGGCGTGATTCTAACACGCATCTTCTGACTCGAAATCATACGTGCTACCACTGTACCTCAGGTTCATAAGTAATATGAACCATGAAAAGTTACAAGATTCATATGATTACCTAGCGAAACTGTCACCTACGAAAACAATAACTCACTCAAACAAACTCAAGCTAGCACAAAAAGTGAATTGAACAAATATTTTCATGAAACCTTGGACTATGCTTTATATCTCAGCACCAACAACTTCTGCCACATACTAAGCCCACAAAATCTCTAAAGTAAAACCAACAAAACTTCATGAAACATACTATGATGCCACATGCTATATTTTATCAAGTTAGATAAGCAAATCACTTAGATAAATCCAGTTTCATATTGATAGTAGGGTAAACATGCCAGAGAGAGAGAGAAAGACTAACCCACATACAAGGATTCACAGAAATCTGGAGAGCTTTAGACATCAAGGATGACTAGCAAATTACAACATTTACGGAAACCAAGTGATATCGAGACGGCAATATGATTACAAAATCAATATCAGCCAAGTCTGTGGGCATTCGATAAGTATGCCTGATTCAGTAAACAAAAAAAAATAATTAAAAGATCTCGCCAGGATCAACGAAAACAAATGCAGCAGATCATCTACTATAGTCTAATCAATGAAGGGAATAGGGCCGTTCCAGTGGTTGGTATAGGTGGAGAATATGAAATGCATTTTCTTTTTCCTCAGAAATCGTTTACACCATTACCGCTTCGAAATGACGGAGAAAGAGAGAGATGCAACAAATTCTTAATTCATTAGACAAACCTTTGGAATTCCAGCACAAATTTCAGATGTACAAGGAATGGTATTCAATTTTCTAAACCAACTAACAACACAATAAACATAAAAAAAACATGAACATTGATATACATGAACAACACAAATTTCAGAAGATGTTGTTTGTCTTCATTGCAAATAGCACCCACCACACTCAGGCCAACACCACCACCAATCACCTCTCAAGAACAGAAACATGATATTCTGCAAATTAATCTAATCAGACAACCAGAAAATCCCCAAATTTTACCCAACTTATAAAACCCCTAATTCATGCAATTAATCAAAATCAGAGAACAAAAACAAATTGACAATCAAATCAGAGTCAATCAAGTTATCTAATGACCGATTCCGTCAGAATTACGTACCTCATTGAACTCGATATTGAATTGTTAGCATAGATTTGTTTCTCACGAAGGGATTTGTCTTCTCCGAATTTTTTGAATTTCTTTTGTTGAATAATTTTCGAACCCCTACATCTTCTGATCGTTGGTTCTTATTCTTTAGTGCTTCTCTAAAATAATTCGTGGTGATGGTGGTGGTGGATATGGATTATCAGCGATGTGGAGGGGGTTTTGCTTGGGGGAAAGATGAATAAGTGCTCGAGAGTCGAGAGAGAGAGAGAAATTTAAGATGTTCAAGTAGCCAAGGCTCCCAGTGTTATTACTTTTAGTTCCGTCTAGGGCATTATTTTAAAAACCGGACCAGTCATCAAACCAGTAAAATTAATGGGTCAGGATCAAATGATTCAACCAGCGGTTTGACCAGTGGTTCACTGGGTCACATATATAATGATCTTCTCCATTTTTTAGTGATAAATATTTATATAATATAATATTTTGTGGCATTTAAATAGCACTAACTAATCGTAAGAAGTCAATAGTAAGTGGGGTTGTAGTAGTTAATAAATAATATTTATATAATGTAAGGAGGTGAACATAATCGTAATAAATAATATTCAATCCCCCAGTAAATTGGATCTGTTCGTTCTTTCCCATTTCACTTTCGTTTTCGTTTCACATTCTCTCCCCCTCTCTCTCAGACGTATTGTCTGTAGAGAAGAAAGCATGACCGAAATTTCAACCTTCTTTGTCTCCTTCATTCATTCAACATCTTTTGATCTTCTTTAAGGTTGAACATTATTGCATTTAAAATATTTGTATTAGAAACTGAAATTTTATTTTATATATCCAAATTTGATGAATAAATGAATGGAATCTTTCTTTTTTTTGAAACAAAATCAATGGATTCTGATGTGATCCCAAGTTGATTTTTCAAAGCATATGTAATTTTCTTTAAACTTTTCAAGAGAGAAATAAATCAAATTTATGAATGATGAAAATTTCAGAGTTAATGATGGTTAAAGATCTGGAATTGTGATGGAAAACGACCCGTGAATCGGAAGAAAAACCCAGCTGGGTCAGCCGGGTCACCGGTTGGACCGTCCGGTTTGACAGGTTAACTGGTTTTTTGGACAAGTTGATGGGTCACTATTGACCCAACTCAGATTTTTCACTGGTTTACTGGTCGGACCGGCCGGTCTGGTCCGGGTTTTAAAACACTGGTCTGGGGTTGATTTCAACCATGCACCATGGTCCATGGTTGTAACAAAAGTAGAACTAAATTTTGGTTCCGCACATCGAATGGTTTTTGGATTTAAGTTATTCTGTGGTTCTTGAATTTTAATTGGTTCCAAATAAAAAACTTAAATGTTATTTTGATTTTTTGAAAATTTGAAATAAATTCATGTGTTAGGTATGTATAAGTGTGTTACCAATAAAAATGGTGAAGAGTTATAAAGATGGGGTTGATCTTGATATACATGGATTTTGGGTAGAAATATTTTTATTAGTTATTTATTATAAAGTGTGTTAGGTATTTATAACTACCAAGCTCACACTTTGATTAGTTATTTAATTTTTATAGAATAATTCTGAATTATGGTAACTACTCATAAATTTGCTAACTCTTTATAGCTGTCACCAGAATTATAATGGATTACTTGAGTTACAATAGTAAAATGAGTTAGGAAATCTGTTGTTACAAAAACCTAGATTTGGTGTAGTGTGCGCCACCTAGGAAACAAGCATCTGTTGTATAATAGATCAAGGACAAGATCAGCTCAGCTCAGCTCAATTTTTGTTTTTTATTTTTATAAGCAGGCATATTATAACAAATGACTAGGGCCTAAGAAAACGGGGATAATGTTGGAAAATCCAAGGTAATAGAGGATGAAAACAGAGATTGAAAAGAATATTGTAACACAAGCTTTAATCCCTTACGATTCTTTTCAGCAATTATTTCGACCCTTCCAAAATAATTGGCGAGTACAATTGGTCAGTGAAATATTGCCTTCAGGATAGAATGAAGCCAAAACAACGTTGTTGAATTCAAGAGTTGTACTCCCTTGACCCAACCAAGAACTCACAGAGTTTTGTTTCTGAAGATGCTTAGAGAGAAAGAGTTTTTGATGATGTTGTTGAAACAAGTTTAGGGAGACGCTATTTATAGAGGGTTTTGCATCTGTTGGGAAAAGACATATTTTCACCAACAGGTTTCGTGAAGAGTCTCTTCATCAACATACGCCATTGATGTCTGTTGGATTTAAACATTCTGGATTTGTCTATAACTGTCAAAACAGCCTGGGGGGCTACGCATCACCTAAGACCCCCCTTAGCGCAGTTGAAAATATTCCAACATTCTCCCCCTATTTTCAAAAACCATAAAACAAAGTTAAAAAACTTTTAAATTAGAGTGACTGCATCACCTAAGTGACTGCCTACGTACCCGAGTGGGATCAAGCCAATGTAGTTCAATCTTTGTTGGGGAAAAAGCATCTTTGTAGAAATCAGCACATAAATGATAGGTATCTTTTGGATTTGAACCTTCACTTAATGTAAGGAGGTCAAAGTCTTATCGGGGTTCAGTGGTGAAACCAATCTTGAACCAAGTACCCCATATGATAAAACCGGAATCTCAACACATACTGATTCCTGTGATTGTGTGTTCTGTAGCCAGCACATTAATGGCCACGTGTTTATCCTGTATTCATGAGTCTCTCAGAGAACGATATTTTTCTCTTAGGAAACGTCCTGATTTCCATACTCATATAGGTAAGTCTCGAAGGTGTTTTTGTGAGACACCTTGTAAAAGTTAGACTTATTAAGGATTTTCATCCATCCCTAATTTTCTTGCAGAACCATTGCACTAATTTGAAATGGGAAGTTAATTATTAGTGCATCATGACCACTTCCATAACTTGTTGGTACCACATTCAACCTTGTCTATCTTTTTCAAAACATCGGTTGGGTTTCTGTTATGGGGGTCAACTTTGATTCACAGACCTTAGTCCCATTTCCCCACATTTTATTGAAAACACTTCTTTTGGTAGACTCTTTGTGAATGGGTCTGCCAAGTTCTTCTTTGATTCCATAAAGTTAATCGAAACTACTCCCCTTTTGAGTAATTGTCTCACAATTTGATGTCTAAGACTTGCATGTCTTGACTTCCCATTATATGTCTTGTTAGTGACATTAAAAATTATAGCCTGATTATCACAATTAATCAAGACTGCAGGAGTTGGCTTCTTCCAAAATGGGATCTCCTCATGTAAGTTTCTAAGCCATTCTCCTTCCTTACATGCATCCGTAAGTGCTGTCAATTCTGACAACATTGTTGAATCAGAAATGCGAGTTTGCTTCTTGGAACTCCAAGACACAGCAGCACCTCCTAATGTAAATATCCATCCACTAGTCGACTTGGATTTGGATTCTACATCATTCTAATTTGCATCACTGTATCCTTCTAATACAGCGGGATAGCCTTGGTAATGCAAACCATAATCAATGGTTCCTTTCAAGTAAGCCAACACTCTTGAAACTGCTTTCCAGTGTTCAACTCCTGGGTTACTTGAAAAACGACATAGTAATCCCACTACTTGGGCTATGGCCGGTCTTGTGCAATGCATGGCATACATAAGACTTACAATAACACTGGAATATTCAAGTTGTGCGTGAGCACGTCCAGTGTTCTTCTTTAACTTTACATTAGGATCCAAAGGAGTGACAGCTGGGATGTCATCAAAATGACCATACTTCTTGAGAAATTTCTCAATATAATGAGATTGGGTTAAAGCTAGCTCATTTCCCTTTCTTAGGATTTTGATTCCTAAGATCCCATCAGCCTCTCCTAAGTCCTTCATGTTAAAGTTAGAACTAAGAAACTTCTTTGTTTCTTCAACACGAGATATGTCAGATCCAAAAATAAGCATATCATCCACATACAAACAGAGAATTACACATCCAGAACTATCATGCTTACTATAGATATATTTATCCGCATCCTTAACAACAAAACCATATCAAAGCCATTTTGTCAAACTTCTCATGCCATTGCATGGGAGCTTGCTTCAAGCCATAAAGAGATTTTACCAGCTTGCAAACCTTCTTTTCTTGGCCTGCCAATACGAAACCTTCATGTTGTTCCATATATATATCTTCTTCAAAATCACCATTTAGAAAAGCAATTTTGACATACATTTGATGAATAATTTACTTGGGAATAGAAGAAAGTGCAATTAAACAACGAATTGAAGAGATGCGAGTAACAGGAGCATATGTATCAAAGTAATCAATTCCATGTTTTTTCTTATAACCCTTAGCAACTAATCTGGCTTTAAACTTATCAATGGTACCATCGGAATTCATCTTTCTTTTTAATATCCATTTAAATCCAATAGGCTTTATGCCTGGAGGTAAATCACAATATATCTAAGTACCGTTGGTCAAAAGAGAATTCTTTTCATCATTGATAGACTCTTTCCAGAAACTAGCGTATCTGGAGCTCATAGCCTCAGCATAAGTTTTAGGGTCATCGTCAACATGCATAACATATTTAGTAACACTAAGAATTTCATTCTTGATACCTTCTACAAGATATTGTACCCATTCTGGACCAAAGCTTGTTGCTTTCCTTGCTCTCTTACTTCTTCTAGGTTCGATCTCTTCTACAATTTCAGAAGTATCTTCCACGTTTTGGTTAGGAGAAGTATGTTCATCATTGTTATTAGTCTCTACATATTCTAGACTAGGTGAAAATGGGTTTTTTATGGGTTGCATTTGGGAACTATTCCTATTCAAGTTCTCAAAAAATTCCACATCTACAGATTCTATAATCTCAAAAGTGTCAAGGATTAAAAATCTGTAAGTAATATTGTTAAGTGAGTAACCTATAAAAGCACATTTATAAGCCCTATTTCCTAATTTAGGTCTTTTAGGATCAGGTTTCCTAACATAAGCTAAACAACCCCAAACTTTAAGCCTTCTCAGATTAGGTTTCCTATTAAACCACAATTCATAAGGAGAAATATCCTTCTTTTTCAAAGGAACTCTGTTCAAAATATAACATGCAGATAACATTGCTTCACCCCACAAAGAATTAGGAAAATTAGAACTAATAAGCATAGCATTAACCATCTCTACCAAAGTTCTATTTTTCCTTTCAGCAAGACCATTTTGTTGAGGTGTATAAGGTGCAGTAAATTGATGAATTAAACCATGCTCTTGACAAAATAATTTATATTCATTAGGAAAATACTCACCACCACGATCAGAACGTAAAATCTTAATTTTCTGTCCTAATTATGTCTCTACTTCTGCTTTGTATATTTTAAACATGTTAAACACATCATCTTTAGATTTCATTAAGTAAGTATAAGCATATCTAGTGCAATCATCAATAAAAGTAACATAGTATTTGTTTCCACCACGAGTCATATGGCTTTTCAAATCACCAACATCACTATGTACTAATTCAAGCAATGAAGAATTTATAACTACAGATTTAAAGGAAATTCTATGTATTTTTGCTTGCACACAGATTTCACACTTAGAGATGTTATCAAAATTGCAATCATAAATTAATCCTAATTTTCTCATGTTTCTAAGGGAACCATAATTTACATGTCCTAATCTACCATGCCATAAATCAACGGAGTCAACAATATAAGAAGAACCATTATTTATTAAATTAAGTTTAACCATTCCATTACAAGCATATCCTTGTCCAATAAACACACCATTCTTGGACAATATAAACTTACTAGACTCATAAGTCGTCTTGAATCCGGCCTTCATAACAAGGTCGCCGGAAACAAGGTTTTTCACAACATCCGGTACATGTAAAACATTAGTAAGAGTAACAGTCTTTCCCGAAGTAAACAGAAGTTCCAAATTGCCCTTTCCAATTACTTTGCTGCGATAGTTATTTGCAGAAGTAATTTCATTTCCTTCGTCAGTCACCGATTCATATTTCTTATAAAGATGTCTATCCTTACAGATGTGGATAGTTGAACCACTGTCGTACCACCATCCACCCTCATCATTAGAAACGGCATTGGAGGCTTGTACTACAATAACCAGTTTGTCATCGACCATATTTGCCTTCTTTTTATGTCCCTGTTGTTTCTTTTTAAGACGACAGTCACGAGAAATATGGCCGGGTTTATCACAGTAGAAGCAAGGCCCCTTCTTCTTTCTCTTCTTGTTGGGATGTTCCATCTTAAACTGAGTATCATTAATAGATTTCAAAGCATTTGGTGTCTTAGAAAAAATCTACACTATTAACCTTAGAATGATCCTCAATTTGCTGACTATCTTTGATTTCTCGTTTACGAGAGTCTTCTTCAATACGAAGATGACGCTGTAAACCTTCTAAATCATAGTCAGTTTCGGCATGCATAAGTTTCTTCTTATAAATATTCCATGAGGGAGGAAGATGAGCAATAATGACTCCGACAATAAAGGCAGGCAGAAGATCAAATCCAGCATCTTTAAGATGATTAACAATGAGTAATAATTCACTGACCCATGATTTCTCGTACTAGTGGACCCATGATTCCGAAATTCGTTGTTAAGCACCTAATATGAAGATTACATGGGATTAGTATGGATCAAGCATCGAAAATCAGTAAAATCATAAAATTAAGAAATTAAGTGAACTAACATCATTCAAGTTCCTTATTATGCTTCTAAGGGAAATTTACACTTCCTTGTGTTCAATTACGAACTTGGAGCAATTGGTGTGGAATCTAGTATTTGTTTACGTACCATTATCTTGGCATGGAAGTTACCTACAACATGTCTAAATTTCATTGCAATCGGATGAACGAGCAAGGAGAGGTGACCAGAACATCAGACAACAAGCAACCAGGAAAAGTTCTGAAAACCTCCTGGAAATTTACTGTTTCGCGTTATTCATCCCCTAAACATGCTCAAAATTCAAAAGTATTCCTTGTTAAAGCTTGGAAATTTCCTGGGTTTGAAGATACATATGCGGACATCGAAAATCCGACTCCAAACGAGGATTCTACAACAACTTTTGTGAAGGGTGCCAATTAGGGTTTCGGCGTGTCAAACCCTAAACCGCAAGCGTCTCCCTTGCAAGAGCTTCCCAATCCGCGCCATCTTCCCAACCAACATAATCTTCTCAACCGGCGCCATCTTCACAATACATAGAAGCTTCCAAATCCTGACCATCTTCCCAATCCTGTCCAGCTTCCTAATACGTGCAAGCTTTACAATCATGGAAAACTTCCCAACGTGCCAGCTTCCCAATCCTGGTCAGTCTCCCAACTTTCACCAGCTTCCCAGCTTAAGATGACCCCATCAAGCTAGCATGCAACTTGCGCGAACTCTCAAGGACGCACAGCTTCCCGTTTCCCAATGCCGCCCAGCTTCCCGTTTCCCAATGCCGCCCAGCTTCCCAACTCCCGCCAATTTCCAATGCCACCAACTTCCCAACTTTGGCCTAGTTCCTAATACCGCCTAGCTTCCCGTTTATCAATGACGTCGACTTCTCAATTGTGCCAGCCTCCCGACTTGTGCAAAACTGCTAGAGGCAAGGATTCAAAATCCTATTTATATCTCAGAAAAAAGGTCAGACAATCCTCCTCAACTCTCTTTACGATTTACTGTTGCTAGTTTGTCACCATCTTATGCTTACCTCGCAACAAGGCTCCTGTTTCGAGCTAAGCAGGGGACTTAATGTTGATGGTGGTTTTTAGACAAAGGGTAAAATTGTAAAACCCCGAATAGCATGACGTCACCGGTGATACATTTATTAGAACATTTAATACATGTAGTTAATAATTAATGGGGGTATTTTTCAAAAACAAATGTCGGATTAGGGTTTTCGACGCAAAACCCTAATGCCAAAACTAAGCCGCATACTGCGCACCACGGAAACCATGCCAAAACTAAGCCGCATACTGCGCACCACGGCAACCATGCCAAAACTAAGCCGCATACTGCGCACCACGGCAACCATTCCAAAACTAAGCCGCATACTGCGCACCACGACAACCATGCCAAAACTAAGCCGCATGCCAAAACTAAGATGCACACTGCGCACCACGGAAACCATGCTAAAGCTAAGCCGCATACTGCTCCCCACGACATCCATGCCAAAACTAAGCCGCATAATACGCCCCACGGCAACCATGCCAAAACTAAGCCGCATACTGCGCACCACGACAACCATGCCAAAAGTGGTGCTACCCAGCTTGCCAAGCCATGCAACCAAGGGTACAAGCCGCCACGTGCCATTGGCACATGCCAAAAGCGCCCTCTTCCCATCTTGCCAAACCGTTCAACCAAATATCCAAGCCGCCATGTGCCATTGGCACATGCCAAAAACGCCCTCTTCTCAGCTTGCCAAACCGTGCAACCAAGGGTCCAAGACGCCATGTTCCATTGGCACATGCCAAAAGCTCCCTCTTCCCAGCTTGCCAAACGGTGCAACCAAGGGTCCAAACCGCCACGTGCCATTGGCACATGCCAAAAGCGACCTATTCCCAGCTTACCAAACTGTGCAACCAAGGGACCAAGCCGCCACGTTCCATTGACACATGCCAAGGTAGCGCCCACTTCCAACTTTCCAAGCCGTGCAACCCATATCTAATTGGCCCCGCATGCCATTGGCACATTCCAACATGCTCGCTGGTAGCTTATGCTTGCAAACCGTGTAACCTAGGTAAAATTGGCCACGCATCCCATTGGAACATGCCAACATGCTCGCTGGTATCCTATTCTTGCAAACTGTGCAACCTAGGCCAAATTGGACACGCATGCCATTGGAACATGCCAACATGCTCGCTGGTAGCCTATGCTTTCAAACCGTGCAACCTAGGACCAACTTGGATGTGCGTACCATTGGAACATCCCAACATGATCGCTGGTAACCTAACTTGCAAACCGTGCAACCTAGGGACAACTTGGTCGTGCGTGCCACTGGAAAATGCCAACATGATCGCTGGTAGCCTATCTTGCAAACCTCGCAACCTAGGGAAAACTTAGTCGTGCGTTCCATTTGCACATGCCAACATGATCGCTTGCAGCCTAGCTTACACTCAAGGTGCAACCTGCAACCAAGGCATTCCACACATTCCACACATGCCATTGGCACATGACACACGCGCCCCTTGCAGCATGGCATTTCCACCTGACTCAAGGTGCAACGTGCAACCAAGGCATTCCGCATATTCCATTGGCACATGCCATAAGCACCACTTGCAGTCTGGCATTGCCACTTTCACTTAAGGTGCAACCTGCAACCAAGGAATTCCTCACATGCCATTGGCACATGCCACACGCGCCACTTGCACCCTGGCATTGCCACTTGCACCCTGGCATTGCCACTTGCACTCAAGGTGCAACCTGCAACCAAGGCATTTCGCACATGCCATTGGCACATGCCGCACACGCCACTTGTAGCATGGAATTGCCACTTGCACTCAAGGTGCAACCTGCAACCAAGGAATTTCGCACATGCCACACGCGCCACTTGCAGCCTGGCATTGGCACTTGCACTCAAGGTGCAACCTGCAACCAAGGCATTCCGCACATGCCACACGTGCCACTTGCAGCCTGGCATTGCCACTTGCACTCAAGGTGCAACCAACACTCGAGACATCAACACAAACTGGGGGATGCTTTCCAGGGTCTTGGTTTGGCGGTCACAACGTGCAACGTACACTACGCTCACATTAAGAAAGCTTGAATAGGAATAAAACAGTCAACTAAATGAGGAAATAATGGTGAAAACGTTTTCACCCATAAACACCATGCGGTTACCACCTCCTCCCATTATTTCACCCTTTACTCTCTTCCTTAATGAGACCAGGGTACGTTTCAATCTCGACTTGTATACATAGGTCTTATCTATTTCCACCAGACAACAAGTCTTGGTCAGGAGAAATACATATACATTCAGAAAAGACAACTTTGCAAGCTTTCCCAAAGCTCTCAACTCTTGCAAGCTTTCTAAGCTTTCACTTTCTGATACAATTCGAGACACTACTCTTCCAGAACTATTCTGGTCTCAACACTTTATTCGCTTCCCTCCCCAAATCAACCCTCCTCCTTCACTTTGTGACCGAAGCAAGTCTGGAACGACCATTTTCTTGGTTTAGGCCAGAATTGTACAGATTGATCTCTCGAATCAAAAGTGCTCACGTGCAGCACATTTGTTTAAGGGTTTAAGCCAGTCTCTCACTCACTCACCGAATTTACCAAAATCGGCAGAGGCGAATTTTTACCAATAAACACAAAGGTATTTAAATAATGTTCCCGAAAATAACTGTTTTTGATGGGTAAAAAGATTGGTGCAGTGGGTACATAGATAAAGGGGCACCGTTAGTGTTTTCTGGGGTACATACAGGAACACCCCTTAGTATATACTTAGCTTTCCATAGCATGTATTGTGTATAACATTTTGACGTTGTTTCATCTGTATGTGATCATCAAATTTTAGTTTTCCATAGCACGTATTATGTATATAACATGTTGAATTTGTTATATCTTAATGTGATCATCAAGTGTGTTGAGATGTTTCATTTGTCTCCTTTTAAAGTGTGTAAAAGGTGATAACAGGCCAAGAAAGATGTATTCAGAAAAAAAAGATGCATTCACATTTCTTTATTTGTAAAATAAATATGGCTAATTACCCATTTCTTATTAAATTATTCATATAGTAAAAGTAAAGATACGTTCATATTTTTTGCTTAAAGTGTATGCAAGAGATCGCTCCTTGATGAGACCGAAACCTAACAATCATAAGTACACACACAGAACTGAGATCCTTCTACGCAATCTCCTGTAGCATGTATTCCATGTTTCGCCATACACGGACGGTTGCAACAACTTTCTATCCCAGTTGTGCAAGGATCAACTCCCGGATTACAACTCCATTCCTCGTTACAGTATTTTCTCGCGGTTGCACCTGCGGTCATGTAAAACAATATTTTTAACTAAATCTAGTGTTTTTTTTTTAATGACACCGTAGAACTTAAAAAAAATTCTGTGAAAGATCGATTTTACTGAACTCAGTAATGGTAATAGCACATGCAATCAAATTATAAAGGTACTTGAATTTACAAAGGTGGCCAAAAACTTAAATTATCGGGGGAATTCACTGACAAATAATACTATTCTTTAAGAAATTTTTGCAATTTTGGCTTATTCATTTTAGAGTCAAATAGGTCAACCATTTTATTTTATTTTTGAATACTTTATATTTACTTGGTCGCTTCAATTCTTTTTTATGTTTATCTTTATAACAGAATCAAATGGGCTAAGTTTGTCATCTAAAAATTTCAAATATGTCATTTGTTGAGCTAAGATTTAAACTACGCATACATTTTTTCTTTTTTAGTGCTCCAAAAAAAAAAAGAGATTTTAACGAGCTAAAATTTTAAAAGTGATTCAATGGGTTCGAATCACTTTCTCACTTTTGGTGAATTTTAGGGTCGGCTACAGCCATCCTTTGTCTCCTTCGCTAACATATCCACTAAATCTAGTTGAACCTTTTATTCTACAGTATAAACAAGATGTTGCACATTTTTTTGGTTGATATTGAAAATTTGATAATGTGTATGCAAGATGAAGCAAAGAAAAATGTAGCAAAGTAAAATTAGGGACATCAATAATTACCCGAAATGAACAAGATGATTAGGAAAAAGAAGCAATAGACCACGGGGGAAAGAAGCTTGGCCATTGCGATAGTGCTGGTAAATTTTTTCTTCTACGCGATTAGTTTTGTCTTTTATTTATAGAATTATATTTCCACCATAATCTTTGATATTAATTACTGATATCCCTGGATTTTAGGGACTAGTTAAAGCAAGATCCTTTGTACCTAATGCAACCGTGATAAGTTATATGCATGCCTTTTGGGGCACCGAGATACAATGATACCATTATATCTTTTGTAGGTAAAGCTGGTTAGATGGGTCACTTGGGGGTAGTTGAATTCGGAGTTTTGTTGAATTTGAATTTTATCAACAAACAACCGTGATAAGTTATATGCATGCCTTTTGGGCCACCGAGGAAACAAGCGTCTGTTGTATAATAGATCAAGGACAAGATCAGCTCAGCTCAGCTCAACTTTTATTTTTTATTTTTATAAGCAGGCATATTATAACAAAAGACTAGGGCCTAAGAAAACGGGGATAACACCAGCATAAAGTGCTCCTACAATGAAGTCCGGAGGATTATGTTTCCATACAGACTCAATATGACAACTAGCAGCTTTCTTAGACAGGAAATCAGCCACAAAGTTGGCCTCACGAACCTTATGCGAAAAGATTACATTATCAAAAAACAGAACCAAATAGTGGATACCAGAGACTTGCACATAACTTGTTGCGGAGTTGAACCGCATAACATGAATCACTCTCCACTTCAACATAAGAGTATCCCAACTGCAGGGCCAACAACAAACCCCGTCGAACGGCCCAAACTTATGCAACATTGTTACCGTTCATATGACACGAGAAACAAGCCAAGAATTTACCCATAACATCACGAAGAACTCCTCCAATGCTAGCGCCTGCGAGCTCAGAAGCAGCACCATCAGTATTTAGTTTTACATAAGGATAATGGGGTGGCGACCAAGTGATGTGGATCTCCTTAGTACGAGCTTTGGAACCATCATGTGGCAAAGTGAAACTGAATTCTTCAGCGGCTTTATAAGCTTTATCTAAAACCACTTGGAAGACGAAAGGTTGAGAGTGAAAAACAAGGGCGTTTCTGGATAACCAAATATGCCAAAGAACGAAAGGAATAAAAGTGACACCCTGCACTCCATCGAAAGACACATCAGTAGAGCATATATTTTCAATATCCAAGAAGGACTAACTGGAGTGATTTTTATATGATAATTCCATTTAGAAGCAACGGCATCCCAAATTTTCTTAACTATGGGGCATTGGAAAAATGAATGCAATTCTGTTTCAAAATTACTGCAACAAAGAGGGCAACCGGGGGAAGAACCAACCCCTTTTATGTAGAGAGTTTCATTGACTTGCACTCGATTATGAGCCAAAATACATATAAAAGAGCGGATTTTTTGGGGGCACTTGAGCGCCCAAATAGATTTCCAGTCCTTACAAGCGGGAGATAAATCATGCCTTCTGACAGTGAGCCATTGATAAGCGTCTTTAACTGTAACAACACCTGACTTGCTTGGCTGCCATACAAGCTTATCTTGAGCATTCAGGGTAATTGGAATAGCTATAGAATGCATCTTATACTGCACATGAGAGGGAAGGTCATTAACACATAAAGACAAATCCTACTTAGGACCATTTTTTATCAATAAAATCTTTAACGGTTAGGTTCTGATCAATGCTGGAATTATCAACCACAATAGAACTGAGGGGTATGTTCTCAACCCAAGGAGCAGTCCAGACATTAATCTTTTCCTATTGCCAAGACACCATTTTAGAGACTCCTTAATAATATCTCTGCCATGTAAGATACTTTTCCAATAAAGAGAGTTAGAAGATACAGAAGAACAATTCCAGAAGCTCACTTTCCTGTGATACTTAGCCTTCAACAAAAGAGGAACTACAGAATCAGGCCGCGAATGAATTCTCCTTGCATTTTCGCTAGCAAAGCCAAATTCGATAAATTCATATCCTTGACACCTAAACCACCATTCAAAATAGGCTGGCAGACTTTACTCCAGCCAATAAATTCGATATTCTGAACACCATCCGTTCTCTGCCATAAAAACTCTCTTTTCTATCTTTCCATTTTCTTAGTAACATTCAAAGGAATCTTTAAGACAGACATAATATGATGCGCAACAGGATCCAAAGAAGCTTTAAGTAAAGTGGTTCAACCAGAAAAATTCAATGATTTCGACTTCCACCCTTGCACTAATAACTCGATCTGTAAGCTCACTAGAAGTGCTAGTAGTAACCCTACCCCATTGAACTGGAACACTGAAATACTTACCTGGATCAGCTTAATACTTGACCTTAAGATAATTCGTAAAATTTCAAATAAAACTCTTATGAATATTAGGTGTGAGCATAAGAATAGATTTAGCTGGCTAATAACCTGACCCGACCAATCACAGAACTTATCAAGAATATTAGCTAAATTAATTGCATTAGTTTTAGTGGCTAAATGATACTATCATCGGCCTAAAAGGAGCGAGGTATTTGCGGAGCCTTAGAGCAACTGCAATCACGCGAGCATTACCAAAGATCAAAAACAAAAAAAAACCTCAAAAAAATTGGTTTAATCTGTGGTGTGACGCTAAGGTGGAAGCAGGGGCGTAGCCAGCCCAGTGCAAGGGGTTGCATTTGCACCCCCTGCCCAGCTGGCTACAAAGCCCATTTCAAGCGTAAGTAGAAATTTTTTTTGATACCCAAGCCTTTTTTTGCATTTTTGCACCCCTTAAAAAAATTTCTTGCACCCCATAGCAAATTTTTGCACCCCTTCCAACATTTCTTGGCTACGCCCCTGGGTGGAAGAACAAATTTGGTCGAGGGCAAGTAAAATGTTTTTTTTTTATATGGAAATCTAACACATTTGAAATCTAACCCAGTTGATCTATTTCACTTTTTTTTTTTTTTTTTATCAGAAAGGGCAAGTAAAATGTTCGTCTCGAGATTAGGTGGAGGCATAAAGATCGTTTGACATGAGCGTAAATTATATTATGGGGCGTATGTTTTATTAACGTCTATTGTGATGCGGGTGTATAATCAACGCTCGAGTGAGAGGCGAAGATTATATCAACGTGTGACGGGGCGTAACTAATACCCTCACCTGAATCAAACGAACTTATAAAGTTCGCCCACTACACCTACACACGTATTCCCGGGACCAAAAGAACATTAAAGTTCGCCCCTCTTCTTCTTCTAACGAAGATCAAAAGTTGGCCCCCACTTCTTCTTCTAACGAACATTTCAAGTTCGCCTCATTACACACGTGCAGCACACACGTCTGCCTCACCTCTTCCTCCCCTAAACTTTATAAGTACGCCCCGCTCCGCACACCTACACCGTACGGTACGGTCCGAATTTCTAAGTTTTAGTATAAACTCCGCCTCACTCCAGGTGTAAGTATTATGTATGCCTTGTACGTGGCAAACTTATAAGTTACGCATGTTCGGGCGAAGGTGAAATGTACGCCTAATCCAAGTGAAGTTTAAAATTCATCTGTCAACGGCCGAGCATTATACCTACGTCTTATCAGGCGCACTTTATACTACCGCCTCAATCAAACGTAACTTAAATATACGCCTACTAATGGCACGGGACTTATATCTACGCTTCACATTAAATGTAATTTATACGCACGCCTGCTATCAAATCACTACGGGAAAAACAGTTATCTACAACTGTAACTTGACAACTCATATTTTTAAAGTTGTGAAAGGTGGCATGTTTTACTAACTTTATCAAATAATGGTTGTCAAAGTTAAAAAACGTGCAACTCTTAGGACATAGAGGACCAAAGAGTAGTGACGAGAACCAAAACCACAACATTTTGTGTGCAAAGAGTAGTGACCACTTTTAGACTTTGACAACTGATATCATAAAGGTAGTGAATATCTGTATAACAACATTCTTAAGGGTTGATGAAGCAAAAAAAATATCATTTGGAAGAAATGATGTTTGAGAGATTCGAACACGAGCCTACTGTGCCTTAGCACAAGTCATCAACCATCCTTTTGGATTCACAATGTTGGTAGTTTTGTGTTTTTTTTTTGTCATTCATAATCACAACCTCCATAAGAGTTGTAAAAATAAAAATTTATTTTGAAAAAATAAAATGAGGCTAAGGTGAGTCGAACCTAAGCCTCTTCCTTCCAAGTCTGGGATTCCAACCATCCTTCCACATTTACATGTTTGATTATATTTTACATCTACTTTTATAAAAAAATGTGATAAGAAAAAAAATGTTAAGGAACAAAAAATAAATGGACGGTTATGATGTAAATGGATGGTTATGATGGGAGATTGAAAAGATAAGAAGAAAAAGATAAATAAACCTTCTACAACCCCCTTAAGAGTCGTCGTAGAGTTATAAACACTTCTGCTAAATTTTTCTCACTTCTGCCAGATTTTATTCACTTCTGCTAAAAATTATTTTGATCTCCGGTTCTGTTAAAATTTTCTCACTTCTGATAAATAAACCTTCTACAACCCCCTTTAAGAGTCGTCGTAGGGGGTTAAACACTTCTAAAAAAAAAATCTCACTTCTGCCAAATTTTTCTCACTTCTGATAAAAACTATTTTCTCTAACACCCCTCACTAAATTCTAAAAATTTAGGCCTTTTGAGATTCAGTAGAAATATCTAAAAGAAGGTTTTTTTGGCTTTCAGAGAATATTTCAATGGAATCTTACCTGTAAATGGTTCATCTTTACGAGTTTCTATGATATATCCTAATAAATTTGGAGCTAGAACCACTTCCTAAAGTCGAGTGTGCATACAATATGCCAGAATGGGGTATGTTTAAAGTTTTAAGGAATATTCTGAAGGAATCTTGCCTGTAAATGGATGGATTCATCATTCTTACCAAGTTTCCAACTTATAGTAGTCCACTCCCAGCCAGATTTCGATCTCGGAGCCAAGTATGCATACAATATTCCAGAATAGGATTTGTTTAAGGTTTCGGGGAGTATTCCGAAGAAATCTTACCTGTAAATAGATGGATTTATCGTTCTTATCAGGTTTCCGACTTATAATAATCCACTCCCGGCCAAGTTTCGATCTCAGACCCAAGGTATGCGCACTTTATGCCAGAATAGGGTTTGTTTAATGTTTCAGGGAATATTCCAGAGGAATCTTACCTGTAAATGGATGGATTCATAGTTTTTACCAAGTTTTCGGCTTATAGTAGTCCACTCACGACCAGGTTTCGATCTCGGAGCCACGGTATGAATACAATATGTCAGAATAGGTTTTTTTTAATGTTCTGGGTAATATTTCGAAGCAATCTTACCTGTAAATGGATGGATTCATCGTTCTTACCAAGTTTTCGACTTATAGTAGTCCAATCACGGCCAGGTTTCGACCTTGGAGCCAGGGAATGCATACAATATATCAGAATAGGGTTTGTTTAAGGTTCCGGGGAATATTTCGAAGCAATCTTACCTGTAAATGGATGGATTCATCGTTCTTACCAAGTTTTCGTCTTATAGCAGTCCACTCCCGGCCAGGTTTCGATCTCGGACCCAAGGTATGCGTACTTTATGCCAGAATAGGGTTTGTTTAAGGTTTCAGGGAATATTCCAGAGGAATCTTACCTGTAAATTGATGGATTCATAGTTTTTACCAAGTTTTCGGCTTATAGTAGTCCACTCACGACCAGGTTTCGATCTCGGAGCCACGAAATGAATACAATATGTCAGAATAGGGTTTGTTTAAGGTTTCGGGGAATATTTTGAATTAATGTTACCTGTAAATGGATGGATTCATCGTTCTTACCAAGTTTTCGGCTTATAGTAGTCCACTCACGGACAAGTTTCGACCTCGGAGCCAGGGAATGCACACAATATGTCAGAATAGGATTTGTTAAAGTTTCAGGAAATATTTCGAAGCAATCTTACCTGTAAATGGATGGATTCATCGTTCTTACCAAGTTTTCGGCTTATAGGAGTCCACTCCCGGACAGGTTTCGATCTCAGACCCAAGGTAGGCGTACTTTATGCCATAATATGGTTTGTTTAAGGTTTCGGGGAATATTCCAGAGGAATCTTACCTGTAAATTGATGGATTCATAGTTTTTACCAAGTTTTCGTCTTATAGTAGTCCATCACGACCAGGCTTCGATCTCGGAGCCACGGATAGAATACAATATGTCAGAATAGGGTTTGTTTAAGGTTCCGGGGAATATTTGGAAGCAATCTTACCTGTAAATGGATGGATTCATCGTTCTTACCAAGTTTTCGGCTTATAGTAGTCCACTCACGGCCAGGTTTCGACCTCGGAGCCACGGAATGCATACAATATGTCAGAATAAGATTTGTTTAATGTTCCTGGAAATATTTCGAAGCAATCTTACCTGTAAATGGATGGATTCATCATTCTTACCAAGTTTTCGGCTTATAGCAGTCCACTCCCGGCCAAGTTTTGATGCGTGTCGTAACCACAACAAATTAATAAAGATATTTCCCACTAATTAAATAATAATATTGCGGTAGTAAGAGATGGTTCCCACGAAGAGCGTGTAATTGATATGTTATTTAAATAGCAAAATAAAATAAAACAAAGGGGGATTGGTTTAAAGTAAAATAAAAAGAATAACAAATAAAAGAAAGAGATGATCCAAGAATCCTTCGCCGTTAGCAAGCGATAACCGAGTTAGTATACTTATCTATCTTTCGTAAGAATCATTCATCACCAACCGTAGAATAACAGCTAGATCAGTGTTATCCTCAAAACTCCTTCTATCACTGGATACGGAAATTCTCGACTACCAGATTTTATTCGACGAACCACCAAGTAGTAGATCACTCAAGGTGTAATCCAATCGAACTCTTTAAGCTTTGTGAATTTAGGTTGATCCAGTAGTTAAACTCTTATATCAAGGTCCACTTGTTGATGTTGTCTTCACTCGCAATTGATCCACAAAATCCCTTTGCAAGGTCTCGCGATGTCTACTTGTGTAGAGAGTCAATCGACGATTACTTATCTCATAACAAAGAATCTGTAGATCAATCTATTATGCATCCTAAACCAATCTAATAATTACTCATAAACCCTAAATATGGTGAAAACAAACGATGATGATAAAAACTCCGAACAAACTTGTATAACTAACAAAGAATCACACTTAGAACATTGAATTCATCCTTAATCAATGAAATTAGTTACAAATGGATTTACTAAAACCCATGAAAATTATGTATGAGAAGAAGAAGAAAATAGCTCGGTTACCCCTAAAGGGGTAAACCCTTAGATACGGATTAAAAACCTTTCCTCCCCTCTCTCTGTATTTTTTATCTCTGGAAGTTGTTTTTTTTTTTCAAAGTGCTGCAACAAGGCTATATATAAGCCTTCACCGAAACCTACTTCACGTGAAAGCCTAATTAGATAAGGACTTCATAGTCGGTCAACAGTATTTTGTTGTTTAAGAAATTAAGTGCTTCAGATATGATATTTTGCGCAGCATTCTAACAAAAAGAACACGGCTTATGATTGGCTGGGACTGCATGGACCCCATGTGACACCAACGTGTCTTCCTTTAAGGCTCATTATACATCAACTTGAATGTACTATAGGCTGCACCGAATTTCCTCTTTTGATACGCGTTTCTTCGCATAAGAAATATTTCATACTGATCTTGAAAGTCTTATGCCGTATCTCATATCTCCTCCATATTTTCCTCTGGTTTCTCGGTTACGTTTGAGAATCCACATCTTATCAAACTCTAAAATCTCCATATGACCTGAAATCTCGAGTTTGAGACAGCCTAAACTCTGCCCAATTCATTCTCGGTCCCGTTAGCACCATCGCATCCAACAGCCGCAGCACAACTCTTACAGACTGACTCAGGTCAAGCACTTGAAGATCAACATCTATCAGCAACCCTTATATTACTATACATCTATGTCACGAGCTCTTCTCTCTGCCATCTCGATCACCATCCAACACTAACTATCGGCTTGTCTATCGTCTTCAAGCTCTGTCCAGTTCCAAATCAACTCGAGCTCAACTCGAGCCATCTAAACTAACATCCACAGCTCCGAGCTTCATTTTCCATCATCATCTCTGTGTTTCAAAACTCGAGCTGAGCTCCTCCGTCCCGGTATTCAATAACAGCAAACAAAACATCACTATCATCGTTTCCGGCATTCACTGCCAATGGTGTCATCAATCCCGATCACCATCACCACTGATAACAACAGCTGCCAGCATCCATTCTTCTTCCTTCATTGATCAACGATGGCAACAACTCCACCTGATCATCGTCATCCACTGCACTATCATCTCCCTGAAACTGTCGAGCTCACGTTATCCAGCTCCATGCAACCACCAAATCCTCCATTTCTTCTCGACAGCACCACTTGCCATGAACTATCATCGAGCAACTCCATTACATTCAACCACTGCCCAACTTCAGACTCGTTCCTTCTCAGTCAAAACCAAACCCATTCAAACTCCATTGATCGCTACTGCCTACCACAAGACCGAGTTATCCATCCCTCATTTCTCGTTAATGAGTGGATTCCCTGTCATGAACGAGCAGTGATACACTCACCGCAAAAACATCCCGCAATACATCCCACGAGGGGATCGTGTGGTCACGGGAGCACCTCTCTACACTGGGATTAGTAAAGGTTTCAAATGGGCCCCACCCTGTATCGCAGGCGGGATTTTTTTGCGGGATTAACTTGCGGTAAGTTAATCATTTCCGGTCATGAACAGATCTGTTCTGTCGTCAATCAGATTCTCGCCTGAGAATTTTATCCCCAAACCGTAACTCATGCAAACTGAGAAGATGATGAAGCACGCGACTTCGTGTGCCGGGCCGGCACGTTTTACACCTTTATATTGAACCATTTTGAATATTTTGTTGATCTCCTCCACTTCCATTTGTCCCCCAAACTCCTCCTCCTGCTCAGCTTCCTACACAGCAGGTAAGTCCCAATGTCCCATCCCATCCCATCCCCTCTTTTTATTTTTATTTTTCCCTAGTAAACAATTTATGTTTCCATAGTTAGGGTTTAGGAACCCCACCAACATTTGATCTTATTTTAGCCATAATATAAGCATCACCACCAGCTTGCGACCACTAACGGAATTTCGGAATGCAAGCGAATCCCTGTAGTTGTCAATAGCAGACCACGTAAAGTCATAATACCAAGGAATGGTTTAAATATGATATTACAGAATGTTCATATATACTAGGCTCCAAGAGACTCATTATCAGGAAAAGTTCGTTATGATCAAAACAATAAATACTCTCTCACTGACGAAAAACAATTATCAACGCAATTGCAGTATCTCCCTCTGGCACCGAATGTTCTTCTAATGGAATGCTGAACTGGATGTTGTCCTTATTATCACTCTTAGCTGCATAAGGAATTCATTAATTTGGTGAATGGTGGTAACTCTACCAATTCATTATTCCCTAACAAAATAACATAAAAACAAAAAATAAAACAGCAGGGATTGAAAACAATGAGACACCAACTATGTGTGGAACTGATTTTCAGTGTGAGCTGATTTTTATTTTATGCAAATGTAAATTAGTTGCATTGTTAATAAAAAATAATAATTATGGAAGCAAGTAGGACTTTTGACTTAGTTCAACCGGTATCATTCCATTACAAACTCAAATGGTTCAGGTTAAAATTAGTCTCATTTACGAGTCTTTTGCACCTTGACTAAAGTGACAAGGTACTAACTTTTTAATCTCGGTGATGTTTCTATTCATCATTCTATTTTAGTTTGGTATCATTGAATGTGCAAGATATTTCAAGAAGAACACGACATATGTAGTTGAACATAGTAATCAGAGGACAATCCTGGAAGCTGCGATAAAAATACAAAAAGGAGGAAAATAAAATATAACAAGTACTGCATTATAGATGTATAGCAAAAATACAAAAAGGAGTATATGAATTTACGTGGATTAAATGAAAGAATTTCATTCTTGTTTTTCATTTTGCTCAACCACTGCACTGGCAGTATGTTGGTATATGGACTTAAAATGGATGCACTAGATACATTTTCAATAATTATCTTTCCGATTTGACTTCTATCGCCAAAAAATACTTGAGAGGATACACTTTTCACCATTAGGGTAGTATGTAGGCGTATGTTAATTTTTTTTCGTGTATTCTTTCACCTATTCTTCTTTCCCATAAACATTTTAACGAAAATTAAGAATGATTAAAGAAAAATGTTTAATGCATACATTCCTAACCAGTTATCTAACATCCATGTACTCATTTTTTTTTTCTTTCCATCGGTAAATTAAACATTTTACTGCTTCAGAATACCATGATCGGGAGACTTTCCTATTACAAAGCTGGATCCACCTCAAGTTTAGAGATTGCTGAATTAATAGCCATCCATATTGTTTTGAAGTGTGTCCTAAATCCTACGGTGGTTATTAAGTTTAGACCTCTATAAATTTGATGAAATGGTTTAGTTGAGGATATCAAAAAATTTGAGAGAACCTGCAATCAGACGCTTTTCAATTCTTAACTTTTAAAGGCTCCAAAACAAAAACAAAAAAAATCTCAACTCAACTCAACTCAACTCTCTTCTATTGCTTCTCTTTCAAAGATTTTGATCAGGTACACTCTTCTCCCTCTGGATTTCATGATTCTAAAAGAATTTTCTGTTAGGTTCTTTTTGATGATTCAAGTTAGTACATTTTTATGAAGTGATAACTTCGAGTGAAGCACCGATTTCAGGGATTGAGCTTTTCAAAGATATTATAAGCTCAATACACAAATATTTTATGATTTGTTTTTTTTTTTAACTATGCACAAACACTATCAAGGGCATTTCCTGCATAAAATATTCTCAAATTAAATCTGTATAGGCAGATTTTTAGATATTATGATCTCATTTTTTTTTTCTTCAAACAGAAATTGAGCTTATAAATTTCGGTGCTTATATTTTTTTTCTATACGAAATTGAGCTTTTCAAAGATATTATGATGTTAAAATTTCTGTACTTGGAAAATATGCATATTTAACCCATTCCTTCGTCTTATTCACGGTTGCATTAGTAATCCTGTTGCGGTGCTTTTCCCTTGGTTCTCCTACACAACTATGGCCATGTTCACTCGTGTATTAGCACCCTTTTTTTTTTTGAGTCTCTTGTTCACTGTTTATGTTCATACGTATGATATGAGTTTTCTTTTACTTTATTCATATTCGAGTGTATATAATCCATCACTCACAGTAGCATTTTTTTTTCTTAAATAAATTCATGACTCCCACTGCCGACATCAGTATGTCCAACTATAGAAATTTTACTCTTTTGAAAATACTAAATTTAACAAAAATCTAATGTGTAGATTGTATCAAGTTTTCAAGTTTTTTTTTATTTACTGTTAAACAGTTAGTATTCATTTAATGTACTTTTTCCCTCTCCAACACGTATGTAGGGCGGCAGTTAATAATGAAAGTGATACTAGTAATTTTATTATTCCCTCTCCACCAACCTATTTTGTTTTCATGACAAGACCAAAAAAAAAAAATTCTCTATTTATAGTAATAAGACCAAACGTTACATCCTCATGTCTCCCCAAAAATGTGAGAGTGGGACCTTTGTTATGACCAATGCAATCTTTTTCTTATTTCGTTCTCTGACCAATTCAATCTTTCTACTTTGTTTTTTTTGTCTGTGGAGAATATTCTTTCCCAATGATTACGCCCAGCTCTTTGTCATTACGTGGCATAAAAACTTAAAACATCATTTTCGTTTCAAAGGATGATGACATGACATGGGTTCACCACACATCATCAGAACAATGGTGGTGACGTCACTTATCGTCTTTTGGATCTCTTGTTACTGCATATTCGATCATAATTCTTCTTCTTTTTTTCTAGTTTACGCTTTCATTTGTTTTAAAACTAAAACTTACCTTGGCTGAAAATAAATTTTACTTAGTGGGGAATGGTTTGATCAGTTTTTTTTTTTTTTACTTTTTCAGAAGCTGAAGATGTCTACTTTTTTAATCCTTGTCATTCTGCTATCGTTTGGCGAAATGGTCTCAAGTGTCACGAATGCTGGAGATGTCCAGATTTTGCATCATTTCCACGACGGATTGGAAAACCCGGAAATACTTCAGTGGCCTCCTAGCAACGATGATCCATGCGGCAGCGGGTGGCCGCATATTGTCTGTCATGAGGATAGAGTCACTGTTATCGATGTACAAAATCTTGGTCTGAAGGGGCTCGTTTCTCAGAATCTTAACGGGCTTTCCAATCTCGAGGAGATAAATCTCAGCAGAAACCAATTCTTTGGGAGTCTGCCAACTTTAGAAGGACTGTCTAAGTTAACTGAAGCTTATTTTGGTGATAATGAGTTTGATATGATACCGAGCAATTTCGTTCAAGAGTTACATAATTTAAGGGCCTTGAGTCTAGATAACAACCCTTTAAACACAAATGGGGGGTGGAAAATTCCTTCTGGTTTGCAACAATCTTCAAAGCTGGAAGTTCTCTCGTTTGCTTATTCCAATCTGGTTGGTACTATACCAGAATGGTTAGGTACCATGCCATCTCTTCTGATTCTTAAATTGCATCACAATCGCATTTATGGAGTGATACCAAGCACTTTTCGTGGGTCTTCCTTAGAGGTTCTGATGTTGAATGATCCAATTGAAAATGCCCTAACTGGTACAATAGATATACTGGGTACAATGAAGAATTTGGAGTATATCCGGCTCCAGGGTAATCGTTTCATAGGAACAATCCCCGTGAGTATATCTGGCTTAACATCTTTGAAAACACTAATACTTGGATCCAACGAATTATCGGGAACAATCCCCAAGTCATTAACTGAAATGAAGTTGGAGATTCTGGATCTGAGTAATAACCATCTGCTGGGGCCAATTCCAATGTTGAAGTCAAAAGTGTTTACAATTGCTAACAATTCGTTTTGCGGAGATACTCCTGGAACTGCATGTGCTTCCGAAGTTACGACCCTCATAGAGTTTCTTGCTGGGCTAAATTACCCAGTCACACTCACTTCCCGATGGAAGGGTAACGACCCTTGCAACTCCTGGCCTGGGGTGAAATGCGAGAACCGGAAAGTTGTAGAAATTAATTTACCATCTCAGCATCTCAACGGCACTATCAGCCCTTCAATTGCAGCGGACCTGAAAACTTTAACGCTGTTAAATTTAAAAGGTAACAGTATTTATCCTCCAATACCGAAATTCCAAAGGGATGTTAGCGTTTTAATTGGAAAGTTTCCTTCTAAGCCCAAATCTCCTTCGGGTTCTAGTACAATTGGTGGTGCAAAATCTAGAAGTTGGTCTATGATAGTAGTTATCATATTAGCAGCCACTGCGACAATCATTTTGGTTTTTCTGGTTATCTACTTTTGGAAGAAGAGGAAAGGAAGTCAAGCACCAAAGGATATGTCATTTAAGGAACCAAACGATATGCCATTTGAGGAACTTTGTCGTGTGACAGAAAATTTTTCGATACAAAATAAAATTGGCAGCGGAGGCTATGGTATAGTTTACAAGGCGGTATTGCGCGATGGTAGAGAAGCTGCAATTAAGAGGATGCAGCGGTGTGAGACTGAAAAGGCTCAAAACAAATTTCAATTTGAAGTAGACGCGCTCAAGAATTTGAGACACAAGAATATTGTATCTCTGTGGGGATCCTGCATAGAAGGAAATGAGAGGTTATTGGTTTATGAGTACATGCCTCAAGGGGACCTGAGAAAGCATCTCTTGCGGGATTGTGTCCAGGCAGAGCCTCTTTCATGGAAGATGCGACTGAACATTGCTCTGGATGTTGCCAGCGGAATTAAGTATTTGCACCATGATGCCCCTGAAAACTTCGTGCACTGCGATATCAAATCCCCAAATATTCTCTTGGGGGCTGATTTTCGTGCTAAGCTTTCTGATTTTGGGTCCCTCAAGAAGAACTCACATTCCAGTATGTTCAGTAGGGCTATTGGAACAATTGGATATACAGCACCAGATATGGCAGGTAAGCATATCGTTTTCTTTTTCAATTATTTTCCTTTTGTATATGCATGAATTTACCGAATCTAAGCTTCTTTGGTATTAATAGTTCATAAATCCGACTAACTCTGATTTCTATGACCAATTAAATATATTTAGGCTGCCTTGAAGCAGATGTATATAGCTTTGGAGTGGTTCTGATGGAGCTGGTCACCGGAAAGAAACCTATAATAGAAAACACCAAGCAAAAGGAGGCTCCTCAACATTTGACTGAATTGTTTGGGGAAATTACACCGGAAAACGTAAGGGTTGTTTCTGATGGAGCCCTTGAACAAGAAATCGACGATGCGACATCAAAAAGTATGTATGATGTTGTCAAGTTGGCTGTGAGTTGCACCGCCTGGCGTGGGCATCAACGTCCTGATATGGTCGAAGTAGTTCAGAAACTTCTTAAAATGGTTCAGGATCTGACACCAGTTGTCGCTGCTGAGCCAGAAGAAGTCAGTGGATTCGACTTTAATGAACCCCAAGAACAACACCCAAGACAAGAGAATTCGGCTCCTTTGGTTCTGAAGAAAATGTTCAATGATGCATTAGGTGTAAGGACTGGTTTTTTTCATACCAATTAAGTTTTACACAGAATTGTTATGAATATAAATGTGGAGGCGACACATTACCAGGTCTAGATATGGCACTTCCAAACCAAAGCCTTTACCATCTGATGTCTTTCTCACTTAACTATCAAATATCGCATACATCCTATTTTTGTTGCAATTACTATTTTATCTTTTGAGCCAAAAAATTACAAGACAGCATGTATAGATCAAAAATAGGTTTAGGCTATGCAGCCAATGCTTGAAGGATTTACTGCTTTATTTGCAAATGGCATATGAGAGTTGGTACCTTATCATCTTTTCTCTGAATATACTAGGATGTAAATGGGTTTATATGAGCAAATTGCTTTCTGATGGTTCAGTTAGATAGTATTGATTTTAGTGAAACTTTTTTAATTTATATATGCATCAACCATATCTTGTAAGTTTAACATCAGCGACTATGTATATGTAAAAACTTCTTTCGACCTCGAACCCTTATTTTTTATTTTCTGTGAAAGGTGTGATAATTCACCGTAATGAGCCGTTGCGAATGGATTGTTATCATTTGGTATCAAGTCGCCGTGAGGATCCAGTGTAGCATTTTCACTAATTTCCCGGGTCCATCTCTTCAAATAATATCGAGGAGGTAGACTCTTGTATCGCAATTCATGAAACACCTTTAATGAATGTGAGCAAAGAATACCGGTAAACTCAAAATTTCTACAACTGCAAGAAATTGATTTCTCGACTGGATTGTACACAAGTGTGCGATTTTTCCTTCGATCCTCATAATATCTAGTCTTATACGTACAAATTGTTCCATTATCTTCCACCAATTCTAAAAAAATATCTGACATCTTCCCAAGCTCTTCTTGAAAAATGTTAAACACCGCCTTAGTATAAACTTTTGATGCTTCTCCCTCTACAGGCCATAAAAGATTGAGGATAGGTTCTGTTTGCCATGTTTTGTGCTCTCCTTCTCTTTCCTTTTCACGTCTATCTTGCATTGCTTTAGAATACCTATCAACAAATTCTCGAAGCACAGTACTGCCTTTACTAAAATAAGCTTTCAAGAACTTATTGAAGCTCTCACTACTTTGAGTTGAGGTCATTCCAGCACAAAACATGGCAAACAGAATTTTGGTGTATGTGCCAATATACACAATCCATGATGGGAATCAGGAAATACGTCGCGAACAGCATTTGAAATTTCTTGAGATTGATCACAAAAAGAAAGTTGAAAACATCCACCCGAATGCATCACCTGATTCCCCATCCAACAAACCATAACCGAACAGCGTAGTCTGCCAATGATTGTTGACGCCTACAACAGGTGCACATAACATATCATAATTATTTGTTTTGAATGTTGTATGAAAGCAAACCGCATCCCCAAATAACCCATAATCCCTCCTCGACTTAGCATCACAAAAAGATACGCCTAGAATCAGCTGGTTATCATCATTGGTTCTAAACCGGTAAAAAAATATGTTTGTTTTCTTGTTCTTTTTGCTCGAAGTACTCAAGGAGACACCCTACATCACCATTCTTGAGAAAAGATGTTCTTTTTCTCTGGACCAAATTATTGCAATCAATTCTAGTGAAATTAAGGTTTTGAGCTCCACCAGAGTTTCACACATAAAACGATAAATGTCAGACCGTTGAACATCATAATCCATATTCATGCATTTTACTCCCTTCGTCCCCAATATATAGGCGGAGAAGTAGGATTCTCTTAGAATAAAAAAAAAATGTTTTTTATAAATTTCTCTAATGTTGACTAATTTACCCTCATCACTTCCATTACATTTATCTTGGGAACATGGAAAATATCAATAAAATAAGAGTTTATATCCCACTAAAGTATTAAAAATGTGTAATTTTTCTTGGGAATTACTACAAGCATTAACTAAATTTGGAAATGTCATACTCTTTAATAAGGATAAATATGGAAAAAATCACATTAGAATTGGTTTTATGCCCATCTATTGGGACTAAAGAATTTTACTTCTCCACCTTTATATCAGGGACGGAGGGAGTATCATTTATAAAGTACCCCCGTTTTTTTGGGGTCGTTTTTTTCATGCCCCAGTTTTATAAAGTGCCCCCAATGTGCATAAAACGGGAAGGAGTTATATTAGTTAGTCAAACCCATTTTACTCGGTCAAAAAAATAATGCAAAATTACCAAACAGTCCATACCTAAACCTAAAGAAATAGAGAAGACTTATCTCATTTTCTTTTCATTCACTTTTCGTTCACAGAAGAGAAAAGGGGGAAGGAGGCGACGGGTTCTTCCTTTTCGATCTTCAATCAATAGAAATAAATTCGATTATGTTTTTGATTCCCTTTTGTTTATTTAAGATAACTAAATCTCATCTTCTCGATGGAGGCAAATCATAAGGTCATGTCCAGGTAAAGTTTTACAAACCCTAACCTTTTTTTGATTAGATATGTCCTTGTATGCTCTGTTAAAGTGATTTCAATGCTTTTTGTTTTATAAAGTGCTTTGATATCATGTAAATTTCACTGTTTCCATGATTATTTTCGTTTTTTTCTCTGTTGTCTATGAAGAATAAAATATGAAAAGTTAGGGTTTTTCAATAAAAAAAAATTGTACCCATAAAATTGATTTTTTCTGTTTTTTCTCTGTTATCTATGAAGAATCGAATCTGAAAAATAAGGGTTTGAAAAAAGTAAATAATATTAGTACCCATAAAAATGATGCTTTTTCCGGCAATTATTTAACTAAACAAAAAACTGCATCAGACCTTATAAGTGACAAATGGGTCCCTAAACCCCACTTAATTTTGATTTTTGGTTAGAAAAGGCCTGAGATTTTGGTAAAGTTGAAAAGTTGAAATTTTTATGGCTTATGGGGTCATAATGTGAACTACTACTCACTTAAATCCTCTGCTATCACTTATTAGTTTGTGTCGTATGTGTATGGGGTTTGTTAATGATGACCTGAACTTAAAACATAGTATATTATTGGCTAATATTATTGTTAGTGGATCCTTTACATTCCGAGCAACATTTGCAAGAAATTTTATAAATATTAAGTGGACTGACTAAGCCAAAACTCTATTGTATTGCTGCCTTGGCTGTGTTAATTTCAGTAGGTATATTAGGCTTGCAATTAGGACTACACACCATTTGCAGATATTTATCGGTCTGTATTGAGATGATGGGACTGGAACCATTATTGCACTTAAAGCTTAGATGTTGTTTAAAGCTGATAACGAGTACTCTTTATAAGAAAATCCCAGTTGTCCAATGGTATTACAATTTGTTCTATAAAATTTGTCGCGGCCTTCGACTGCAAATCCAACTAGTAACATTCCAACCATTTCATACCTAAGAAAAAGTTATGAACACTAGTACAAATATTCACATAGGCCACGCTTTTGGTTTTATAGATTAGCCACGTTTTGGGTTCTTTGCGTGGCTACATATCATAATTAAAGCTAAAGTATTGTTGTAGCCACGTTTTAGTTTACCATGTAGCCAAAGAGCACCATTTGGTTATGATTTTACGTTCAAACTCATGAATTGTAGCTAAAGAGCATCATTTGGTCATGGGTTTGTCTAAACCCATGAGTTGTAGCCGTAGATGAGTATATGGCCATGCTAATAAATTATTTATACGACTATTTTGTTTTTTGAGAGGCACTAGATACACCTAATCCCCGTGGCGGAAAGTGAACTTTTTTAGACACTTTGGTTTGTTTATGTATCCATAACGTTATGTTTTGTTAGACGCAATTTGGGTACTAATTAGTCATGGATTTGGACAAGAACTTGGGCGTGAATCCAATTGAAGAGGACTTGCTTCCATTGAATTTATAGTTAATAAAGAGGATTCAAAGTGCTTTTCGAGTTTTGAAAAGAAAAGGTTAGAAGTTAAAGTAATAAGGTAATCGAATTAGCTAAACCATAAATCATCTCAATATTTATTTTTTCGTAATGCATGCACAACTTCTGAAATATTTTGCTCGTGTTTTAATAAGTAATTTTTATGGTGTCTATCGTTGCGCTGCTTATAATCCCTATTTTGATAACACATTTAGTATGACACTATTTTTTTTTTTTCAAGTTCATGAGGTCTAGAGGTTATGCGTCGAGGTAGTATTTTATTAATTTTACGTAGCAAAAATTCGATAAAAAATTTACTTTACGATGTGTTAGAGTATGAGTCCAATGGTAGATTATGGTCCCAGTGTTGATTTTGATTCATAATGGTAAATTAAAGGTTCCTAAATGTCATAAGTCATATTTTGATATTGGGTCTCAGTGTAGGTTTTGATGGTAATATCAAAGATCGTAACAAATTTCAGATCCATTCTCATTATTTTGAATCATTCTCATTCATTAATATTTTTGGATTAATGTCAAGCCGAAGTTCAAAAATATGTTTGGATTTATTCTCATTGTTTGATTCATTCTAACCTGTATATTTATTATGGATTTCTGTCATATAGGTCGATAATAATTCTTACATTCATTCACAATATTTGTACATCCTCATTCCTTCATATTTCTTTTTGATTTTTGTCAGGTCGATGGTCGATAATAGTTTTGATATTTTATATATAAGTACTTTTCAGATTTTTGTCATATTGAAGATCGATAATAAGCAGAATGCAGCTCGTGAAATAAAAAATGCATACTTAATAAAATAAAAGTAAAGTAAATGAGGAGATATTTTTAATACAACCAAACTCGGTCGGTACTCCTTTCTCTTTCACACGATAAGAGAAATCAGTAGTCTCTAAACCAATGCCGACTCAGATCTTCACCCATGGGAGCGGATATGAGACAATCTCCTTTAATATCTATATCATCATCTCATTTATTCAAGGTTTTCTTTTAATTTCTATTTTTAGTCTTAGATATATTTTTTCAATTGTTTCTTTAGATTTTATCAAAGCTCTTCTGCTTGGGCTTGATTTATCTTAGTATTTTGGATCTCTGTGATAGTACTTAGTTTTTTTAACTCTTCATTTTAGTTTCTGTAATAGTATTTAGTCTAGTATATCTATTTAGTGCAAGTTTTTTTATTTGTTTTCTAGCACTCTTTAGGGTTGTTTTGTGCTTTGTAATCTTTAGTTTTTTTTGGAGTAATTTAAATTCTTGCTTTTGATTTGTTGATTCAAGAGATTTTTTTATTTTTTTTCGAGTTAGAATTTTTTTTCAAGGTTTTGTTGAGGTTCCTAGCAACTGATTTCCCTTGCAAGTTCTTTTTGATTTTCAATCCAGAGAAACAGATTGCTATTCATCATTAGAAATGCCACCAACATTAACAATATCAGAGATTACATCAGATGCATTTCCAACAGTAATGACAAAAGATCTCAAGTCTCCTCCGATTCCAATTCAGGCTCCTCCAAAAACTAGACCTCTTAAAACACAGACACCAACAACTACTATGACAGTATGACACAAAATACACCATCATCAATAGGTTCCAGAAGACCGATTCTTATGAATATCCAGACCGAAACAGACTAATTTCAGTTTAAGATAACAGATTTAGGTTATTCATATGACATACGTTAACGTAATTACTTTAAAGAAATCATTGACAAATGGTTGGATCTATGGATACTTTTAAGCCTTTTCCATCTTTACTATGATTTTGAAAGAAACAAAACTTAAAACGTGGTTAGATCTTTTGATCCCAACATTTTTGTTGATAGCTGATGAGTTTTTTTTTTCTCGAACCATGTCATTTGAACTTGTCTTGTTACTTTGGAATCATATTTATATGGCTATGTTTTTTTTTCAAATTATGTCATGTAATTATGATACGATATGTTATTTGAATGCCCATGTTTATCGATTCCAATAATGTATCAGGCTAGGTTTGAAGTCATAACCCTCCCAGAGCTTTTTGGTTCATAGTTTGTATGGTGTTATACTATATTTGAAGTTCGAAACGACAATAATCTTCATATTTATCGATTTTGATGATGTATCCTGCTAATTTTTAAGTCAGAACCCTCTCGGAGCTTATTGTTTCATAGTTTATATGCCGTTATAGCACCTTTGAAGTTTGAATCGACACTGAGCTTCATATTTATCAATTCCGGTGATGTATCATGCTAAGTTTGAAGTCAGAAGTCTACCAGAGCTTCTTGGTTCATAGTTTGTATGGTGTTATACCACATTTGAAGATCGAATCGACACAAAGCTTCATATTTATCAATTTTAATGATGTATCCTGCTAAGTTTGAAGTCAGAACCCTCCCGGAGTTTATTGGTTCATAGTTTATATGCCGTTATATAACATCTGATGTTCGAATCGACACATAGCTTCATATTTATTGATTTCGATGATGTATCCTGCTAACTTTGAAGACAGGACCCATCTGAAGCATCTTGGTTCATAGTTTGTACTCAAATATACCGCTGTTGATGGTGGTTTTTAGACAAGGGGTAAAATTGTAAAACCCCGAATAACCTAATGTCACCGGAGACACATTTATTTAAGCACATTTAATGCATGTAGTCAGTAATTAATGGGGGGGTATTTTTTTCAAATTAGGGTTACAACGAGCGAAACCCTAAATTCCCCTCTGTGCCAATGGAAAATCGTGCCAGCCATACCAATCGCGCCAAAGCATGCTAACCGCACCTCGGTGCCAATGGAAAATCATGCCAGCCACACCTAGCCCAAGCTATCTGTGCCATGCCAAACATACTCTGCCTTGGCCCTAGATATGCTATCCACACCAACCGCGCCAAAGCATGCCAACCATGCTAGACGCACCTCTGTGCAATTGAAAATCATGCCAGGCACACCTAACCCAAGCTAGATGCGCCATGCCAAACGTATTCTGCCTTGGACCTATCTATGCTAACCATACCAACCGCGCCAAATCATGCCAACCATGCTAGCCTCACCTCTGTGCCAATGGAAAATCATGCCAGCCACACCTAGGCCAAGATAGTTGCGCCATGAAAAATGCACTCTGCCTTGTCCCTAGCTATGCTAGCAACACCAACCTAGCCAAAGCATGCCAACCATACTAGCCGCACCTTTGTGCCAATACCAAATCGTTCCATCCATACCAACCGCGCCAAAGCATGCCAACCATTTTAGCCGCACCTCTGTGCCAATGACAAATCGTGCCAGCCACACCAATCGCACCAAAGCATGCCAACCATGCCAGCCTCACCTCTATGACAATGGAAAATCATTCCCGCCACACCTAGCCCAAGCTAGCCGCGCCATGCCAAACACACTTTGCCTTGGACCTATATATGCTATTCACACCACACCAAGCCAAACACCCTTAACTTGGCCCTAGCCGTGCCATCATACCGGCCTCCCCATTGCGGCTACCAAAGTGAAGGCGCGCAACAATCAACGGTTTCCCTTCAATCCTAGGAGAAAATCCTGGCCGTCTAAGGTCTCCTCATGTCGTTAACCAAAAAACCATAGCTTGGTCACGCACCTAGCCAAACTAGCCGCGCCATGATAAAGTAGCGCCCGCGCCCAAGGCTTTCAAACCGTGCAACCTAGGACAATATGATCTGTTGCTATATATACGTTTATATGTTGTTAAAGAGTCCTAGTCTCTTGCTGTAACCAAGTCCAATATTGTTGTAAACTTCCCTGTAAACTCGTTCAATTCCTATTGTTTTGTTCCTTTGTAACCTGTATAAATACTGAATGAGAAATCATACATCTATACAGTTGTGAGGCATTAACCCAATAACCTAGAATCTTTGATGGTATTATCTTGATCCTTCCTAGGACCTATTTTTATCCCTTCCGCTCACTAATCAAACCTGATTTCTCTCACAATGGTGGATACTCCCGATAAATCACCTCCTTCATCTCCAACTCATTCAAACCAAGAAAATCATTCCCACAATGAAACTCAAGCCAACTCTTCAGGAAATATTAGAACCTTAGACCCTTACGTCATTCATCCAAATGACAACCCTTCCACAGTTCTCTCCTCTCTTCTTTTGCAGGGAGATAATTATGGTTCATGGGTTAGGGGAATAACCAAAGCCCTGAATTCTAAAGGAAAGCTTGGTTTCGTGTATAGCTCTTTACCTCCTCCAAAGGATGCACTGCAATATAAGTGTTGGAAAAGGTGTGAAGATCTCGTTGGCAGCTGGTTACTGAATTCCTGTCAACTTGACATTAGAGCTAGTTGTCTTTATGCTCTGTCTTCTCATGCCATCTAGAAAGATCTCCTAGTAAGGTGTTGCATCTCTAATGCACCTATTATTTTTCGTATTAAGTCTGCTATAGCTGATATTAGACAAGAATCCATGTCTGTCTCTCTGTATTACAAAAATATTAAGACTTTGTGGGATCAATATGATTCGCTTGTGGCTGCTACCGAAGTTTGCATATGTGGTGCTGGAAAATCTCTCCTTGAGAGATTTGAACGTGAAAGGGCAATGGAATTTCTCCCGGGATTACATGACCGCTTCTCCAACCTCTGCAGTCAGATCCTAATGATGGATCCTTTTCCCACTGCTCTTCGTATATTCAACATGGTTCAGCAGGAGGAAGAACAATAACATATTATTGCAACCCCAATTACTACCATCGACTCAGCGGTTCTAAAAAAAAACACTTCTCTACCTCATCTTCAGCTAACCGTGCTACCAGCCAGAACAAAAGGCAAAGACCCCACTACGATTATTGTAATCTCCATGGATATGTTCGAGATCGTTGCTATCGTCTTCACGGCTTTCCATCTTCTGCATCACAGTCTGTTGCTGCCAATACTACTGCTACTGCTTCTGATTCGCAATCTGCACACCAACTAGCCCTGCCTACTCTCTCTGCTGAACAATACTCTCACTTGTTGGCTTTGATCAGTCCTTCATCTGAGGACACTCCTATGGAACCAAGGGTGAAATTTTCTGGTAAGTTACTTAACACTTGTTTTCTTGAACCATGGTTTGTTGATAGTGGTGCTACTCACCACATTTGTAATTCTTTGTCTTATTTTACTTCATACTCTCCTGTTACATCTTTGATTTAAATGGAACTCTCTGATGGTACTCTATCTACTGTAAATCATATTGGTGAAGTTGTTTTCTCACCAACTTTGAAATTAGCTAATGTTCATCATATTCCAAATTTTAAATTCAATCTCCTATATGTGAGCAAGTTAACTCACTCTCTGAATTGTGTTGTTGTTCTTACACATGATTCTTTCACTTTTCAGGACCGTCTCACGACCAAAGTGATTGGTCAAGGTAAACTCACCAACGGTCTATATCAACTACGGGCCTCTACATCTCAATCGGCATCGTCTAAAGTTCTTTTTAACAACAAGACTTCCTTCGACATTTGGCATTGTCGACTTGGACATCCTAGTTTAGATCACTTTCTTTTTTTATGTAATTCGTATGACTACATACAGTCCAGTTTTTCTAATTTCTGTGATTTATGCCCATTGGCGAAGCAAACTCGTCTATCTTTTAATAAAAATCATATTTCTTCTCGACGTTGTTTTGAGCTTATTCATTGTGACAAATGGGGACCATTTTCTACTCCCTCAATGACTGGTGCAAAGTATTTTCTAACCATTGTAGATGACTTTTCCAGATGTACTTGGGTGTATCTTATGCATACCAAGAGTGAAACATGCAAATTTCTAAAGTTTTTTTCTCGACATATTGTGACTCAATATTCTAAGCAAACTTCATATTATTTCTACAGGTACTTCTTTACCTGTTTTGCCCATTTTACAGCGTCTTCAATAAGATAATGGCACTGAATTTTTATCACGTGAATTTCAGACATGCATCCATGAAAATGGCATTCAGCATCAGCGCAGTTGTGTTTATACTCCACAACAAAATGGGGTGGTTGAAAGGAAACATCGTCACCTGCTCACTGTTGCTAGAGATCTTTGTTTCCAGGGAAATTTTCCAATCACATACTGGGGTGAGTGTATTTTAACTGAAACCTATCTCATCAATAAAATTCCAACTCCAGTACTTTCCAAACATTCTCCTCATGAAGTATTACTAGGTACGAAACCAAGCTATCGTATTTTCGGTTATTTATGTTATGCTCGTAATACTAAGATAACCAATAAATATGATCCTCGTGCTACGCCGGGGGTGTTTCTTGGTTACCCATATAATCATAAAGGTTATATTGTACTAGATATTTCTACAAACTCCACTTTTGTCTCTCGTGATGTTTTCTTTCATGAAAATATATTTCCCTTTAAAGATGCACGGGTTCCAACTAAGGATTTTTTCCAACCTGCTGTTCAAGATGATTTTTTCTATGATGATTTACCTAGTAGTTCAAAATTCCAATCGTATTCTTATCCTTATGTTTCTCATATGGAAGGTTCTCATCAGACTTCTACTCAGTCTACGCAGCATTCACCAATGTCCCCTCCTGGTTATGCTTCCACTCACATTCATTCTCCAGCAACTTTAGGATCTCTGCCCACTGTAGATACTACGGACGTTTCAGAAACCACTTCTTTATCTACTGTTGTTGTGTCTGATGTTGTTTTTCGTCGCTTGACACGACAACATCACCGTCCTTCCCATTTGAAGGATTATATATGTTCTGTCAAACAGTGTAAGCCGACTACTCCCTATCCTCTTACCAACTATCTTTCACTCTCTCAATTCACTCCACATCATCGTGCATTCATTTCCTTGGTAATAACTAATGATGAATCACTCACTTTCACAAAAGCCATTAAAATTCCGGATTGGCATGATGCCATATTCCAAGAACATGCGGCTTTACATAACAATAATACCTTTACTATTACTGACCGTCCACCTGGCAAAACTTCTATTGGATGCAAATGGGTTTTTAAAACCAAATATCAATCAGATGGTACGATTTAACATCGTAAGGCGCGCCTTGTTGCCAAGGGTTATACGCAGCAAGAAGGCATTGATTTTCATGAAAATTTTGCTATAGTGGCCAAATTAGTCACGGTTCGTGTTCTTTTATCTATTACGGCTATTTATAATTGGCCTCTTCATCAACTTGATGTTGACAATGCTTTTTTATAGGGTGATCTTCTAGAAGATATTTATATGAATATTCCTCCTGGATTTCAAAAGAAGGGAGAAAATCGTGTTTACAAACTGAATAAATATTTATATGGCCTTAAACAAGCATCTCGCCAATGGTTTTCCAAATTCTCTACGGCTCTTCTCAATGCAGGTTTTACACAATCTCGTGCAGACTATTCTCTTTTTACTTTTCATTTTGGCACAATATCTATTTATGTTTTGGTTTATGTTGATGATATTATAATCACCGGTAATAATGATTCTGCTATTCAGAACCTAAAACATACCCTTGAATCACAGTTTTCTCTAAAGAACCTTGGCCCCTTACAATATGTCTTGGGTATTGAGGTATCTCGTTCTCCCAAAGGTATTTTTCTTTGTCAATGCAAATATATCTTGAAATCGTTAATGATTCTGGTCTTTTAGGAGCTAAGCCTTCTCCTTCTCCGATGGAACAACATATCAAACTTCTTCCCTCTTTTGGTAATCCTCTGCTGGATCCTAGTATTTATTGCTATCTCATAGGCCGCCTTCTTTATATTCAGGTGACACGTCCTGACATTACTTAAGTCAATTCATACAACACCCATGCTCTACTCACTTGGATGCTGCACATCGTGTAGTTCGTTACCTTAAGGGCACCGTTAATAATGGGATTTTCTTATCTGCCTCAAGCACTTTATCCCTTTCTGGGTATACAGATTCTGATTGGGCAGGTTGTCCTACTACTCGTCACTCAACTACCGGTTATTTTACAATGCTGGGAGATAGTCCCATTTCTTGGAAGTCCAAGAAACAACCAACAGTTCTTATTTCTTCTGCTGAAGAAGAATATCATGATCTTGCACGATTCACTTCTGAATTGCAATGGTTGCATTATCTTTTCAGTAATCTTCGTATCACTATTCCAAAACCCATTACAATTTATTGCGATAATCAAGCAGCTATTCATATTTCTGAGAATCCAGTTTTTCACGAGCGAACTAAACATATTGAAATAGATTGCTACTTCATCCGTGACAAACTACTTTCTGGTCTAATCAAGCCTACTTACTTGGAATCTGCATCCCAATTAGCTGATATTTTCACAAAACCATTGGGAGTAGATCACTTTTTCCGTCTTGCTAGCAAGTTGGGTCTTCGTGCTGATGGTCCTCAGCCTCCAACTTGAGGGGGGTATTGGATGTACATATCTAACACACTTGGAGTGTGCGGCAAAAGCACACGACACCAGCAATAAGACCAAGTCAGAACAACAATAAAGCTAAGTCACGATCTGTTGCCACATATACATTTATATTTTGTTAAAGAGTCCTAGTCTCTTGGTGTAACTAAGTCCAATCTTGTTGTAAACTGCCCTGTAAACTCGTTCAATTCCTATTGTTTTGTTCCTTTGTAACCTGTATAAATACTGAATGAGAAATCATACGTCTACACAGTTGTGAGGCATTAACCCAAGAACCTAGAATCTTTGAGAGAGTCGCAAGTAGATGAGATTTTTAATGCATGAATTAATTAAAGAGCAAAGAAGTTTCACAAGCATTACAAACGAAAAGGTGGAAACATGAAAGGCTCTCGCCAACGAACTGTCGCATCAATAATTCTAGCTCTTCAGTAACTTTGGAAACTTATGTTTATGTCAAGCAAACTTAGCAGAAAAAGAAAGCTACCAAAATTCCAAGAACGGCTCCAGCAAGTACTTCTGATGGTGTGTGACCAAGAAGTTCTTTCAGCTTCCACTCTATGGTATAAGGAAGTCGCAGCTAGCTATTAAGTCATGGCTATGCACAGTTAACCAACTTGGTTACCTATGTCTAAAAATACCAATCTCCAACCGACTCTGATAATGTCTATAAAAAATTATTATCTTATTGTTAGTTCCATATAGTACCTGTACTAAAAAACTTTTAACTCTAAATAAGAAGGAGAATAGCACAAGAAGAACAAGAAGAAGGGAAATGAGGTGATGGAGGTGGTAAGGTTTGACTGCTGGTATACTTCTCCAACGAAATAAGGGAAAAGTGAAATAAGAACGAAAATTTAGGACGTGAAGTGCAAATTTTTGTGGACCTTAGGGTAAAGGGAGAAGAAGTGTAATAGCGATGTGAGAATAAATAAATTAAACGATAGTAATGGATTGATGACGTACATGGTATGGTCCGGAACTTAATTTTAAAAGTCAGGACATTCCTTAGCCCACATGGCGCTTATCTGGCACCTAAGGTACGGATTCTAGATCTATGCTGCAGACCTTCCTGAACTTATGTAGCCCCTATGTTGCAACTCATATTTGAGATTTTGAAAAGGTCTAGATTTTAGCAAGAAAAAGTCCGGACCTTTTGAACCTATCTTTTTAAAAATGAATTCCAATTATAGTATTTTTAAATATTTTCAAAAGGTCCAGTTAGAGGTCCGGATTTTAACAATAAACAAAATATTTATTTTATTTTTCTATTTTTACTTTTGCTAAAAAAAAGTTAGGATTTGATTAAAATTACAAAAGAAAGTTAGATACAAGATAATCAATTTTTATAAATGTATCTACACAAAAACCAAAATCTATTCAATGGGTAAAAAAGTAAAAAAATTAATAAACACCTATTTTACAAAGAAAAATTAGTTAATCTTTTAACTATATACCTTTCATTTATATTACTAAGTATAGTTTTGGTCTCATTCGCTTTCTTACTCGCGTAAATAGAGGTGTAAAATGTGCCGGCCCGGCAGATGAAGTCGCATGCTTCACGTGCCATGTGCCGTACTGTGGTGTGCCAACGATTTAAAGTGTTGTGCCGTGCTGTGCTGCGCCAACGATTTAAACGTGATGTGTTGTGTTGTGCTTTACTAGTCAAAAGCTTGGCACAACACATCCCACTGGCACATCACACGAATAAACATGCCGTGCTGTGCCGCGCTGGCACACGTGCTACAAACAATTTGAAATCACTTAATGTATACATTAAGTCGGACATTATCACAAGAATTTAATTAGACAACATATCATTTGAAATTATTTCAAGTAAAATTAACAAGTTAATTCAATAAAAAGAAATAGCTCATCAAATATAAAATGAGATTATTGTCATGTAAATTAATGTTCTAGTTAAATATAGGTGACGACATTATAACAACGATATTGAAATATATTTTCCAAATATTAAGGTATTATATGTGTTGTTATAAATAAGCCAACATAAAATGTTAAAAACTAGCTATTATAGTGACTCTTTTATGAAATATACAAAAAATGTGATGTATTATGCATTGTTATATGGTGTATTTGTATATTTTATGACGTGCTTTCTTAACGTAATGGGATGGGCCACGAGTTGTGTTGTGCTTCTGTGCCAATTAGTCAAACCCAACACGTCCCATTTAACTAATATGATGTGCCGGGCTGGGCTAAGTCACGTGCTGGGTTGGACTGTGCTCAAATTTTTGCGTGTTGTGCTGGGCTGTGCTCGTGCTGACACAGCCCAATTTACACCTTTACATGTAAGGCACTAGCCTTAACCAATTTATTTATCCATGATAATATTTGAAAACAATAACAAAAAAAATATGAAAAGTCCACTAATTTTTAGGATAAAAATGTGATAAAGTTATTTGATAGGGGTAAAAATGGTACACAAACCCACGTATTAATTTACATTTCCGATATTTTTGAAAGACACATCCAAATATGTCCTATTTTGGGCAATTACGCTTACATGAGAAGGGAAATGATACCCCACCCACAAAAATTTAAATGAGAAGGGAAAAGAGCAGGAAATGATACCCCACCCATACAAATTTTCAGTTTAAATGGAAGCATGTGTCGTTATTCTTCTTCTGAGGTTATCCCGTTAATCTTCGTTAGAGCCTAACTGTAAGTCTTCAAATTTTGATAAAACTAATAAGTTAGTAAATCCTGGTATTGGTTTATCTTCTTTGTCTGTTGTTGAGAATTACCAAGTTCTTAATCATGAGGAAACACGTCTGATCTCTTATGAAAACCCTAACAAGATTCAATTTGTTAAGTTTAGTTATGAGAATTTTTTCGCGGTATATTGGGAAAGTACAATGAATTATAACCCATTGTTTTCTATTTCTTCCGATGAGTTTGTTTGTCGAACTCAAGAAGATATAACTACTGAGAATTATTCCGGCAGAACTCGTGGTCGGATATTCTCAAAAGCTGAAAGAGTATCGTTGGCAAACGATTTAGAAGTTAATCCAATATGCACGCATGGGATTAATTCTATAGGTGGCTATGATGTTGTATTGCTTATTGTTAACAGACCAAGTACTATGGTTCAAGTTGATCCGAACTGGCCTTTGATGAAAACTCGTGTTGTTTTTGAGTCTTGGCATGACAACTTCAACATCTTGTCTTTGAGACATCATGGAGAGTTTCTTTGGCTAATTTATGTTTCTGCTATAAGTATAGAAAATTACACCGGTAGAGTCTGTGGTATAATATTTTCGAACTCAGAGAGTTTAACAAGAGCAGAAGATTCAGAAGTTAGTCCACTATGATCCAGTCCAGTGGAATTGATTCTATAAGAAACTATGTGTTTTACTCTACTCATGATGCACTTTGGTTTGACAGTTCGGCAGGTAATTGTGTTGGCATATTATCATCTGTCACGAAACTGGATCGTTTGACGCCAAGTAAGGAATTTGCTTCTTTGAACGGAGAATATTTAGCATTAACAAAGCTACGTACCTTGTAGAGAAGTGTTGGTCAGAATGGAGTTGCTTTGTTGAACCTATAAGTTCACCAAAGGTTGTTGCTTTCGAAAAATCAAGCTTGATAGAAAAAATAAATACGAAATCTGATAGCTTTTTCAAGGAGATAATCAACTTATTCTTCGTGACAAATCACTTTGTCATACTTTTAATTTCATCAAGGAGAAGCTCGTAAGTATTGAGAAAGGAAGCTGTGGGGAAGTGAAAATAAGCCTTGAAGTACTCATTATGCTAGGGTTAAATAATTATTGCATTACTATCATGAGTGCAGCCATGGAACACCATGGAACATTTTTATTGGAATCTGGTGATAACAAAGATATTGTGGAGAATCATTGTGTCGATCAAGGGAGTGTGCATATTGGAACTAGTTGTAGAATGAATGCATACTTCCCAATATTTTTCAAGTTCTTCGAGCTCTTTTCGTCAATCCTAGTGCATGCTGTGAAAATTCTACTCTTCTTCGTGATTGGAATATGGTACAACTTCTTGGAGTTTTTGTGCACATACCAACCTTGGAAGAAAAGGTCCAAGTGGACATCTTATTTTGGAGATATATTTTCACACCTTAATACAATACATGGTACAGTAAATATGATCTTGGAATCGAGAACTATGGTTTGCACAAATCTTGTCAGTCACATGAAATTCGAAAAGATGGCTTTCACAAGCTCAACTGCTACTAGAAGAATATTATTTGGATTATCACCAAATATCAATGATAAGAAAGTTACTTGGGAGCCTGAAGGGAAATCTGCATTTCTTGTATTCGATAATGTTGATCTCTATAAAGCTGCTAGTGTTTCTCACTTTAAACCATCTCGCCTATCTTGTGACATTATGATTCCTGATAAGACATGCGATGAAAAAGATGGTAATGGTTTGAAGAAGATTGTTTTAAGCTTATATGGAAGAAGTATAGTGCAAGTCTACATGTCGACAACTGTGTGGATGTTCAAGAATGGGAGTTTTAGAAATGTTTATGCCGAGCATCACTTCGAGAAACAGTAAGGAACGACTGCAAGAATATTTGCATCATTGTTGGTTAAGAAGAACTCCAAGTTAAAGCAGATACGGAGCCCCGGTAGCGATTACCAATGTTGGCCACTTTTCCTAGCTATGACAAATATTTTAATTAGGAAAGGGAAAGTGATGGAGTATGTTAAACTACTGATCATTTTAATGTTGGGAACAGAACTACAGCCGCGTCAAGATGAATTATTGGACGCGAGATGTGCTAACGTCTAAAAGGGCTTAGAACCGTTCCTTGCTCGAGAATGGCCTGGACCTGTATACTTTTCAAAATTCCTTAACACTGTTCATGCATGGTGGATTGATCATAACAAGTGTTTCCGTAGACTGTTGCTCTCGACGGAAAATAAGGAACTTTACAAGTTGTCAGAGCTCAATGACAATAGAACCATGGAATTTTTAATTTTTAAATCCATGGAAGAAGGCCTTGACTTCCCCTGTGTTGCTGTTGCACTTTGGTTGGTTAATTTAACAAGTAATTAGCACTCAAGAAAACTTAATGGTGCTAACTGCAAATCAAACTACCAGAAGGTGGGCTTTGGGTAGCTCACAATTCTACTCAGAATTAACATACGGTGACATACACTCAAAAGGAAGCTCTTTAGTCATTTATAAAGAAATCTGGTTTGGTGCCTCGGTTGATATGAAAATGGGTAGTCTTCACTAATGATTGATCAACAACTCTAATAATGCATTTCTCCATGCACCTCATTTGCATCTTTGGCATGATTAAATCCATTATTTAACACTCCAATTCGTAAGGAATCCGAATATAGTTCCCTAACACTTCCAAGTTCAGTTATGTCGATCATAATTATCATGATATGTTACACCAGTTATGACGTTCTTTTTTTTTATGGAATTTTTTGTGTTTAGTAGCTCTCTATATAAGGCCCTTGCGCAGATGTCAGATTCACATTGTTTTTTCTTGGGTTTTTCTTGCTATAATAGTCTTTATTATTTATTTGATTCCAGAAACAAGTTTATTTTTTCGATCGTCAGCTCCAAGCTACATCACGATGAGATATCCATTCTTGATATTTTCTAAAATAAATATTTTTTCTAACGGGAGTAAAACCTAAATCAGTTTCCCCGTTGCTTCTCCGTCTTTTATTTCTTGCGATTTAGGGTTCTTTCTCTGATTACATTCATTGTCTTTTGTTTCTCTGATTACATTCATTATTTTTTGTTCAGGTACTTTGATCGTGTACCTGTTGTAACCGGTCAGCACCTATTATCAATATTGTGGTCTAGCCCTATTATTGATATTGTGAAGATATCAAATAGTGAAAGTGTCAAATGATCATGGTTATCATACCTACAACGTATTATACATATTGTGATTTTGATGCTATTTCTTTAGGTTTGATATGCAGTGGTTGAATTCATCCAAATAAGGTAATGCTAGGATTTTTCTTTGAATTGTTTCTTCTTCTGTGATACAGGAATGCAATAAAACAATTTCTGGGGAATGTGGTGGATGTCTTTGGGAAGAAATCTATTGTGCACAACTGGGGTAACAGATCAGGGGAAGTATCTTTTTTTTTTAATTTGAAAATCAAGCTATTTATATGTACTGGTTGGAATCCGTATCGCATGATTTTCTTACTATGTATAGGTGAGGTTCCAAAGGGAAGATAAAGTACAAAAATATTGAATCCGACGTGAACGAAAGGCCATAATGATTATTTTAAAAAACAGTAGTGGGATCTTGAAGACTCTAAAGCTGTAATATTTAAGCCTCCGCATCTTTCTGATGGAGGATTACTTATGGGATTACACCTTCATTTTGTTTTTATATATGAAGATAATGATATCAATGCTCTAGCTGAAGGTATTAGGATTGGTAACAAGCGATCTATTTTGGATCTCAACCCATGTACGTAGGGAAGTATTTATTAGGATCAATTTTTCTTATTTGGGATGTTTTCTTTTTTCCTTTTGTTTAATTGTCAACTTCAGACTTCAGAGTCGTGTAATTTAATTTAATTTATTTTATTTTTTGAAACGGGCCTGGCATACAAAGACCTGCCTAAGCCCAACACCTAGACTCTAATCCTAAAACCTGGGAAGATGTTCAGTGAATTCAAATGAATTAACTCATGTATATAAAGATTTAATTATGTTTCGCATAAAAATAAAATTTTTAGTCTCTTTCCGACCCGTAACGCTTCGAGTTTGGATCCCCATATGGGTTTGAACCTGCTCCGGAACTCGGGGTGTTACAGTATTCCACTCCTTATGTGTAACTCTTCAACATGTATATAAAAATATGCTCATTGTATGTTGCTTTACTTGAATATGAAATTGCGCTTTTCCTTGTATTGTTGCTTGTAAACCTTAAACATTTTCAACTTTCCTTGTATATTTTGATGTCGCTCCTTTGTTGATGATGGTTGTGTTTCTATGGATCTATTGTTGGCGAGAGAGAGAATGGTGCTAACTGCAAATAAAACTACCAAAAGGTGGTTTTCATCTATAGACTCATGATTGACAAAATTAGCACTCAAAAGATCAAAAATATTGCTTTTATAGGTGGGAGGTTGGGTAGCTCACAATTCTACCCAGAATTAACATACGGTGACATACACTCAAAAGAAAGCTCTAGGCAAATATGATATATGATATATGAAATATGAAATTAATCATGAGTGCTCATAAATGGTCAATGTTCAAATATGATATTATTTTCATATATCATATTTGCATCCCCATGTTTAATTTCGTAGAATCCGTAATTTATTTTGAAGAAATCCTACTAGGATATCTCATCGTTTCATAAATTTTGAAACATATTACTTCTCCATCAAATTCCATAGTCAATGAACCATCGTGCACATCAATTTTAGTACTAGTCGTTCTCATAAATGGTCGACCAATAAGTAATGGTAGAGATGTATCAGTTGATCCGCCTGTCATCTCCATCACACAAAAATATGCTGGAAAAATTATTTGGTTTACCTGCATAAGCACATCCTCAATAATACCTATAGGGTATACATTAGAAAGATCAGCCAACTGTAAAGTAATTCCAGTTTCTTTAAAGGAACCTAACTTAAGAGATTCATATATGGATACAAGCATAACATTTACTGATGCTCCTAAATAAAGCATAGCCTTATTAAACTTAGTGTTACCAATAACAATAGGAATATCAAAACTGACGGGGTCTTTACATTTAAGTGGGAGTTTTTTTTGCAAGATATCCGAAGCATTTCCCCCCACTTTCATTACCTCATTATCGGTTAACCTTTTCTTATTGGTACATAAGTCCTTAAGAATTCTCGCATACTTTGGGACTTGTTTAATTGCATCTATCAATGGAATGTTCACATGAATCTTCCTAAAAATATCTAAAATCTCCTTATCTTATTCCACTTTTTTAGAATTAGCAAACCTACGAGGAAAAAGTAAAGTGGGAACATAAGTAGAAACGGGAGTTTTAGAATTTTCTTTAGGTACCTAATCGGTTGGGGAAGAGTTAGTAATCTCTTTCTCCAAAACCATCCCTATTGGGTCTTTTTTTTCTCAGCATCTTCCGGTTGCACAGTTCGTGTACCATTTCTCAATGTCACAACGTTGACAGAATCTCTTGGGTTTAGAGGTTGAAAAGGGATTTTCTCACTATTATGCATCTCCAAATGGTTCAATCTACCTGCCATGGTGCTCATTTTTGTCTGCAACTCCTTGATTCCACCATCAGTCGTTTTTTGATTCTTTTGCACCATTGTGGTTAGATTCTTCATCATAGAAAGAATCTCTGAGGATTCTGAGGTCTTCACTAGTTGTGATTGTTGTTTTTGAAAACCACTAGGACGATTGATAACCTGTCCTTGAACTGCAACTTGCTTGTTTACATAACTAAAATTGGGATGATCTCTCCACCCTGGATTATAAGTATTGGAATAAGGATCATACCATTTTATTTGCTTATTTGGGAAAATAACATTCACTTGTTCAGCTTCTTCCTCATAAGAGGGAATGATTACTATGGCCATTTGTTGCATCTTATTCTCCATATTACCAATTCTATGTTCTAAGTGCGGTGAAGAAGTATCCCCATTAACCTTTCGAATCATTGACACACCTATTGTGTTGAATTGCTGCGTGTTTACAGCCATATTCTCTATCAATTATGTCTCTTCATCAATGGTTTTGTTTGTCAAAGAACCACCACTAGCTGCATCTATAAGATTTCTCTCGGATTGGAGAAACCGTCGTAAAAATAGTGCATTATGAGTTTCTCATAGATTCTATGATGTGGGAAGCTCGTTAACAACTTCGTATACCGTTCCCAGTAGTCGTAAAGAGTCTCACCAGTAATTTTCAATCCCACTAATTACTTTACGAATAGTTACTGCTTTTGAGGCGGGAAAGTACTATTCTAAAAATGCTCTATGTATCTTGTTCCATGTTGTGATACTTCTAGGTGGAAGACCATAAAAACATTCTTTTGCAGAATCAATCAAAGAAAATGGAAAAGCTGTCAGTAAAGCTCTTTCTTGATCAGTTCCAGTGGGCTTTAAACTTGTCAACCTATGTTGAAACAGTAGTAAATGACGATTTGGATTGTCTTCTGGAAGCCCTTTGAACTTCAGTAACCAATGAATCAACATGATATTTGAGCTCAATTAAATCTTCCAAGTTGACACACAACCTATGTTGATCAAAGATGGGGATGTCAGATATTTGAGTGTATTTTTGGGAGGTGGAGGTGGTGGAGCGCCGCCATTTCCCTGGTTCCCTTGGTTTCCAGTGTTTTGGTTGTTCGTTCCGCCAACCATATCTTCTTGTTGTGAATTTGGAGTGTTCCTCTGCGAGTTGAAATTACGCACCTTTTGTAATCCAACGTTTGGGTGCCAGAGACTAAGTACCTGAAACAAGATTATCAAAATTCGAAATTAAAAACTAAAATAAGAAATAAAAAACAAAGTAACAATCCACTATGCATCCCCGGCAGCGGCGACAAAATTTAGTCGGTTGTCAGCCGACGTAAAATAATTTAGGTTCTTTCACTTCACAATTACAAATAAGAGTATAGTTATAAGAACAGATTCGTTCCATATGGAAATAAGGGTTGTCAACTTGTTTTGATTACTTATAGAAACTGGGGGCTTTTGTTTGTGATTTTAACTAAATAAGAATAAAGCAAATAGAATAATACGAATATCAGAAATTAAAAGTATTGGTGTTGATGTGGTTTTTAGTATAGGGTTAAAATCGTAAAACACTAAACCCTAAAAGACATTTAATACAAGCATTTACTAGGCGCATTAATAAAAGATATTAATATGTCCCTAATAATTACCATGGTATATTTTTTTCAAATTAGGATTACGACAAACCAAACCCTAATTCACCCCGCGTGCCAATGAAAAATCATGCCAGCCACGCCTATCCCAAGCTATCCGCGCCATGAAAATCGCACCGTTCCATGGCCCTAGCTATGCCAGATCCACTGCGCGTGCCAATGGAAACTCATGCCAGCCATGCCATTCCCAAGCTACCGCGCCATGCAAATCGCACCGTGCCATGGCCCTATCTATGCTAGCCGCATCTCGTGTGCCAATGGAAAATCATGCCAGCCACACCCTATCGCGCTAAAGCATGCCAACCATGCTAGCCGTACCCCGCATGATAATAGAAAATCATGCCAGCCACGCCTAGCCCAAGCTAGCCGCACCATGCCAATTGCACCATGACATGGCCCTAGATATGCTAGCCGCACCCCGCGTTCCAATGGCAAATAATGCCAGCCACACCTATCCCAAGCTAGCCGCGCCATGCCATGTCCCTAGCCATGCTAGCCACGTCTCATGTGCCTATGTCAAATCATGCCAGCCACACCTTGCCCGAGATAGTTGCGCCATACCTTGGCCCTAGACACGCCATGCACCCATGCAAAAACCTTTGGCCCCTTATGCCAAACCACTCCAAAGCATGCCATGCCAACCTAGCTACGCTAAGGCATGCCATGGTAGCCTGGCCATGTCGCCGTCCCTCATGAAATCTTCCTGAATTTTTCTTTCGAGCTGTTTTGCCCTCCCGAACGAGTTCAAACCCTAAATTTCCTCCTATATAGAGATAGGAAATTCTTTTCTGGTTGATTTGAGGTGCGGACCGTCAAAATCCGAGTCCGTACTAGAATTCTGTAGCGTTTCTAGTAAAGGGAACCAATTAGTGTTTCTAAACCAAATTGAAGCCAGGCGCCCGTCAATGGTTTCCCTTCAATCCCAGGAGAAAATCCTGGCCGTATAAAGTCTCCTCATGACTTTAGCCCTAGTTTGGTCACGTACCTAGCCAAGCTATCCACGCCATGCCTCGCCATGGAACCTCATGCCGCGCCATCATACTGGCCTTCCTCATGCGGCTACCAAATTGAAGACATGCTCTTATCAACGGTTTCCCTTTAATCCTAGGATAAAATCCTGGCCGTATAAAGTCTCCTCATGAATTTATTCATAGCTTGGTCACGTACCTAGACAAGCTATCCGCGCCACCATACTGTCCTTCCCCATGCAACTACCAAATTGAAGCCAGACGACCACCAACGGTTGCCCGTCAATCCCAGGATAAAATCCTTGTCGTCTAAAGCCCCCTCACGACTTTAGACCCGAAACCATAGCTTGGTCGCGCACCTAGTCCAGGCTAGTCACATCATATGCCCATGGAAAACCCTTGGATCCTCACGCCAAGTCTAAACACACCCTAGATGTGCCGCCCTGTTGGAACTCACTACACGGCTACCAAAAAAAAGGCTTGCAACGATCAACGGTTGCCCCTCCACTCATGATCCAACATCTCGACCGTTGAAGGTCACCTGGCTAGCAAGTTCTCCAAGCTCCACTTGCCAAGCTACAACAACGTTTTACATGTTTTCCAAAAACATTCGAGACATCAACACAAACAGGGGGATTCTCTTTGGGTATTGGTTTGGTGGTCTACAGCGTGCGGCGTACACTATGCCCCTCATAAGGAAGTGTCATAAGGGTGAGGCGCCTAGTAAATATGGGAGTTATATTGGAAACGTCCGTGGGACATAAAGACGTGAGTTAACAAACTTTATAGACTTCAATTCCATAACGTTAACAGTTTCATGAAAATCAATTTCATGCGTTAGCCACTTTATGGGACATCAAGTTCATGCATACGGTTACCACCTCCTCCCATTGACTCCTTACTCCTTAATGAGACCAGAGTACGTTTATACTACAACTGGTATAAATACGTCTCACCTATTTCCATTGGCAGAACAAGTTCATTCGGACAAAAAGAACACTCAGAACACTTACCTGCTAGATCCCCTCATGAGCCCTCGTACTTTTATGAAAACAAGTTGTAGAAACCCAATTGCTCTTCTAGAATAAACTATTCTGGTCTCACACTCTCCTTGCTTCCCTCCCCAAAACAAACCCATTCTCCTCCTCTTTGTAACCGAAGCAAATATGGAATGTCCATTTCTTAGTTTAGGCCGGACTTGTACAGATTGATATGTCGAACCTAAAATTGCTCAACGTGCAGCACATTTGTTTAGGGTTTAAACCAGTTTCTCACTCACCTACCAAATTTACCGAAATCGGAAAAAGCTATTTTCACCTATAAACAATTAGCGACCACAGCGGGAGGATTGATCTATCGTTTACAAGGTCAATTGTCAACTATCGACCTCGTTCTTCGACTCGGACATCAAGATGGTAGGGTATGGCGATTCACTTCGGCTCAGTCATTCGATGACTCGATTATCAGTCATGACACGATAAGGGATGATTGTGTACTTTCCATAGGATAGAAGAAAACGATCCACCCAAGGATCAATGGCTCGGATATCATATGGCTCAGTAACGACTGGGTACTTTCCATGGATATGTTTCCCACAAATATCGGTCTTACACCCGGAAGGTTCACTTTTCATCAAGAGACCCAAAAACCAAGTAAGTCTTACATAGTTTACCCCATGTCATCTACCAACACACGGTTCTTAGGTTTTCCCTGGGATATCTGCGTCACTTTCAATCATGACCAAAATAATTCAATTATAAACATTTCATTCAAAAATATATAATCCAAAACCGTCAAGGTAGCATTTATCTACTAACCCAAGAAAACCGGAAAATCAAAAATCAAAAACCATAAACTAGACGCTTTGATCGCCTTTCAAAAAAAAATTACATATATAGTCACCTACCCGTCCGTTCTTATTTTGCATAATAATTACCCGTCACTATTCATGAGGTAGCCGACGTTACTACGGTGATATTCGAAGAGTAATTGTTTATGATAAAGTATTTCTACAAGAAAGGCTTACCCATGGCCAGGGTTTACACCAGATCCGAAGAAAAAATATTTCTTCAGACTTATGGAAGGCATACCTATGGCTAGGGTTTTCACCACACAAGAAAACAAGAGAACAAATTGAAATGGAAACACCGGAGTACATAGATGGAATATCCTTGCCCACTTTATTGCTCCCACAGAAAGGATTTACTGCTTGAGATACGTATGGGAAGAGGCAACTGGGCCTGTAAGAACAAGTTCGTGCCATACCAAGCCAGTTTCATGTCAAGCCAGCACCGTGTCAAGCCAACGGATTGCGCCATGCCCAGCCAACGGTCCATGCCGTACCAATGTCCAAAGCCAGTGCCCATTACAAGTTGATCCAGTTCTAGCCAGACGCGATTCCCAGATGAACCTACCAGAGGCGCTTGCCAGACGCGCTTTCCAGATGCGCTTCCCAGACACACTTCCCATATGCGCTTCCCAGACACCAGAATCAGATCCGTTTCTGCCTCCCCAATGTTTCTTCAACCGTGACATCTCCAACCGCCACCAGAGACGCTACTCAACCATCGGGGCAAGATACTGAAAAATCCAGACTTCGCCCATAAATTTAATCGTGACGAAGCACTTACCTGAGATTCTATATTTCCCCACGGCACATAGTCAAATTTGTAGCCCTCAACTGCACCGCATCATAGAAACAATTGTTTCCAACCAGAGAAGTCGTTTCCAAAAACATCAACTCCTCCTGTACAACACGATTGATAGATGGAACTAGGGACTCTTAACCATTGTTTGGTTGAAGGGTGTCAAGTCTCACAACACACTAATTAACGTAGCCGCTCCGCTGCAACATCCGCTTCAGCAGCCGCTCCTTTTTAGTGTTCTCTCCATGAGCTACTCCATGATCCGAAGCCAAAATTTCAGCGTTTCACTTCTTAAGCTTCAACATCATCTCCAAGTGCCGAAGCTGCTTCAACGCCGCTTTTTCCTACAAAGGGTCGCACCACCACGCTCCCCATGTCAAGGAACATATTCACAGCAAGCCGATCTTCGTAGTCATGTCCACCTTTTAATCCATCTCGCCCAACCTACTTTGTTACCACGACAATGTAGTCCCTCTTGACTACATCTCCTACCAAGAACTGTCGTCACTCATTCGTTGATACCATCCAGAGTTTCACCGCAACAGCAATTACTATAAAGATGGAAACATGTAAACCATAATTGAGGATTGAGGTATACACAGAGTCCCTTCACTGTCAAAGCTCATAAGACACAGTCACAACGAGGTCACCCGTTATTTAAGGGTGCAGCACAAGAATATCACATCCCTGTCTAGAAGATGCCTTCAACACTTTACAAGGCCGCGGTGGATCCCAAGCCTTCTAAAAAAAATAATTCAGAAACTAAAAAAACACACGACTGGGGACTGCTCATCTCATTCCATCCCGATGACCACCAAAGATTCATGAGATAACCCAGAGACACGGCTGAAATATCTTCTTGAAGAAGCAGGGGAGCCAAGATAAACTACATAACTCTCTCATTTTTACCACTTTACTATCTAGAGTATGTCATCCATATGATATTCTGAGCATCCAAAGTACACTTTCATCACGTTCAGAAGGTCCAGACATTCAACAACCTAAAATCAAGGATGGATCGACAATGCAACCGCATCCATCCATCCCAGGAATACAGCGGAATTTTGGTAAATTTCTTTAAATCCACTGGAGAGGCACTACGGAATAAAACATGGATCCGGAAGAGTAACAAAACAATAGCAGAGGGTGATTGGCGCGCGACTAAGCTACCCTGGTCCAGCAACATCCCTCCTGACTTCTTCCTAATTTTCACTGTGGGGCCGTTTTCCCCTCCTAAACGAGCTCGAAACCTAAATATTCTCAAGGGAGGAGATACAGAATTTTGTTTCGTGTTCGATGAAGGGGCGGACCATCAAAATCTGAGTCCGTACGCGGATTCTACAACGATTCTAGTAAAGGGCGCTAATTAGGGTTTAGGCGTATCAAACCCTAAACCGCAAGCATTCCCCTTGCTAGCGCTTCCCTTCCAAGGTGTTTCCCTTACCATCATCATGCCTTCCCAAGTGCTTTACAGAGCGTCCCAGACCTGTTCCATTCTTGTTAGTGTTGATGGGTCCCCTTCATGCCAAGTCCATGCTAGAAACTCCGCCTCGAGTTCCAAAGCATAGCCCCGAAGACACGTAGTCATACTAGGATTTATGCAAAGTTACCGGATACAGAGATTGCGGATTCTACTTACATCTCGAAAAAGGTTAGAAAATTCTCCTACTGTCTCAAACGAAACACCTCATCAAAAACCCTAATAAAAGCCATGCTAAATAGGAGGGTTCGATACTTAAGTATTTGAAAAAAGGAAAGAATTCCCCATGGGCATAGAACAAGAAGAAATCATGCAGCAGAGATAAATCATAACCGTGTGGATCCTCTTATGCATACCTCACCCCACCACGCCTAGATGTCCACGCACGCCTCACCTTGCCACGACCCTATCCAGGCCGTCCGCTCCACCCAGGACGTCCGCTCCATTTCCGCGGACCCAGCACATCTAGCCATCCGTGTACGTCTAGGCTTGCCAAGACCACACTATGCCAAACTGCATGCTCTACCATCCCATTTCCGCTGTCAGGGTCATGCCACCTCTCGGCCCTTTCGGTCCAATCCATCCACCTGCTCCGCCCTCCAGGACCGCGCCCCCTTTGCCGTGGAGAGGTACGACTAGACCAAGATGGTAACGTTTCATCCCATGACTCCGTGGTATGCATTCCAACTACAATTTGCGCCAGACTAGTAACATGGAAAGACGAAACTCTCTCTATCACTTAAAAGGTTAGTCGGATTCTCCTGACCATCTTTGCAATGATTTGCGTTGTCTGTCACCATCATATGCTTACCCAGCAACAAGGCACCTGTTCCGAGCTAAGCAGGGGACTTAATGTTGATGGTGATTTTTTGTTTAGGGTTAAAATAGTAAAACACTAAACCCTAGCAGACATTTAATACAAGCACATACTAGGCGCATTAATAAAATCTAATAATATGTCCCTAATAATTACCAGGGTATATTTTTTTCAAATTAGGGTTACGACAAACCAAACCCTAATTCACCCCGCGTGCCAATGGCAAATCATGCCAGCCACTCCTAGCCCAAGCTAGCCGCGCCATGCCAATCACACCGTTCCATGGCCCTAGCTATGCTAGCCGCACCCCGCGTGCCAATGGAAAATCATGCCAGCCACGCCTAGCCCAAGCTAGCCGCTCCATGCAAATCGCACCATGCCATGTCCTTAGCCATGCTAGCCACGTCTCGTGTGCCAATGTCAAATTATACCAGCCACACCTAGCCCGAGCTAGTTACGCCATACCTTGGCCCTAGCCACGCCATGCACCTATGGAAAACCTTTGGCTCCATATTCCAAACCACCCCAAAGCATGCCATGCCAACCTAGCTACGCCGAGGCATGCCATGGTAGCCTGGCCATGCCGCCGTCCCTCATGAAATCTTCCTCAGTTTTTCTTTCGGGCTGTTTTTCTCTCCCGAACGAGTTCAAACAATAAATATCCACGCGTGAGGAGATAGGAAATTCTTGTCTGGTTGATTTGAGGGGCGGACCGTCAAAATATGAGTCTGTACTAGAATTTTGTAGTGTTTCTAGTGAAAGGAACCAATTAAAGTTTCTAAACCAAATTGAAGCCAGTCGCCCATCAACGGTTTCCCTTCAATCCCTGGAGAAAATCCTGGCCTTATAAAGTCTCCTCATGACTCTAGCCCTAGCTTGGTAACGTACCTAGCCAAGCTATCCGCGCCATGCCTCGCCATGGACCCTCATGCCGCGCCACCATACTGTCCTTCCCCATGCGGCTACCAAATTGAAGCCATGCGCCCATCAACGGTTGCCCTTAAATCACAGGAGAAAATCCTGACCGTATAAAGTCTCCTCATTACTTTATACCTAGTGTGGTGATGTACCTAGCCAAGCTAGCCTCGCTAAGGCCCCTCATGCCGCGCCACCATAATGGCCTCCCCCATGCGGCTACCAAATTGAAGCCAGGAGACCATCAACGGTTGCATTTCAATCCCAGGAGTAAATCATGTCCGTCTAAAGTCCCCTCACGACTTTAGAACCGAAACCATAACTTGGTCGCGCACCTAGTCCAGGCTAGTCATACCATATGCCCATGGCAAACCCTTGGCTCCTCACGCCAAGTCTAAACACACTCTAGTCGTGCTACCCTGTTGGACCTCACTACACGGCTACCAAAACAAAGGCGTGCAATGATCAACGGTTCCCCTCCTCTCAAGATGCAACATCTCGACCGTCGAAGTTCACCTGGCTAGCAAGTTCTCCAAGATCCACTTGCCAAGCCACAATAACATTTTACATGTTTTCCAAAAACATTTGAGACATCAACACAAACAGGGGGATTCTCTTTGGGTATTGGTCTGGTGGTCTACAACGTACGGCGTACACTACACCCCTCATAAGGAAGTGTCATAAGGGTGAGGCACCTAGTAAATATGAGAGTTATGTGGGAAACGTCCGTGGGAAATAAAGTCGTGAGTTAACAAACTTTATGGACTTCAATTCCATAACGTTAACAGTTTCATGAAAATAAATTTCATGCGTTAGCCAATTTATGGGACATCAATTCCATGCATACGGTTACCACCTCCTCCCATTTATTCACCACTCCTTAATGGGACCAGAGTACGTTTCTACTACAACTTGTATAGATAGGTCTCACTTATTTCCATTGGCAGAACAAGTTTATTCGGAGAAACATAACACTCAGAACACTTACCTGCTAGATCCCCTCATGATCTCTCGTACTTTTCTGAAAACAAGTTGTAGAAACCCAATTGCTCTTCCAGAATAAACTATTCTGGTCTCACACTCTCCTTGCTTCCCTCCCTAAAACCAACCCATTCTCCTCCTCTTTGTGACCGAAGCAAGTATGGAACGACCATTTCTCAGTTTAGGCCGGACTTGTAAATATTGATCTCTCGAACCTAAAAGTTCTCAACGTGCAGCACATTTGTTTAGGGTTTAAACCAGTTTCTCACCCACCTACCGAATTTACCGAAATCGGCAGAAGCTATTTTCACCTATAAAAAACTGGTTTGATTTTTCATCTTCTATGTTCCAACATGTTATCAACTGAATCAATCTCAACATCATTTTCTATCAATATCAATAACCCTAGCGCGTCCTATCGCAGGCTTACTCCGGAAAAAATCCTATTCTCATCAAATGCACAAGAGCCACTCTTTGAATCCTTTCCACTAAATAACTTGGCGCAAGAGCCACTCAAGTTTAACCCAATTAAAGCACTAATATTTATGAGTTGAGGTTATTCTAAGGAATCCGGCGCAAGAGCAACACGGATTTAACCTAGGTTACGCTTCTACATATAATTGTATGGAAATACCCCGTCGTTAAAAACTATATTACGCTACTTCTAACAAGGATTATTCGAAAATTCCGGATCTCAAACCCTAGTTTACCAATAGATATGAATGCATGCTCATTTAATTTGCAACTTAAACAAACTAGCAATCAATCATACATGGATTTATAAACGGTAGAACATAAGCAATACTAACAAATTATGAATGAATGAGAATGAATACTTTAATTGAATAACATGTCTTCCAACTTACGACTACATCTCTAACCAATAAAAGTGGTTTAGTTACTTACTCATGAATTTCTTAAAACCCATGTAAAATAATAAAGAAGAAATTGAAAGCAAAGCCTAGGTTGTAGAGAAGTATGGAACTCCAAAGCTCCTTCTTATATCCTCTTTTTTGTATATACGAATGATTAAAGATATCCCAAATTTCAGCCAAAAAAAATCCCTTCATAAATCACGTCACCCTGTTTTACGTAAAAAAGAAGTGAAAACTACAAAGGGACCCATTTTTCCAATTTCTCCCACTGTGAAACCCGCACTCAGAAATCTAAAGGCGCGTACCCAGTTTTTAGGAAAAAATTATTCCCCGATCCAAAATTATTGAAATTGTACTCTTATTATTTCTTCTTCTTCTCTCTTTCTCCTCCATCTCCAAATCCGATATGATTTCATAAAAATCCGAAATTTCTTCATTGAAAACAAGTTTTAGATGTAGATCTATGATTATCAAACCTTATATTACAAACCCATTTAAGTATTTTCTCAGAAAAACATAAACATGGTGGTTTTAGCCTAATTTGGGTTACCCTCTGTGGATGAAGATGGAGAACAAAGAATCGCTACTAGTACGGTACATTTGGAGCTGTTTTGGCGAGAAAATAGAGCGAGGATGAGTTTTCTGCCAATGATTCACAGTTATTGAATGGAGGAGATCAGGACATGGATTTCCAATATCTAGAAGGAATTGAAAATTGGGTACTCAATTTTGCGGAGTTCGGTTTTGTTTTGAATTCCTTATTGCTGCCCAAGAGAAGCTAGTGAACGACACAAGCTTTCTTCCATGAAAACAATATATAATCCACTGTTGTAGAACCGGATTCATTAAAAGGCTTACTGGATTTCCATTTCAGGACAATCCCTGACGGTCTTCCACCACCAACCAATCCAAATGCTACCAAATATGTCTTATCTCTCTGCGTCTCCACACAAACAAAATGCTTAGAACCGTTTCGAAATATTATCCGAAAACTCAACAACTCTGCAAGTTCAAATGTCCCTCCTGTAAGCTGTATAGTATCTGATGGTTCTCTGAGCTTCACTCTAAAAGCATCTAAAGATTTTGGAATTCCAGATATGACATACTAGCGAGTTAGCTTCTGTGCCTTCATTTTTCTTCTGCACTTTCCGCATCTTGTACAAAGAGGTCTTGTTCCTCTCAAGGGTAAGGACAACCGAGGATCTATGTGCACTTATACTTTATTAAATATGTGTTTTGAGATTTTTAATGGTATTTGGTTGCAGATGAGAGTTTCCTAACCAACGATTACATGGAGGAGACACTAATTGACTGGATACTCGGTGTAAAATATATCAGATTCAAAGTTCTACTTCACCGGTGTAACAAGCCTGAACCAGTTCTGCTGCAAGCTTTTATCACTCTACCAGCGCCTAAGCCAAGTTCTACTTGACCGAACATAACTGAAATAGCCAACCTAGAACGATGGTAAGAGATGCCAGTGCAATGAATTTTGTGCAATGACAGTGTACTTAATTATTTTTTTCATACACCTAGAATAATAATTGCATAACATGTTATGCAGTCGTGAAAATTGATGTATAACCTATTATGCATCTATAAAATTTGTTGCATAACCTATTATGCATCCGAAAATATGACTGCATAATGCGTTATGCATTGAGAAGATTATTGCATAATCTTTTATCCATCGAGAAAGTTGTTGCATAATCTTTTATGCATCGATAAAATAGATGCATAACCTGATACACATCCGTAAATATGGATGCATACTGCATTATGCATCAATTTTTTATATGTACGCGCTAAAATCAACCAAAAAAATTGTAATATAACTTGTTATAGATGCATAATTTTGTTATCCAAATGCATAATGTGTTATGAAGTGGAGAAAATGGCTGCATAATTCGTTATGCGTCTGCGGAATGTATTATGCATCGTTTTTGGTGACTGCATAATGGTTATGTATCAAGTTTTTGAAAATTTTCCCTAAAATGAGGATCACCTCCGATTTTTTCGTGAAAAACAAAAAATTGATATTCTTGTTTGTACTCGTTGCGTAGCTCTTTTAAAAATATTTAAAACGATATAAAATTTGTAAAATTCTAAGGCGCCGATTTTTAGATATGTTATGTCCAAGTTGCGCTTCCAATTATACCCCTGAAAAATTAGGCTGCATAACGAGTTATGCCTGAAAAGATAGTATGCATAACGAGTTATGTATTGATTCATATAATAATTTCATATAATTATGGATGTCACGGTACCAAAAATTAATTGTGGGCCTGACAATAGAATTTTATTTTTTTTGGTCTCCCCCGAATTTTCCCAATCCATTCCTTAAGAATTTTCTCGGGAATTCTATTCTTCCTCGCTGTGTTTACATACGGTGGGTTTTACCACCGTAGCTTCAACTGACTTTACATAGGGTTGGAAACTCCACCGTAACTGTTAGAATACGGGCATCCAACTCAAAACCAATTGGCGATGAGTGGAGAGGCCCTAAGGGGTTATAAGCCGCAGGATCTTAGATTGCCCAACAATGTGGGACTACTAATCTCAACAATGTTAGAATACGTGCATCCAACTCAAAACCAATTGGCGATGAGTGGAGAGGCCCTAAGGGGTTATAAGCCGCAGGATCTTAGATTGCCCAACAATGTGGGACTAATAATATCAACAGTAACCTTCCCTGACATTTCATCCGAGAGATATTCTCTCTGTTCTTGTGCTCCCAAATAAACTCGGGTTTCTCGCTGTCTCTCGTAAAATTCTAAGCTCGAGTCTCAACTGATCACTCGAGTTACTCGAGTTCTTTTCAATCAGCACCATTAACTTTACTGCCATCTTCTGAACTTGCTTCACCCATCTACTCGGAAGCAACCAATCATCACAACACTATCCCATACATCTGTAACATCTTTTCGTTACTATCACGAGTATTTCAGTCATCACTGCATGGCTCCATTCATTCTCCCTGAAAATCAACTTTAATCATATCCTCAGTCACCAAAGCTCCATCAAACTCAGTTACCACCGGTCGATCATACTGCCTATATGTTCTTCCGACACCAATACTTCTTCTCCAACCTCATTATATCTCGAGAATCACAGCAGGCTTCATATCGTCATAACAGCTTCAACGGCTCAGTTCCTGTAGGTACCAAAAACCACACTCGACGCTCCGAAGTAACATATGAGGATAGCAATATAAAGAAGACTTGCACAAGTAACCCAGCGAAGTAACTCCACGAAGTAGCTCCGCGAAGTAAGTCCACCAAGTGTGGATTGTTACGCAAGAAAAGGTAGAGCATGTGAAGTGTGGATTGTTGCGCAAGAAATAGGACAGCTGTCAGCGAAGTAAAATGAGCTGTCAGCGAAGTAATATGAGCTGTCAGTGAAGTAAAATGAGTTGTCATCCAATATGTAGTTTTCCCTATAAATAAAGGACTTGGTCCAATGTAAGGGGGTTGGAATCTTTAGGAGAGAGAGAGAGAGAAGATATTATTCTACCTTATCCTTATCTTATTCTTCACCAAAACTAGATCTAGAAGAGCTCCAAAACTCTTCAATGGAGTTTCACCTTGTAAAGCAATTACTTATGTAAACACCAAATATTCTAGTGAAATTCGTGGATGTAGATCCCTTCATGGATCGAACCACGTAAAAATTGTGTGTCCCTCTTATGATTTTAGCACTCCAAATTATCATTTTATTATCCAAAAGTTAGATCTAGAATTTGTTCATGAGTTTGAAGTAGAAATAAGATTTGGGTGTAACTACGGATGGATTTTCTGTAGTTACATTTTGGTGCTAGAAACAGGGATTGAGTAAAGGATTTATCCACCTTAAACTTGATGGTTTCGATTCAGAGGAGTCCAGCAACAAATTTTACTGGATCTTTAAGTTCGAAGGATAGAATGGGAAGTTTCAGTAGCAACTTCACGTTTTCAGACAGTGAATACTACCAGAAAATCAAGAAAATCAATAGAAAGAGATGTAATAGTATCAACAGAAACAGTTCTAAACAATACAGTGAAAACAGGCGAGTTTTACTGATTCAAAAAATAATAAGTATGAAACTGGTACTGGTGGTGATGTATTTCTCTGAATTTATCAAGTTCTTGGGAAAAAATTGGAAGATACAGCAAAGTAATATCATTAGCAGTTCACGGAAACCTAAGGAAAACAGATATGGAGATAAGAGAGCTACACCAACAACCAGTTGCAGCCTTCACCAAGATTGGTTCAAAGATGAAGCTATTTTCTATCTCTATAGTCAAAAACAGATCTATGAAGGGCGAATTCAGTCCTTTGCAATACTTTGTCAAATTTCAAAGGGATCTAAGTCTCTTAAAGGATAGGGACGATCTATTTGGGCATATGAAACAGGAGGAAGCAACTAAAATCTCGTCAGCTTGGAGACAAGATTTTACAAGGAGGAAATGAAATAAAACCAATGACTAAATCATGTCAAACCTACTTCGTAGGATTATTTCTCTTCGTCAACTTAGTACAATTAGACGAAGCCGCCAATCCAGAGAAGTAGTCACGAAAAGTCAGCACCCCTCCAAACAGACGAAGTAAAAGGAGGCAGTAGTCAATATCACTTCGTCAACGTTTAAGGAAGCAACCCAGTCCTATGACGAAGTACCATTAGAAGACGACGAACTTATATCCAGACAAGATATATTCAAGCTCACTTCGGATCAATAAAGATCGACGAATTATTTGGAAGAAATTACTTGGTCACTAACGTGGTAACTCGTACCAGGTTAGCTCGGACAGTCTAGGAATTGGCAGCCAATGGTTCATATTGCTTCCCCTAGGGCAGTAAACAAGATCCACCTCGTAAAGAGGAACCTAGCTACTTCCTGAAGCCACCAACTACTTCGTAAATATTTTTTTTCAGGTATTTTATATGCGAAGTAATAGTGTAACAACGAAGTCACTATAACTCCAACCACAACCATACAAAGAATACCAACTAAGAATATCTAAAGCCACTTCGTCTCCAGACCCAATGATGAGCGAAGAAGACATCGAAGTCAAACAATCATCCCAATGCCGATCAAATCCAGCGAGTCAACGAGCTAAAATCAACGAGGCAACTTACTTAAAACTCAGAACATAATCCAGCCAAGTTTACTTCGTCAACAGTTCCGACAGAATACAACGAAGAAAAATAGGCTTCATCGAATCTACAAGACCGACGAAGTATTTGGTAGAAATTAGTTCGTGAACAGCAGCAGAAAAACTACTTCGTGAACTATATAATGCGGAGATAAACCAAAGTCACACAAACCAGTGAGCAAAGCATTTGGCAGAAGTTACTTCGTAAAGAGGAAACTTAACTCTATTGGGGGAGAGCAGAAAGGAGGAGCGTGTATGATACCGGCGAAGTAGCTCAATTAGATACTACACGAAGTACTGTACTTCGTAGGAACTGGAAGAAAATAAGATCTTAGCTCACTTTGACATCAACAGTCACTTCGTCCGACTTCAGAAGAAATCACTTCGTAAATATCTCACTTCGCAAATATCTCCTTCGCAGTCATTCTCTTCGCAAGCATTTGCATCGCAAATATTTTCCAAAACTTGCATCAACATAACCTACTTTGGGAAGAAGCAAACTACTTCGTGAACAGCCAGCAGTCCACCGGAAGCATGAGGCAGCGAATCATATCAAACGAAGTAGTGATTCTTCAAAATAATATGGCAAGATACAAGGATGCTAACAACACTTCACAAAATTTATTCCGTCATCCATACCAGCAAACTACAATAATTCAAGAAGGGAGATACATAGCAATGAAGATACTTTATTAAATTCTTATTGCCACTCATCAAATTTCCATCATCACTGGTCAAGGAAATCACAGATACAGCAAGAAGGCTTTACAAAGAAGGGCTTAACTCGCGTTGGTAAGCCACCAGCGAAGCAACAAAAGAAATGATGTAGTAGCAAATATCTTTGGAGGAAATCATTTCAAGAAAGTGAAATGTAACTCCATCAGGAACACGAGCGAAGAATTAGAAAAATTAAGGAGCAGTGATGTCACGTCAACCTATATGGAGGTTAAAGCAGTTAAAGCAAGGCAATTAGGAACAAACCGTGTTGGGTTCAGCCTTATGGCCCAAACATTTGGCACCCCCTTATCAAATTAAGGCAGCTACCTAGCACATGCCTTGGTTTTTGGTTATAAGACCAAAAGGCATCAGGAGACTCATTTTATGTCGAGCTCTTCTTTGTTTTGTGAAATAAGAAGAAAGAGAAAGAGAGGAAGAAGAGAAAGAGAGTGAGAGAGATAGAGAGAATTAATCCACCATTTTTGGTGAGGTTAGAGGCATCTTGAAGAGGAGAAGAAAGGGTTCTTGTTGAAGGATCTTTGGTTGATTGTGGTGGAGAATTGATTGATCAATTTCCACAACTCTTCAAAAAGGGGAAAAATCTAGGGTTTGTCAAACCCTAGTAGTAAGTATCTCAAATCACTTCTAATTCTTAAATTGATAGTGAATCTCATATTATATATGAATGAATTGTTGATCCATCCTTAGGGGTGAGTGTAATTAGGAAAATTGATATCCAAGTGCTATAGGCACCTTGAGGTTGTTGTTATCCCCAAATTTGGGAGAATTGTGTGTAACCCATTATTGTTATAGTGGAAGATTTGCCCGTGGTTTTTTACCCTTCACCTTGGAGGGGTTTTCCACGTAATTGCCGGTGTTGTGTGATTGCTTCTATATCGTCATAGTTTGTGTATTTCCGCATTGTGTTTCATTGCTCGTGTAGGTTTCGTATTGCGCATAGCGGCTCGGATTTCGTAAGCCTCCCCCAACAAGTGGTATCAGAGCTTTTGGGTTGAGCTAATCCTGTGCAATGGCGGAAGCTAGCACTAGTAATAGAATGGTCAATTTGACCGGTGAGAACTTTGTCATATGGAAGGCGAAGATGGAAGACTGGTTATATTGTAAAGATCTCTATGGTCCAATAGAGAGAAAGGGAGTAAGGCCTGAGGCGACAAGTGCAGAAGATTGGAAGGTTACTAATCGAAAAGCAGTTGGTTATATTCGTCAGTGGAATGATGATAGCATTTTTCATCATGTGGCTAGTGAGACACTAGCATATCCTTTGTGGACCAAGTTAGAGGAGATATATGATCAACAGTCTCCTTGTGAAAAAGCTCTTCTATTCAAAAAGCTTGGAAAGTTGTGTTACAAGGAAGGGAGTTCAATGGCGCAACATTTAAATGAAATGAAGGGTATCATGAATCAGCTTACATCTATGGACCTCAAAATTCCTGAAGAGGTTCAAGCTTATTTGTTACTAAATACTTTACCAGACAGTTGGGAGCCATTGAGGAATTGTCTCAGTTATTCTGCTCCAGACAAGAAGTTGAACATGACTGTTGCAACTAGCGTTTCTTTGAGTGAAGAAGTTAGAAGAAGGTCACTAGACTCATCTCATTCAGAAGCTCTTGTGACAGAAAATCGGGGTAGAAGAAAAGACAGAAGACAAGTTGGCCGTAGCAAGTCAAGGGGTAAATCAAAGTCCAGAAAGGAAGTTGAATGTTGGAACTGTCATACGAGAGGTCATTATTCAAATGAATGCAGGAAGCCGAAGCAAGAACACAAGAAGGGGAAAGGAAATGATAACCAAGACAATGGTGTTGCAGCTCTGTGACAAATGATGATATCATTGTATTCTCAGATTGTAATGATGTTTGTGTTAGTTTTGCAGGTTCGATTCAGAATGGATAGTTGATTCAGGTGCATCTTATCATGCTACTCCTCATGAAGATGTATTTACCTCCTACAAGGCTGGTGACTTTGGGTCAGTCAGAATGGGCAACAGTGGTGTTGCGAAAATTGTAGGAATGGGTGATGTGAAGGTTGAGACCAGTGTTGGCTGTACGTTGGTTCTCAGAAATGTGCGACATGTACCAGATCTTCGTTTGAATCTAATGTCACCAGGAGTGTTAGATGATGAAGGGTACAACAATCACTTGGGTGATGGCAAATGGAAGCTAAGCAAGGGATCCATGGTTATTGCAAGAGGCAAGAAGTGTGGCACATTGTACAAGACACAAGTGAAGGTGTTGAAAGGTGAGTTGAATGCTGTTGACAAAGATTCAATCTCCGAGCTGTGGCATAGAAGACTTGGTCATCTTAGTGAGAAGGGAATTCAAATCCTCACCAAAAGACAAGTTTTGCCAAATGCCAAAGGTATGCAATTGGGTAAGTGTACTCATTGTTTAGTTGGTAAACAAACTAGAGTATCTTTTCATAAAGATTTACCCAAGCGCAATTCTGGTATTATTGATCTTGTTCATTCTGATGTATGTGGACCTTTAAGGGTCAAAACACTTGGTGGTGCTGTTTATTTTGTTACTTTCATAGATGATGCTTCAAGGAAGGTTTGGTCATATGCAATCAAGACCAAAGATGATGTTGTTCCTGTGTTCAAGATGTTTCACAACATGGTGGAAAGAGAAACAGGTAGAACCTTGAAGTGCCTTCGTTCTGACAACGGGGGAGAGTACATTGGGCCACTTAAAGTGTATTGCAAGAGCATGGGTATACGTCATGAACAATCAGTGCCGAAGACTCCACAACATAATGGTGTTGCAGAGAGTATGAACCGCACTATTCTTGAGAGAATAAGGTGCATGTTATCTCATTCCAAGTTGCAGAAGCATTTCTGGGGTGAAGCAATGAATACTGCTGTGTATTTGATCAATCGATCTCCTTCAAGACCGCTAGATGGAGAAGTAGCAGAAAAGGTATGGAGAGACAAAGAGCCTACTTATGATCACTTGAAAGTGTTTGGCTGCAGGTCATTTGTTCATATCCCAAAAGATCAGAGATCAAAGCTTGACGACAAAGCAAATCAGTGTGTGTTCCTAGGATATGGAACAAAGAAGTTTGGTTACATATTTTTGGATCCAGTTGAGAAGAAGGTTATCAGAAGTAGGGATGCAGTATTCCTTGAAGACCAAACAATTGAAGACTTTGAGAAGATTGAGATGCCAAAGCTTCAAGATGATATGACTTTGGATCCAAATCCAGTTGTTCCTACTCTTGAACAACATGATGATGATGTTGATGGTAATGGAAATGAAGATGAATCTCATGAAGATGTTCCAGTGGGTGATGTTGAGCAAGAAGTGCAGAAACAACAACAACCAGAAGCTGAGTTGAGAAGATCCAGCAGGACTAGATTACCTTCAACAAAGTATCCACCACATGAGTATGTGATGCTCACAGATGCAGGTGAACCAGAGTCTTATGAAGAAGCTCTCAGTGTTCCTGAAAGTCAGAAGTGGTTGAAATCCATGAAAGAAGAGGTTGGCTCTTTAGATGAGAATGACACTTTTGATTTGGTTGACAAGCCTTTGAGAACCAGAAAATTACGAAGAACAAGTGGGTGTATAGAATCAAGACTGAAGATGGTAACTCACAACCAAGGTACAAAGCACGCTTAGTTGTGAAGGGTTATGAGCAGAGAAAGGGTGTTGACTTTGACGAGATTTTCTCACCGGTGGTGAGATTTTCTTCTATTCGGGTTGTCTTGGAAATAGCCGCTAGTTTGGATCTTGAGATAGAACAACTAGATGTCAAGACAGAATTTCTTCACGGTGAGTTGGAGGAAGATGTGTATATGGCACAACCCGAGGGTTTTGAAGTCAAAGGCAAAGAGCACATGGTGTGCAAGCTAAAGAAGAGTCTTTATGGTTTGAAGCAAGCTCCAATAAGATGGTACAAGAAGTTTGAATCGTTCATGAAGGAACATGGGTACAAGAGGACAGCTTCAGATCATTGTGTATTCATTCAAAAATTTGCTGATGGTGATTTTCTTACTCTTTTGCTATATGTTGATGACATGCTTATTGTTGGCAAAGATAAGAAAAAGATTGACAGGTTGAAGTCAGATCTGAGCAAGTCTTTTGCTATGAAAGACTTGGGTGCAGCAAAGCGTATTCTTGGCATGGAGATCACTCGTGATAGGAAAGCGAGGAAGTTGTGGCTATCACAAGAAAGCTACATTGAGAAGGTGTTGCAAAGATTCAACATGGACAAGGCTGATCCGGTAAGTTGTCCACTTGCAAACCATTTTAAGTTAACTCGTGATCAATGTCCTGTGAATGATGTTGAGAAACGGAAGATGGAGAAAATTCCTTATGCGTCCGATTGGTAGTTTGATGTATGCAATGGTGTGTACAAGGCCGGATATAGCTCATGCAGTTGGAGTGGTAAGCAGATTTCTATCAAATCCTGCTATGGAGCATTGGGAAGCAATGAAATGGATACTACGGTATTTAAGGGGTACTTCTAATATGTGTTTGTGCTATGGAGGTGACAAGCCAGAGTTAGTTGGTTACAGTTCAGATTTGGCAGGTGCTCAAGACAGTCTCAAGTCTACACCGGGTTACTTATTTACCTATGCAGGGGGAGCCGTGTCTTGGCAATCCAAGTTACAAAAATGTGTGGCATTGTCTACTACAGAGGCAGAGTACATTGCAGCTACAGAGAGCTGCAAGGAGATGATATGGATGAAGAGGTTTGTTAGAGAACTCGGTGTGAAGCAACAGAGGTTCATCGTTTACTGTGACAGCCAGAGTGCCATCCATCTCAGCAAGAATTCGAGTTTTCACTCGAGGTCCAAGCACATCAATATTAGGTATCAGTGGATACAAGAAGTTCTCGAGGAGAAGGTCTTGTATATTGAGAAGATCCATACAGATGACAACGGTTCTGATATGATGACAAAGTCGCTACCAAAATACAAGCATGTGTATTTCTGCAGCATGGCAGGTTTGGTGGTGACGGGTACCTTGCCATAAGTCGTGAGGGGGAGATTGTTGGGTTCAGCCTTATGGCCCAAACATTTGGCACCCCCTTATCAAATTAAGGCAGCTACCTAGCACATGCCTTGGTTTTTGGTTATAAGACCAAAAGGCATCAGGAGACTCATTTTATGTCGAGCTCTTCTTTGTTTTGTGAAATAAGAAGAAAGAGAAAGAGAGGAAGAAGAGAAAGAGAGTGAGAGAGATAGAGAGAATTAATCCACCATTTTTGGTGAGGTTAGAGGCATCTTGAAGAGGAGAAGAAAGGGTTCTTGTTGAAGGGTCTTTGGTTGATTGTGGTGGAGAATTGATTGATCAATTTCCACAACTCTTCAAAAGGGGAAAAATCTAGGGTTTGTCAAACCCTAGTAGTAAGTATCTCAAATCACTTCTAATTCTTAAATTGATAGTGAATCTCATATTATATATGAATGAATTGTTGATCCATCCTTAGGGGTGAGTGTAATTAGGCAAATTGATATCCAAGTGCTATAGGCACCTTGAGGTTGTTGTTATCCCCAAATTTGGGAGAATTGTGTGTAACCCATTATTGTTATAGTGGAAGATTTGCCCGTGATTTTTTACCCTTCACCTTGGAGGGGGTTTTTCCACGTAATTGCCGGTGTTGTGTGATTGCTTCTATATCGTCATAGTTTGTGTATTTCCGCATTGTGTTTCATTGCTCGTGTAGGTTTCGTATTGCGCATAGCGGCTCGGATTTCGTAAGCCTCCCCCAACAAACCGGGCTATAAATCTGAATGGGAAAGTGAAGAAGATACAGTAGTGAAACTATTTCGACATCAAACTACGAAGGAAATGCTCCGCTCAATAAAAAACCGAGGAGGCAATAATTTGCTCACGAGTCAGAGGGAGGAAAACAAACTTCTTCGTAGGAGACATTTCACCAAAAGGAAGGTAACAAAAGAAGAGATGTCAATATAATCAATAGGCATCCAAAAATAGCAGAAACTTCAATGAAAACGACAAGTCAGTTCGTGACATCCCAACTCGTGATATCCAGACGCTCCGTCACCAGCCCGGCAAACCACTCTATTCCCGAAGTACGAAGCATTCCAGCAAAGATGAAATCAGTTCATATCCTGTTCGCAAATCTGCTACTTCGCCACTCATCAAAATTTCATCATCATCATCTCGTATGTTCCACCATCTCAAGTGACGAAGACAAAAGACGATTAATGAAGAAAGAAGGCTCATCTTGTGAACAATAGAGCAAAGGAAGACGAACTTCTGCGAAGCCTACCTCTACAACTATTAGTACTCATCACTCCACGAAGCATCTCCGACCCACTTCGTCAGTTTAGTCCACCAGGGATCAGCAAAAGTTACTTCGTCAGTTAAACATGAAAGCACAACTTCGCCAGACTGTTCAGTATAAGGGAATGAATAATGTTAAAAGAGCCGTATTACTTCGTTATCAGCTTCAGCAAACAATCAACTCTGCGAGGTTAATTTTACTCGAACTACCTTTGCCAACCATCTTTATCTCATCCAGAGATCACTTCGGAGAGGACAGATTAACCAGCTCAGGTCCAACGAACCAATGCGCTCGAAACTATCATTCCCGGATTGACATCAAAATTCATATCTCTTTCAACCAACCACTACTAATAACCCCACAGGAGCAACGCGGCTGAATAGGGAAGTATTCTTACCCTCTCTCTTCTGATCACTAGAATTATTATCATCTCGGAAAATCTGAGCAATTGCATTGCCGTTTTCCATTAACTTGTTGAGAATTCACAGATTAAGATCATTAACCATACTTCGTTCAATCATTAACGACTTGCTACTATTGAATCTTCATAATTGTTTAAATATTCGAATTATGAGACGCAGGTACATCAGCTTCACTTAAGACCTCCATTGAACTCGAGTAGTATCGGGACTGAACAGAGAGGAATGCCGGAATAGCAATTACTGAGAAATAAACTCAAAAAAAAACTACGTCAGTAGAAAAGAAAGGAAACTTAAGATGCAGAGAGCATTTTGGGAAAAGATATTCCCAAAAGAAAGAACGAGTTAACAACCCCAGCGAATAATTTTTCTCTCATGAATATTTGAAATATTACCAGCGGCAGAAATAAAAGGAAAAGAAAGTCTTGTTATGAACGAGAACATGATGAGGTACCCGAAGACGAAATAACGAAACCGAGACTTCCCACTAAGAAATGCATGCAGAAAGGAAACGCGCAAAGCCGTCGATGTGATAAATCATCGACGAAGAGGAGAAAGTGGTACAGAAGCAGCATGAAGCGGGGCAGCCCTCCAAAAACAAACTCGCAACTTTCAGCGGACGTTACAGCCAAACATACATCGTCAGTTCATCAATCCCACCTCGTCAGTTCATCAAACCCACCAACAACAACCCAATGGAGATAGTGGCGGAAAAATGGAATTAGGAATACTAAAGCCTCCCTCTTCAGTGAGTGTAACGTTCAAGCTTTTCGCAACTTCGGTGGTCTCGCCTCGCATGAATCAACAGCGGAACAACTTCGCAACAACTACTTGGCAGCTCTAATATCATTTCAACCACAGAAGCAACACAAAGCAAACAAGAGCATGAGCAAACATGCAAAAGCAAACAAGATCATGAGCAAGCATGCAAAAGCAAGTAACAAGCATGAATGACATGCATAGATGATGAAAAGAAACCTACAAGCAAAAAAGATCAAAGAAAAAGGGCAATGATAAGACCCAAGCATGCAAAGCAAAAAAAAATATGCAAATTCAAAACATGTGAATACGAGGGCCACAAGTAAGACCTCATTTAGGAGGTCTGCTTACGACCCTCAAAATAGGCGATCGTAAGTCCTATATAAAACCTCTACTTATGGAGGCTGAGACCTCGTGGCGTGAAACCTAGTTCGCACAAAGTGCAAGGGGCAAATGTAAGACCTAACACAAGTCACGATATAATCTCAGATATGGTTAACAACCATCAGCTAGGGCAATCGTAAGACCCATCCGCCGAGGGCCCCAATTGGGTAACCTTCGGTAAGGGGTGTAAGAACAAGCCAGTGGAGAAGAAGATGGCCTGGTGTAGTTCTTCCGCTCGGTCCCAAAACTACCTCAACTAGGGTGTGACTTCGTTACCAAGAGACATATCGGAGAAAGGGAACGAGGTCACGAAATGAGTGATGCCTAAGCCCAAAAGCACGGAGGTACTCAGAGGGGAAGGGATGGCACCCTCCTTTAGGGAGCTGAGTGACAAAAAAAGTCGGCAATGTTACGGGGCTGGTACTCACGGGAGTAGATGGGCCTGTGATATTGTTGCATAATAAGACCTCAATGAGCGAGATAAGGTGAGGTTGATGGGTCTTTACTTCGCAAGAGTAGAGAGTGTCTGAGACTTCGTCGAAAATCCCTGACCAACGGGGTGGGGCATAATAAGACCTTAACTAGTAGGCAAAATAAGACCCCGAACTGATGATAGAGATGTGAGGAAAAACATGAGACCTGAGGCAAAACAAAAAATGCAAGTATATACTTGCAAAGAAGCAGGTATATACTACAAAGAAAAGCAAAGAAACAAGCACACTACAAAGCTTGACCACCCGAGTCACACAATCCTAAGAAGTACTTCTTACGTTGCATAAGAAGTACTCGTAATAGAAATATTGCATATGATAATATTATGCTATGATTTGAATATTAATAATGCAGGAACAAGCCCTAAAAGGCAACGAGGTATAATTACATACGAGATGGGAACGAGAAGGAATGCAAAGGAGAATCAGAGGCACGAACAATAAAAATCAAGGCAAGTATATAATATGCATACATATAGAAAATGCATATCATTTCATACATATAGCATTCACTCATAACATACATACATTCATCGAACATACATCATGCAATAGCACTTCGGGAATTCTTACTATTCATACTTCGGGAATTCTTACTATTCATACTTCGAGAAGTCTTACTATTCATACTTCTTATACTTCGGATTATATACTTCTAAGGATACTTCGCATATATATGAACAAAGGAGAATATTTCTTCAATACTTCTCTATCAAGTATTAAGATATCAAGTAAAACAAGGGAAAAGGCAAGAAAGAGGAAGCATATTACTTTTACTTCGGATATATTTAGTTCCTTCATCTACCAAAGCAAAAGGGGGCACACACATATATGGGAAAATGCATATTATACACTTCGCGGAAATTTTTTCAATTTTTTTGGATTTGATATGAATCAAATTATAAGGACGTTAAGCTACAAATGAAACGATATCATGTGAAAAGCTAAAATGAGGCAAGGCAAGAACAAGAAGTGATACCATCAACTCGTCAAGGGCAACATCAACACAAGGTTATCATCAGTAACGCTAAAACTAGTACTAACAATGGACTTCGCACAATAATGTGGAAAAGGAAACATGGAAGAAAATCATCAAAACCAACTTTCAAGGTCAAAGCTCGCAAAGAAGAAATTCAGTACACTCACTCATGAAGATATCTCGCACACTCCATACTTCGTCAACAACAAGAATCTTCAACGACAATAGAGTATACGAATCAAGTGCCATATCGTCAACTTTAGCTCGTTACATGAAACACGGCACCTCGCTACCACTCATCAACATGAAGAACCAGCAACCAAGCACGCAAGGGAAAATTCAAAAGCAATAAACCGTTCCAACAACAAAATTGAGGATTGATACTTCTTATATTTTCGAGGATTAAGTACTTCTTATACTTCTTCAAGAGCACTTCATACTTCGTGCTTCTTATACTTCGGGAATGATACTTTTATATAACAACAAGACTTCGGGACCTAGCAAAAGAATAAGAGGCAAGTATATACTTTTTCAAGTTATTATTCTTTCACTCGTTCCCTCGTCAACAAAGACCAAAGTCATCTACTTAATCACCACGCGTCTCGCTCCAAAGAACTGCACGAAGATGGATTTTTCTTAAGAATCGATCTTCAAGCAACACTCAAGAAAAATAGGGCAAAATGTAGGTACCAAAAACCACACTCGACGCTCCGAAGTAACATCTGAGGATAGATAGATAAAGAAGACTTGCACAAGTAACCCAGCGAAGTAACTCCACGAAGCAGCTCCGCGAAATAAGTCCACCAAGTGTGGATTGTTACGCAATAAAAGGTAGAGCATGCGAAGTAAAGGATGCGAAGTGTGGATTGTTGCTCAAGAAATAGGACAGCTGTCAGCGAAGTAAAATGAGATGTCATCCAATATGTAGTTTTCCCTATAAATAAAGGACTTGGTCCAATGTAAGGGGGTTGGAATCTTTAGGAGAGAGAGAGCAGATATTATTCTACCTTATCCTTATCTTATTCTTCACCAAAACTAGATCTAGAAGAGCTCCAAAACTCTTTAATGGAGTTTCACCTTGTAAAGCAATTACTTATGTAAACACCAAATATTCTAGTGAAATTCGTGGATGTAGATCCCTTCATGGATCGAACCACGTAAAAATTGTGTGTCCCTCTTATGATTTTAGCACTCCAAATTATCATTTTATTATCCAAAAGTTAGATCTAGAATTTGTTCATGAGTTTGAAGTAGAAATATGTTTAGAACTAGAAATAAGATTTGGGTGCAACTACGGATGGATTTTCTGCAGTTACAGTTCCATTGTCCATCTCGAGCTTGAGTAACTCTATATCACTTCCAATGTTTTCTTCCATCGATGATCAATAATCAACAGCATAATCTTCTTATCACTGCCAAGCTCGAGTTCCATTACCAGCTCGAGATTTCATACATCACTTCCGGCACGTAGACACTGCCAATCAACCACACTCCCTGAACTTGACAGCGCATTCAGTCATTTATCGATCACCACCATCTCCGTGTCATTCTCCGTTGAAAACCATGTTCCATTCCACGATCACTAGCATCTCCATCACCGAGAATCAATGGCAAAACTGTCGCTACTGCCCTAGTCTTTCTGCCATCCTATCTTCTCAGCCGAGATTACCAAAACTCACAAAACCTTCCCTGACCCTGCCATCATCGAATCACCTGTCCATTCTTCCTCTCGAGCTCATATCCCTGCAACCAACCAACACACCCGTAGAGACAGCCATCATCTCTGCATTGTTCCTTACAGCTCCAAACCCATTGCTTCGCTTCATCGATACCACAGCATACTCTGTCGAGCTCCCACACAGACGCAAGCAGCAAAACATCTCATCATCTTTTCTGCAGCTAACTGAATCCATCATTGCTAGTCACGTAAAAACGTGAAGAAGAAGATGATGGTGGTCCCCGTAACAAACTGGTGTCTTTATCCTCATTCACAGAAGACGGATAGTATAACAATTGGGTGCATCCAGTAAATCCAGGGGTGCGTTTATCAATTCTGTGCGTCTCAATTCAAATGTTCCTAACTTCTTCATGCGACGCCGGAATTGCTCCATTCTTTCGCCGTTTTCTTCGTCTTTTCGTCCTCTTCAAGGTGATGCAAAGAAATCTCGGATTTGAGCTAGTTCTACTTCTTTTTGGTTAAGACGACCTCAAACACCTAAAAAACTCAATAACAAACAAAATCAAAGCATAATGATACAAAAACTACCAAGAAAGCAAAGCATTTGAATACCTAACTAGTGCAAATATTGCACCTATCAAATTCCCCTTACTTTCCTTTTGCTAGTGATGTAGGACATCCAATGCTTCAACATGGTATCAACTATGTCCAGTTGCTCCCATAACAACGACATCAACTTTGCCAAGTTGCTTTCATATTGACTACGCCAACTTTACCTAGTTTACTTGCTTTGCAAGTCCTTTACTTTCCTAGTTTACTTAGGATTTCCTTTTGTTTCTTTGAGTCGGTTCTTGTAGAAACTATATAAAGGCTATGCCTTCTTGTTTAGATAAACAATCTTTTATCAATCATATTATTCGTTTATACGAATTCTCTTTTATCTTTTCTTGATCTTTTAATCAATTTCATCTCATTCGCATCTCTTTTGTCTCTTCTTATCACCTGCAATTTCCGTATTGCATTCTTCTTAACAGGTTCTTAGTTGGTGTTAAATACAGAAGCATTAGAAGACGATGAATCTTCTTGAGTTGAAATAGGAAAAACAATCTTGAAATTTTCAATAGTCTTCGCTTTAGCAATCAATAGTTCAAGCATTTTTAGATGCAGCTTTTCAGTTCTTTTGTAAATAAGGAGTTGGAAGTTGTTGTTCCAGAGGAAGAGATAACAACTACTTCTCCATTGGTTGAAGAAAACATTGTTCCTAAAGAAGTAGAAGAAAATTTGGTCGACAAAGGTGAGGAAGACTTAGCTATTTCTCAGAAGGAGGAAGAAAATAAGGTTAACGAAGTTTTGTTTTCAGTTCGATAAGATTCAACGTCATCTGAAAGCAACGGAATTATTCCCGTTGATTTTGTTGGCCAATACTGTATTGAATATACTTCTCAGAAGGAAGAAGGAGATCAAGTTGAAGAGATTACGGATGATTCGTTAGGGCCTAACTGTAAGTCATCAAAGTTTGATAAAACTAATAAGTTAGTAAATCCTGGTATTGGTTTATCTTCTTTGTCTACTGTTGAGAATTATCAAATTCTTAATCATGAGGAAACATGTCTGATCTCTTATGAAAACCCTAACATGATTCAATTTGTTGAGTTTACTTCTGAGATTTTTTTCGTGGTATATCGGGATAGTACAATGAATTATAACCCATTGTTTCCTATTTTTGCCGATGAGTTTGTATGTCGAACTCAAGAAGATATAACTACTGAGAATTATTCTGGAAGAACTCGTGCTCGGATATTCTCAAAAGTTGAAAGAGTATCATTGGCAAACGATTTAGAATTTAATCCAATATGCACGCATGGGATTAATTCTATATGTGGATATGATGTTGTATTGCTTATTTTTAACAGACCAAGCACTATGTTTCAAGTTGATCCGAACTGACCTTTAATCAAAAATCGTATTGTTTTTGAGTCTTGGCATGACAACTTTAACATCTTGTCTTTGAGACATGCATCATGGAGAGTTTCTTTGGCTAATTTATGTTTCTGCTATAAGTACAGAAGATTACACCGGTAGAGTCCGTGGTATAATATTTTCGAACTCAGAGAGTTTAACAAGAGCAGAAGATTCAGAAGTTAGTCCACTATGCTCAAGTTCCAGTGGAATTGATTCTATAAGAAACTATGCGTTTTACTTTACTCATGTTGCACTTAGGTTTGATAGTTCGGCAGGTAATTGTGTTGACATCTTATCATCTGTCACGAAACTGGATCGTTTGATGCCAAGTAAGGAATTTGCTTCTTTGAACGGAGAATATTTAGCATTAACAAAGCTACGTACCCTGTAGAGAATAGTGTTGGTCATAATCAGGGGCGGAGCCAGAAATCAAGAATTGGGTGGGCACCTTATCAATTTATGCATGTTTAAGGGGGTGCAAAAGGGTTAAAATGACCAAAAATTGGATAAATTAGCTTAAATTAGGATTGGGAGCTCACATTTGAGGGGGGGCAAGTGCACACCCACCTCTCCATGTGGCTCCGCCCCTGGTCATAATGGAGTTGCTTTGGTGAACCTATAAGTTCACCAAAGGTTGTTGCTTTCGCAAAACCAAGCTTGATAGAACAAATAAATATGAAATCTGATTGCTTCTGGTATTCATTTTTTTAAGGAGATAATCAACTTGTTCTTCATGCAGGAAATCCTACAACCACATCCCAATATATCTAAAACACGTTAGGTGATCATAATTGAGTTTTCTTTATTGAATATCAAGATTACAATTGTTAATCGAAGTATTACAACGATTTACTTGCTCTCCAAAATAAATTTCTCTCTCCTAATTTCTTGCCTAGGACTCACTCAAAGATCTCCCCTACATGTGATGTGATAGGCACGTAAGTGCTACATTTTATACCCATATTTATATTAGTTAGGACTCGATATTTCGTCTAACAATACTATTTTAATACATTTACAGAAAGTACAAGCAATTCTGATTATCGGGAGCATAAACAGCTAAAGCATTGGCGTTTGCGAAAAAAATGACAAAACTTATCTGGCCTGGTATTTTTATATATCAGCAGCATTTGCGGCCAATGACAGACTCTGTTGGATTTCTTTGTGCACTCTAATTATCCATGCATGGGAAGCCATTAAAGAAATAATTAAAGAAGTCCAGGAGAGAATGAACGCATGCATAGATAGCTTGGACGTGACTGAGCTGGTGCTGTGGCTGAAGAGAGCTGGTGGTGTTGCAAGACCGACAAGTTCACAAGACAAAAACTGGTGGTAGGCTATTTTCGTGAGATTTAAGAGTTGTTCTGGCTGTAAGTTGGAAGCAGAGAGGAGGAAGATAGAGCTGTATATGATAATGAATGTGTTGGCGATGGAAGAATACAAAGGGAAGGAGCCGGTCATCACAGCAGTACGTCGTCGAGAGAGTTTTGTGGTGGTAGTTACTGGCAGTAGAAATGGAGCACATTGTATGTTGCTGGAGCTAGGAGAGATATGTGGCTGTTGGTACTCAAATGAAGAAAATGACTTGATGCTGCTCCTTCCATTAGTTGTGCGGATGAATAGAGAGGATTATGAGCTTGTGTCGTGATTGAATGCAACAATGAAGAGTACGCTATATTGATCACTGGTGATTCAATTGCGTATTACCCGTTTGCTGATCGAGAAATTATAACAGAGGCGTTACTGGAAATGGTGTTGTTGGTGATCGATGGCGATAGTTCGATGGGTATCAGCTGCCGGTATTAAGATGCTTTTGTCCGTAGACATAAGTGGAGGTTCTAAGCGAGAAGCAGCGAACGTGAATGGAGAAGAAGCAATTGGTGCTGTACCACCGGAGCTTTGATTGGCATGGGTCGATCGAAGGAAATGGCCGGACTTGGAAGCTTGTGGTTAGTCGGAGAAGAAGAGAGTTGGTTTTGCTGGCGAAGGAAAATGATTGCCGTCGACGGTGTGGGCTGGTTGGAGTTCAGATTCTGTGCATGGCTGAGGTTGGAATGAGAATGAAACTCGGCGATGAAGCTACATGCTAACTGATTTGGTTGGATTCAGTTGAAGGAATTAATCGCAAACGATAATGGTGTTTCTACTGTTGGCTGGCCTGAATTCGTGTTGTGTGGAGTTACGTTGTTTTTTCGAATCAGATTGATTTAATCTGGGAGATTATTCAAGGAGTTGGTGTTGCTGCCATGTCATGGAAATGAACAAAGAATTGGTCTTGATTCCGAGAACTGAAACAACAGCAGCACCATGAGATGGTTCGAGCAGCTCAGGCAGTGGCAGAAATCAGCAAGGAGTGGAGATGGATATGTTTACAAGGCGATAGATGGGTTTTGTATGAGGTTTCTTGACGTGAATCTGGGCAGTATGAATTATGAAAGCAAAGAGTTTGTTGTCGTGCTATTTGGCAGTGATGGCCACAGAGATGAGTCGTAGAACTTTGGCTCGAGTTGGAGGATATAGTCGATGCAACGGATTTGTTCTCGATGATGAAAACTGAGCAGTTAAGAAGAAAGATGGCTGAAGTGTTGCTGACAACAGAGAAGGTGGTGGTGATTTTGAAGGGTTCGATGTTAGTAGTGATGGTTTGATGGCAAAAATGGAAGTTGGATCGTCGGGTGAGCTGTCCAATTGGTGGTGAAGTTTTAATTGATCGGTGAGTAGATGGACATAACGGAGGCTGTTGCTGTGACCTGAATTTGGCATGGTCTATGCTCGTACTAGGCTTTTGCGGTGGTTGATAGAATTGTGGTCAGTTATTGGACTGGGCCTTGGGCATCATCTGCTAAGTTTTCTTCGGACATCCTAGCAAGACTATATATTCTCAGCGACATTAACTCGAAGGGGGAGGCCGGCTGGGAGTTCTATCTTTGGAGGTTGCGTCTACACAGCCAAAACCATAAAAGGGAAAAGCAACTGGAGAACAAGGGTTTGGAGTATTTTTTATTTTGATTTCATTTGCTTTGTTTGTTGTTCTTACTTAGATTTGTTTATGGTTTTTGAGAAAGTCATGTATTGCTAAAACTGAATATAATTAGTTCTTGATATTGTTTATCGATTTATCGAAATATGAGTTTTCTCTTCACCGGTTTGTAGAACCTTTATGCATAATTGTTAGGATAACAAATATATTTGTCTCATTGTATGATATTTCATGCTTGGGTTAATTCCTTTGATGGGGTATGCTTAGAATAGACAGGTATTATTTGTGAACCTATATTTAGTTTCGTATAATTTTCTCACTAATACAATTTGATGATGCATGCTTGGATTTAGTCTTTTGATGTGTCATGCTTAGGTTGTCCCAGTGATATTTGCGACTCTAGTACATATAATAGGTGATGTTGATAGAACGGACGATAAATAAATAATCATGAATTATGTTTCATTTCAGTAATTGAGTAGAAATAGTGGTGGATACCATAAACCTGTTGGGTGCAATAATCAAAACAAAGAAAAACCAAATAAGCAAAAGTTATTGATACTTAGCTCCTTTTAATGGAAGTGCTGGATTTGACGAAACGAGCGAGCTTCTCATATCTCCACAACAACAACAAGGCAAAACTTTGAAAAAACAGAGTGAGTCACGTGTTCAACACGTTTCCCTTAAGACATTAGCGCCCGGCTACACTCAAGAGTGATGCTATAGCCCTCACAGGACGGATATCTCCAGGATAAAACACCCTAATACACCTACTACTAGCATATGTAGTAGATGCTCAATCTTGAGCTTGGCAACTCCGAAAAACCATAAAGGAAAATCGCGAACGCTTGAGAAAACATATAAAATATCTTCCCTTGGGGGTCCCTCTAAAATATAGAGCAACCCCTTTCCCATTGATTTTACAAAAGTAGTAAATTTGTTTATATAATGGAACAAAACAACTTCAGAAGAGGAACTCCCCGATATGGGAATAAAAAGCTTATATAGTTTCTTAAAACAATTAAAAAGTGGAAACTCCACAATGTGGGACTAATAAGTTTTTCATTCACAAAAGAAAACAATAAATTATAATTTTAATAAAACCTTAAAAATCATTTTTTAGTAATTGTTTTCTAACAATCCCCCACATGAATGAAAACTCGATAAAACACGAAAACACATATAGATCTTGGTAAATCAACAACCCAATCTCCTGAACTGACTGAACAGACAGACAAATCGTGCATCTTGAAGTCATACTAGCCATTCCAACGTCATCTCCCTCACAAAATAGTGTGTTGACCCCAGGGTCATACTATGGATTGGAAAAATCATATAGTATAGAGAGCTTTCATCTTTAGTTCCCCACAAGTGAGACAAAAGGTTCTTTCACCAAAGTGAAAAAGCATGCACTAGTGAACCCTTAGTGACCCTTAGGTCCTAAGTTCCAGTATTACCAAAACCATCAAAATGAAAATCACATAAAACGCGCAGGAAATACCATTTTTAGGCAGAGGTGTCCATGACGTCTTGAACCTTTGCTTAGTGAGATATTACCGGAATTACTTGCTAGATACAGTGAACTATGTCTTGAACTACTAGAATTTGATGTAATTCGCGATAACGACCATGGATGATATCTCCCAGGGTGCTTCCAAGCTCGTGCCGTTTTGTCCAACTTGGCCCTGGACATCCCTATTTCTCAGAATGCTCTAGAGAATCAAAGATCATATTCTCATAGGAAGCGGCCCCACTTACTCATTCAGATAGGTGAGTTTCCATAAAGAGTGTTACTGCTACACCCCACTTCAATCTTAAATTGAAACTATAGAACTCATTAAGACTTCTTAAAAGTCATCCTTCACATGCAGTCACACTATCACGTCTACACCATAGGGAAGGGACAGAGAATGAAATTCTCTGATAGTGTTTACCTTTACCCAACATAAATTATTTGTCTCATTCGAAACCTTGATCTTGGGATCTCCAGTCAGCAAGTTTGAGTATCCTTCATGGAAAGTTTAATTATTGAGATTAAGCCCCATCCCCTTCGATGCAATTCTAACTATCTCCTTGAACAAACCTTTCATCAAAGGTTATGCGATATTCTCCTTGGACTCTATCCAATCAATGGAAATAACGCCGATTGAGATTAGTTAGTTTTTAGATTTAGATATTACAGCTAGGATAACACAGTTTATAGATATAGCTGGCACATGCCTATGCCTGAGAGGAATGACTTCTAAAAAGCATCTTAGGCACTCGGCCCCCTCTCGTGCTTTATCTAACGCAATACTCTCAGATTCCATTATGAATTGAGCAGTATATGTCTATTTGGAAATCTTCCAAAAAACAAACCCTCATGCTAGAGTGAAACTATCCACTCGTAGACTTAGACTCCTCTGAGTCAACTGTCCAGTTTGCATCATAAAGTCCCTCAAGGATAGCAAGACACCTTTCATAAATCAACTAAAATGTAATAAAGTATTTTAGGTACCATAAAACTCTACTCAGTGCATCTGAATGCTCTTGCTCTGGACTACAATTTTATCTACTTAACTTACTCACAATATAGGCAATGTATGGACTCTTACAATTCATAAAATTCATCAGACATCCTATAACTCTTGAGTATTCAAGTTAAGATACTCCACTACCCTTATTTTTCTTGAGTATACAAGAATAATCGTACGGAGTACAAGCAGGCTTACAATCACACTGATTGTATCTCTTAAGCAAAATTCAACATAATGAGAATGACTAAGACCATAAATGTTTAATTATCTTCTAATCATCATCCCTAAGATTACATCAAAAGGGCCTAAGTCTTTCAAGTCAACGTTCTCATTCAGTGCATGTTTTAGTGGAATTAATCACATCTATGTTTGTATCAAGTATAAGCATATTATCAACATACAAGCATACAATCACACAGGCATCCTTAACAAGTTACTTGTAAAAATACTTGTCAGATTCATTGACTTCAATCCACTACTCATTATCACATGATCAAATTTTCAAGTCACTGTTTATGTTCTTATTTGAAAACCATACAAAGATTTGTTTAACTTACAAACTTTGTCTCCATAACCTTTCACTTCAAACTCCTCAGGTTGGTCTATGTAAATTTATTTATCTAATTCACGGTTTTACAAAAGTTGTCTTAACATCCTGATGTAAGAATCAAGGAAATATACTCATTCTTTTAATTTATAGCCTTTAGCTATTAACTTAGCCTTATATTTTCCACAATTCCATCTACCTTACGTTTCTTAATAAAGACTCATTTACAACCCATGGTTTTACTCTCTGGAGATAAACTAACAAGATCCCAAGTATGGTTCTGACGGACTGAGTCCATTTCACTAAATGAAGCTTCTTACCAGAATGGGGTTTCAGTAGATGTCAATGCTTCTTTACAAGTTTGGATCTCAGACTAATCTAGGCATGTTATGAAGTCGGCTTCATAAGATGTCTCAAGTCTAATTGTTTTACTTCTCTTAGGATCAACCTTAACTTCATCTTCCTTTAAGATAAGTTCTGACTATTTGAAAAACATCTAGGGGATCAACAACATATCCCAAAGAAGAGACAGGTTTCAAAATAAACATGTTCAAAGAACATCCCTAGACTCCATAAAAATATTCACACCAATGTCAGAAAAATCACACCAAAGTCTAAAAAATCAGAACACACAACCAAAAATCTATATGCAGTAGGGTACTCAAGAAACCTTATCTAAACACCCCAACACTTTGACGTATGCATAAAAAGGTTGTCTATCTTTCCATAATCATATGAATTTTTATCTGATCCTTTAAAGGTTACTCTATTCAGGATATAACAAAATTAGCGAACGACCTCCCCCCCACAAGTTTGGGGTTATCCTTTAAACAACATGGCATAAATCATCTTCTTAATAATTCTACTTTTACGTTCAACTATACCATTAGACTATGGTGAATAAGGAGATGCGATCTCATGAATAATGTCATTTAACAAGTAAAGTTCTCCTATATGAATTCCATACTTTCCATCATGTTTAGACCTAACCAATTTAGTGGTAACATATACTTCGCTTTTAGTTTCAAGTTTATACTCTTAAGGCTTCTAAGGAATCGTCCTTACCCCTAATCAAGTATATAAGAGAGTACCTCGTACAATTATCTATGAAAGTTACAAACCACCTTTTACCACCTTAGTTTGGGTTGAACTCATTTCAACTAGGCCTAACTGAATTAATTCTAAGGGCTTAGAATTGCTCTGAACATTTTTGCTAAAAGGTTTTATAGCATATTTTGATTCTACGTAGAATTCACTTTTGTGTTCAAAGTCCAAACTAAATTTGGGTACGTATTCTATGCTAGCCAGTTTATGCATTGACTTATAATTTTACGGTTCCAAGTATACCATGCAAAACATTCAAAGACACACAAAAGAAAGCACAAGAATCAACTATGTTTACTTCATCAGATTTTCCTTTAAGCTTATATAGACCCTAAGTCCTATAACTGTTGCCTAAAAATCACAGCCCTTAGTTATAACAAGTTTTTCACATTTAATTATAAGATCTTCAATCTTTTACCATCTTCAAGAGAACAAGATACAATATACTTGCATATGCTCGGAACATCAAAAATTCATACAGTGTGAGAATATTACAGATATGAGCTAATGCTCGACCTTTCCATTTTATGCAACCTCTGTCGCAGATTAGTTACTCGTATTGAGTTTCTCGACATCCCTTATCCTCTGATAAGAGGTGAACAGGTCTCTGTTTCAACAAACATACTTAGTGGCTCCAGAGTCCACCCATCAGTCTCTCACATTGGTTATTAAAATAACTTCTGACATCATGACAATGAACTTGTTCTAATTTGTTTCAACTAAATTAGCATTAACTTTCTACTTATTAAGGTTTTATGTTATCTACACTATGCTGTCGTTTGGCCAGGAATTTTACAAACATAACAATCACCCTTAATTAAAGTAATGCCAGATTCAGTTTTACGAAACATACCTTTCTTATGAAGACTAAGATTAGAGTTGTGTTTGATGTTCTCGCCTTTTTCAGCTTTGGAAGACTTGTGTTCATCCACATGCGCCTGTTAGCTATGTTCCTTTTCAATTTCATGTCACAATCTTCGTATATACTTTGACCACTGACACGGTAATTTCCCAATCACCTAATACACCACATCTCACAAACCTTAGTTCCGAATCAGAAAATAAAATATAAGTTTTGAAGATAACATCTAGATTTAAAAACTTCGTTTGAACCAACATATCAAAAAACTCATGGTTACCCCATAAAAACTACATTAGTTAACAACAAATTTCTGCCCGTCAGAATTTTTCAGGAACGTTTCCCTGGTTTGTAAAATATCAACAAAAAAATAATTTTACAACTCCAAAAATTCTGAAATTTTACGTGGGTAACTATCAGGATGTCCACTACGTTGTGTCAAAAGGGTTCATCCAAATTCCTTCTAGGTTGAGAGATAAATTCGAAACTCTACAGCTGACCAAAAATTCGTTTTTTGTTTTTCACTCCATAATTAACATCCATGATTATTACAAATTCTAATGTCTTAAGATTGTTGGGTGCAATAATCAAAACAAAGAAAAATCAAATAAGCAAAAGTTATTGATACTTAGCTCCTTTTAATGGAAGTGCTGGATTTGACGAAACGAGCGAGCTTCTCATATCTCCACAACAACAACAAGGCAAAACTTTTAAAAAAAAGAGTGAGTCACGTGTTCAACACGTTGCCCTTAAGACATTAGCGCCCGGCTACACTCAAGAGTGATGCTATAGCCCTCACATGATGGATATCTCCAGGATAAAACACCCTAATACACCTACTACTAGCATATGTAGTAGATGCTCAATCTTGAGCTTGGCAACTCCGAAAAACCATAAAGGAAAATCGCGAACGCTTGAGAAAACATATAAAATATCTTCCCTTGGGGGTCCCTCTAATATATAGAGCAACCCATTTCCCATTGATTTTACAAAAGTAGTGAATTTGTTTATATAATGGAACAAAACAACTTCAGAAGAGGAACTCCCCGATGTGGGACTAAAAAGCTTATATAGTTTCTTAAAACAACTAAAAAGTGGAAACTCAACAATATGGGACTAATAAGTTTTTCATTCACAAAAGAAAACAATAAATTATAATTTTATTAAAACCTTAAATATCATTTTTTAGTAATTGTTTTCCAACAAAACCCTGGTTACCGACTTTTCCCTAATCATAACCATACACCGATTTCAAATCAAAAAGACGTCAATCAAAAAAATAATTTTGATGTTGATTTTGGCTTATGTGATCTAATTAAATATGGGGATTGAGAAAGATGTTTAAATTGAAAGAGATAATCCCTGTTTTCAGTTGGATTTATATCATTAGATGTTCTGGTTTAATTTTATTAGAGATTGGTTTTTCCTCTTTGAAACCCATGTATGTTCTTATAAAAACATCATGATATTAAGTTATTAACTATTAAGTTGGTTCAATTTCATCTCCAAGTGAAGGTGGAAAGTTCCGGCATTATGGTGAACCTTTTGTCTCAAAGAAAGAAGCTGTAAAATTCTATCAACAAATTACTTGATAAACCCTAGAACAAGAGGCAATATATTTTGGAGACTTGCTTAAAAAAAAAAATGGAGAACGAGGGACGAACAATCTAATTTTTGTGTACTTCTATAAAGGAGAAAAAACCGGCAAAAAATATTGTTCCGAGTTATGGGAGAGAGAGGATAATTAAACCGAGAGAATAATAATTTAATAAACCCAACTACTATTAATAAGGGGTAGTCAAGGAATTTTTGAAAGCACTGATTAAATTGATTTAGTTTGTCGACATTATTGCACTTTCGAGAATATCTGCTAAACCCAACACAAAAAGTTGTAGAATCAATATAATGGTGTGCTAAAAATTAATGCTTATCGTATATCCTGGTATACAAGTTAACAGGATCCTTCGTTATAATACGATTGTGCGGAAAATCTGACCAAAAATTCCAAGATATGGTTGGAAGCACTATCTAGCTTTTTAATGGTTCACATATCTCAACCAATTTAGGTGAGCATGAGATGATAAGATTGGTTTTGCCGTACTTATTCATTATGGAGACCCCCCCAAGCTCAATAACCCAACTGCATTTTCATGTTGACCACAGTTTGGACCAACACGTACACTACTCACTACTAAATTGTACACGCCTAATCTAGTATGGTTAGATTGAAAATCTCATCCATTTCCTCATCATTTTCACAAATTCATCACAAGAGAAAACTAGCTATTTTTAATAATACTATCATATCCCATAAGAAAAAGGGATAATTGGTGTTTAGTACTCAGGTTATGACCAACACTAGGCTTTGGTCTAACATTTGTCCAACGTTAGGGCTTGGTACCTGGACCGGACATTGACTTGTGTTGACTTTGTTAAGTGATAACGTGTCTAATTTTAAAAATTTTAATTTTGTAAATACTAATTCAGTTGTGACTTTAGTAACAAAGACCCATGAAGTCCCTAATTATCGATCTGTAATAGCAGGAGTTCATTCTTCTCCTTCTCCGGAAACCCATCAAATTCATCTAAATTTCTTCATTCCCTTGCTATTAAAAGTAAATTCAACACAAACCCATTTCAGCTCCGTCTTCACTGATTCTTCTTCCTAACTCTATCTTTGTCTCAATTAAACTATCATGTCCCATAAGAAAAAGCCTAAATTCTAACCTGTTTCAAGTTACAAACCAACAGATCCCCAATCTATCTGTCAAATTGAATCACACCAAACCCTAACTTTATTTATTCATCATGTTCATCACTACAACTTCAATCTCACATCAAACCCTAACCTCCTCCATTGATTCTTATGTTCACAGCAACACAACATCTTCTTCTTTATATAGATCGAAGCCATCCTTCCTCTTCACTGCGTTCGTCAATTTCAGATAGAGAGGTGTCCAACAACTTCCTCCATTTTTTCCTCTCTCAGTTTCAAGTGAAATCCAAAATAAGAATTCATTTAATAGGGGCTTGAGTTGGAATTTTTATTGGGATTTAGGGTTTCAATTGCTTCAGAACAAAATTGATTCAACAGGGGTTTAATTATGGGTTTGAGTAAGAATTTTGGTTGGGATTTTAATAGGGTTTCAATTGGATTTGATGAAAAAAAAAAGTGATTAGTTCTTACTGCAACTGTTTGTTTCTCCCCGTTAATGGTGGTCGAACTTTAGAAAAGGGTACACTGCTGCCGACGCTATTAACAGCGTTAAATAACCAAATTTTTATTTTTATTTTTTATATTTGGTAAACAGAAGACAAGATTTTAATGGTCAATGAGGGTCAACGTCCAGTCCAGGTACCAAGCCCTAACATTGGACAAATGTTAGACCAAAGCCTAGTGTTGGTCATAACCGAAGTACTAAACACCAATTATCCCGTATTAGAAACAATGTCAAGCTTTTCATTTTCCTGGGCCTTTTGTTTTCCGTAGTTTCATTAATCTCTTCAGAGGTTTCAGAAGCTAAGGATTTGTCCGAGAAAACAAGTGAGTCTAATAAACCATATTAACAATAATCTTATTCTCTAAAGGAGATATTCAAGCTATTTCCCTAATCTTTCGAGCAATTCAATAGGAAGGAGTCTTTGGATGGGCATCCTAAAGACAAGGGATTTCACTAAAGGCGGTACTTCTTTGATTTTAAGGAATAGTACTGGTATATATTTTTGGGAGGATGTCTGGGTAGGTGATCAGGCTCTTAGAAATATTTCTCCAACTTTATTCAAACTTTCCAAGGGTAAAAAGATGACTGTCAGGGAAATGGTGTCAGACCAAGGTGCGTGGAATTTACAGTTTCTCAGGGCGCTGAATGAGCTGGAATTGCAGGAAGTTATTCAACTGTTGCAGATTATTGGTGACACTAATGATATTATTTCTGCTGATAACGATGAGAGACTTTGGACATGGAAAAGGCTTTTCTGTGGCTTCGGCTTATTCGGCTCTAGAAACAGAAGGCTTTATATCCTTTCCGGACAAACAATTATAGAATCCGAAAATTCCACTGAAGGTTTCGTTTTTGGCTTGGGCGTTATGCTATAATGGTCGTCCAACGCTGGATTCTCTTTTTAAGGAAGGTATGGTTCAAGATGCAAAATGTTTATTTTTTGGTGTGTAAGAGGAAACTAATATGCATCTGTTCCTACATTGCAAAACTACTTTTGAGGTTTGGTCATATTTCTTGAATAGTTTTGGCATCAGATGGGTTTTTGCAAGTGATGTTAGAAGAATTTTATGGAAATGGAGTAACAAGAAGAGCAAAGACAGAATCAAGCGCCTTTGGGGGTATCTTTCGTTCGCTATTTGGTGGAGTATATGGGGAGAATGAAACAACAGTGTACAAGAATGTTAGTAGGGGTATCAAACAGATTCTGGTAGAAGTTAAAGTTTTGCTTTTCAATTGGACTCGACACACAAATATTTTTTCCGGTTTTAATTTATCCACTGTGATCTGTAATTGGGAAGCAGAGACTTATAATTCAATGTAACTCTTTCAAGGTTTTCTTCACCGCTTTAGTGGAGTGATCCTTTTTTAATTAAATTTGCTCTTTGCCGTCAAAAAAAAATAAATCTTATTCTCAATATAACTTATTTGTACGTAAAAATTTCACATATTGACCACGCTAATAAGGGGTACACCGAATAAGCCCCAATAATATTCCTATTTACCAAACCAGGCCAAGCAGGAGAAAAAAGGTTAAATACATTCCTTAATTACGGTCATATCCCAACTGGTCATGACACCCATTGGTTATTATAAATATAACCGTATCCAAATCAGCTGCTATGCTGGAGGGTAATCTTATAATCGGAAAACATAGAAGGGGAAATTTCCAAAAAGATGAAAAATGAAGTATCTTAAAATCAGAATCTATGCGTCATTTCTTCTCTATTCTATTTTATTCTCATTTCTCAGCGGAAGAAAATTTCTAGGTTTTGACTTATCAGTCATAGATTGATCGAAGAAGTTAAAAGTTAGGTTTGATCACCAATTTCAGCGGTGAAACTTCCCATACGAAACTAGGGATGTTAGGTTTTGACCTAGATAAAAATCCCCGATATGCAAAAATAGATTCTTCATCGGCGCAATCTTTTTCAAAATCACAGAGTCACCGTATGGGATTAGGTAAAATTCGTTTCTTTATTTTTTTTCACAATATGGAACTAGGTTAATTTGAGCTAGGTATGGACTATATTGATTGGTCCGAATGTGTGATAAAAAAAAAGTTGTATTTTTTATTGATTCTTATTGTGTATATATAATGTTGGAAATTTGAAAGTGAAACTTTGGAGATATACGAGCATAATTGGATTGCTCGTACAGAGCTCCTATGAAGCAAGACTAACTCAACTCTCAAAACTCTTAATCTTATTAATCACTTCTTGCTTCTTACAATTTACAAATGACGCTACAAATGACTATTTATAGGCTTACAAGACTACTCTAGTTATATCTAGAGTTTTCCAAAATGTCAACTAATTTGACTACCAACTTCAACCACTAACAATTTTTTCACATGTTTTACATTATGTTACTTGACCAACTTCTCTTGATCTTTACCTACTCTAGCTACTTCTAGAGTTTTCTAAACTAATTAGACTAACTAGATAATTCCAAACATTTGACTTCTACATTCTTCTAAACTAATCTAGACAACTCTAGATTACAAATTACAATTTCCAACATCCCCTCTTAATTTGTAATCTCCATTGCGTAGTTTCGTTCTTCACCCAATCTCATTCATCCTTTGCTTCTCATGCTCGTGGTGTAATTTCTCTGTTTCACGCGTCCAACATTTCTTCGCGACGACATCGTCTCGTCTTCTCGTAATGTCTCCAAAGATCTTTTCTCCATCCTATTTTCTTCCATCTTGCTTATCTTTTCTGCTAGCATCTCAGTGGGTGCGGTCCAACAGTCTCGGCCTTCACTCGGCCCGGCCTTTATGCGGCCTTCCTAGCCTTCACTCAGCTTTCCTGTAGCCTTCACTCGGCTACCTCTGTCACGAGTAGAGGAATAGCATCTCGTGACAACATGGATTTTCTCATGCCATGTCCGAAAGTGCACTCTTTTCCACATGCACTCCCTACAATTTCTGTTTTTTCTTCTTAACTTTCATTTCATGGAGACTCTTTTACATATCAAAACTATTTAACTTAAACTGGACCTTCACACGAGCAATATCTTCTTTCTCTTTTCGCAACTTTCTCGTTAATTCTCTTTTTTCGTAGACATAGGTGATACATATGGGGATCTAAAACAAATAACCAAAACTCAAACACTCAAACTGCACATAGTTGAGAGTCGTACCTTTCACTATCGCGTTTGCTTTAAACTCTACAAACATTTTGATTCGCGCAGCTTACATGCCCCACATGGATCGAACCTCCGCTCTGATACCATGTTGGAAATTTGAAAGTGAAACTTTGGAGATATACGAGCATAATTGGATTGCTCGTACAGAGCTCCTATGAAGCAAGACTAACTCAACTCTCAAAACTCTTAATCTTATTAATCACTTCTTGTTTCTTACAATTTACAAATGACACTACAAATGCCTATTTATAGGCTTACAAGACTACTCTAGTTATATCTAGAGTTTTCCAAAATGTCAACTAATTTGACTACCAACTTCAACCACTAACAATTTTTTCACATGTTTTACATTATGTTGGGCTAAGTGACAAAATGCCCCAATTTGGAGTACCAGGTTGTGAAAATGCCCCGGACGTTAGGCAAAAGATCAAAATGCCCCATTCCGTTAGTTTTCCCTATTTTGGTCAAAATGGGGCATTTTCACTACCTTTGACTAGTCAACTGTTTTGTGATTTTTCATTTTTTCCCTTCATTACACCACCGCCACCACCACCATCGTCGCCACCTCCACCACCACTAACACCGCCTCCACCGCAACCACCACCACCTACACCGCCACCACCAACAATGTCGCCACCACCACTACAACCCTAGGTCTTGAATCCTGAAGTTTAAACACTGAACACAACACCACCACCATCACCGCCACCACCACCACCACAACCACTACCACTGAACCCTAAACCCTGAACCCTAAACCCTGAACACTAAACCCTAAACCCTGAACCCTGAACTAGGCCTTGAACCCTGAACAACACCACCACCACCACCACAACCACCACCGCTGAACCCTAAACCCTGAACCATAAACCTTGAACCCTGAACCCTGAACTAGGCCTTGAACCCTGAATTTTAAACATGCGACAAAAGGATATAAATGCCATTTTTTCCCACATGCGGGCCACATGCTTATGCATTTGACCACTTAACTCTCTCAAACGGAATACATAACAGAATGGGGCATTTTGATTTCATTTTGGGGCATTTTGATCTTTTGCCTAACGTCCGGGGCATTTTCACAACCTGGTACTCCAAATTGGGGCATTTTGTCATTTAGCCCCATTATGTTACTTGACCAACTTCTCTTGATCTTTACCTACTCTAGCTACTTCTAGAGTTTTCTAAACTAATTAGACTAACTAGCTAATTCCAAACATTTGACTTCTACATTCTTCTAAACTAATCTAGACAACTCTAGATTACAAATTACAATTTCCAACAGTGATGATCATGGAATGTTTTGATTAGGGGTTTCTGTAGAAGAAGGGAAAAATTAGAGCTTTTCAGTAGATTATTGTGTTTTCAGGTCTTAATTTTTGTTTGGAATCCTGGGGTTTGTTTTATTGAAATTTGGGATTTTGATGAAAAAATTAGGGCGCTCGTGAGTTGTTTTGTTTTTGAGACCTGAAATTTGATTAGAAATTTTGAGTGAGTTTTGATTGAACTATGTGCGTTTGGTTTGATTGTAGAGTTTGGAAGAGAGAGATCTAAGCAATGAAAACTAATGGAGAGGCGAGAAAACCACCAACTCCATCTCCTTTGGGTAACTCCAAAAAATTTCAGGTATACTTTTTCCCCCCATTGAAAGATCGGAATTTACTAGAGCTGTTGATTTATTTATTTTTTGTGATCCTAATACCTGCACTTCTTAATGTTTCTTTACTTTGGTATAGTCAAAAATGCGAATTTTGGTTACCGGGAGAGATGGATTCGTTGGTTCTCACCTTGTTCATCTTGAATGGAGAATGAAAAAAATGAGGTATGGTTGCCCGTAGTTTACTTTTATTAGGTTTTCTGTGTGCATTCGTTGAATGGAGAATGAGAAAAATGGCGTGAGAATGAAGCAATTTTTTGTCTTTTGAAAGCTTGTTGGGTGCATTGTAACTATATGATTTTCTGTGTTTTAGGTACATGTAGCTGATAACTACTTCACTGGTTCAATAGATAACCTGAAAAAATGGATTGGTCATCCAAGATTCGAGCTTACTCGTCCTTCTATTCTTATAAGGTTTTGAGGATTATAGAATGTAATCTTGAATATGTGATATATTCTTCTATGCTAAAATAATTCTGAAATTCGCCATTTCCTCCTTCTATAATGACACTATATAATCATTCAGAATTGTTAACTAGTATTTAGTTTTCACTATTTAGGACGAACCAGACTTATATTGGCTGACCAAGATGTCTAACAGGTCGAATTGGGATAATAACATAATCCTAAAGCTGGCTGGCTTGTTTGTGTCACTATTTAGTTTTCACTGGGAGTTCTATTAGTGACCGCGGAAGTCATCCTACAAATCATGATTCAATGTTGACAAATACTGAAATAGAAACTTTATTCTGCAGTTTTTCAATCCTTAATGATTACAGCATTCAACTCTCAGTCCAGGTGAAGACATTAATATGTTTATAACACCAAAATACATCACATCACATCTGCAGTCTCTCGTCTGTGTGCCCCTTACTAGGTAACACATTATAGAGGAACACATTAAGTTGGTTGTCATTCCTTGCTGGCTTCAAAGTAACACTTGCTTTCTTTGTTAGAATTGAAGAATTAGACTATCAGTTCTCAGAGAACTGGTCAAAATTCAAGTTCAAACCGCTTGACACGTTTCTATTGTTATCGCTTTAATGTAACAGTCACATTGTAGGTTTTGATTAATGGTATATCCTGACAAGAGCTTAAGGTTATGAAGGCTTTGGTTTAAGCTTCCTTGATCCCTTCAAGGGTTTAGGACATCTATTTATAGTAATAGAGAAGAGATGTACATCAATTACATTAAGTTGTGATTAACCTTTCACTAATCAAGCAACTAATTTAGAAAAGAGATGGTCATTCTAGAAGCCACCCTATAGTCAACTATTTACACTTGACAATTAATATTAACATATCCAAGTCTACCAAAACTGGTTGGAAATTTGGAAGGCACTGTGACAACTAGAACTTACGGATGGGTGTTTCAGACAGAATTATTTGGAATAGACTCTTAGGGAAAGCTTAAAAAAAACATGCATTTCATGGGATTTTTTAACCCTTCTAATTATTCCAACTAAAAGTGAGTAGGACGAAAGAAGATAACCTTTTGTTTACTTGCAAGTCAGGTTGAAAATAATTGAACAAGGTGATTTTTTGAGATAATTATCTTTTTAACATACCTTGCTCACATACAATATCTTGTATTTGAAAAATTGATTTTTTGATTATATTAGTAAGGATGACATATTTCTGCAATGATATGTTCATTTATGTGCTGATTGTATGATTAAGACAAGAATACGAATAAACTTGGTTAATGAGAATTGTGTTTATTTGGCTTTTCTCGCGCAGAATCGTCACAGTTACTTGCAGCTGCCTGGGGATTCCAAAGCCTCATCGGTGAGGAACATACCTGTTAGGAATACAAGAAAAGGAGGAGGAAAGCAGAGATGGTGATGCAGCTTGAAGATAGTCTAGTTGATCCCCATTCCATGAAGGAAAGAAGATGCAACATTGCGGAGACGTTCAAAAACTTCTGTGTTCGATTTGTACGGTTAGATGGCATTATTTTCACTAGAACAAGGTGTTGTTTCATTTGCAGAATAGAAATTCATTACTTCATCTTTTATTTGAGATATTTATACATTTTTACTATTTGATTCTGTCCAGTCCGGAAACTTTTGAAGAGGTCTTTTCTATGGTTGGCAGCGATCTCCATGTTCTTCTTTCATCAGGGCCAAAAGATGAGCTGAATTTTGGGTCAGATGCTGCTGGCAATGAAATTTTCATTGTTAGACTTTTTGTGGTTCTCATATTCACAGTTCATAATATGAAGAGTGAGAGTGAAGGACAGTCATATGTTGATATTTTACAGCATTAGGTTCTTCTCCAGAGATGTACACAGTTGACTGATCCTTGTACGAGCTATCTTTTACCTGGTATTCTGGTTTTTGTTGAGTGGCTAGCATGTAACCAGATCGTTATTTTGGAGCCACTGTATTACTTTCATGAACAAGCTAATCAATCTCTACGGATGAGGATGGATATGAGAGCTGTTTTTTCAATATGAGCACGTATAATGAAGGAGAAACTGGGGACAGACTTGATTTGTGGGAGGATTTTGAGCTGAGAAGATTCTTACCTCTTCTTCCAGCTCAACTTATTCTTGATTTCTCAAAGAAGAACTCTGCTGGTTGTGATGGTGGCAAGGGAGAAGAGTGCTCGTGTTCAGCAGATTCTTGCCGCAGGAAAAGTTGTTCTGGATATAGTCAAGATTGACCAAGAAGGAGTATATTTGGATCAAAAGTCGAAAAAAATTCTTATCGGTGTTGAGCCTCAATTATCTGAAGATTTCATGTGTACTAGTTTGACCGACATGACTGAATATTATTGTACGAGGCAAGAAGATCAAGCGGAGAAATAGTGAAACAACCGAATCGGCAATCTTATTCAGAAGGTGAAGATGATGATGAAGTGATTGTTATCAAGCCAGCTATTGTTGAGAAACTTATAGATGTGGTATCTCCAAAGTTAATCTCCAATCATGTAATTGGTTCCGATGAGAATGGTGTATGCCCTGAATGGATTCAGTCTGGTTCGTCCTAAGTCTACAACAGACATAATAACATAATCCTATAGCTAAATAATAACAATATAACCTGGATGACTTATGTTCCTCCTGTTAGTACTTGCATATGAGATGTGTTATTATTTCGGTTTTTTTATGTTGCTCAATAACCTTGAGCAATATATGTTATTTTCCACCCTTTTTTCTTTCATTATTTGATCATTCGACCTGGCATGTTCTTGCATTATCTTGTCATGTGCATTTTTGTAGTCTTATATCACATACCATCCCTTTCTGGGGATCACATATGTCCTGTAACTTTGAAATTTGAACATATTACATTCTGGGTTGCAAATTGGGCTTTTGGGAACACTTATTTTTTTAAATTTGGCAATCCCATAATTTCTTTCCATTGGTTAGTTATTTTTTATACTAAACCAGTTGTTAGGTAGAACGGGTTTGTTTGTTAGGTGGATGCATACAAAGCTTCTTTTATAGTCAAATGATGTTATACCTTGTATTTGGTGTCAGGAGTTGTTAGGATGAGGGTAAATGTGTAGCTGAAACTTTTATGTTTTGATTATCAGAGGAAGCACGGCATAGGTACTCTAGTTGGAGGTGTACCTGTTACTTTTAGGAGGCTTCCTTTTATCAAATGACGATGACAGCTACTGTTGTACTGTTAGATTACCACGAGCTTCAAATGAAGAACCAGAATCTCGTGTTGTGAAATCGCCAAGAGCCTGTGCTAAGAAGTTTCCAAAACTGGTGTCTCAAGGTTTACTGTTTCTTTGGCCAGATGAGAATGGTTGGGACAAAGCTTCTGCATCTAAACCTGCAATGTAAGTGCGCTAACTATCATTGTAGCTCAAAATGTATCTTCAAATATTCTGTATGATTTTGGTTTGTATAGTAATTTCAGTGCAGTATGATTAATGAATATGGTAGCTTTATTTAGTTTGGTTAGCCAATTAAGGACAGAAACTTCTTTCAACAGGTTACAGGGAGACGGTACAGAGCCAAGCCTTTGCCATTTAAACTAGAGTGTGGCGATGCATGGGGATTCGCTGGAGCCAATGAGGGGAACCAACGAAACAGTACGGATTTATTCCACCGTGTTATCATGTGTATATGTAAGTTCCATAAATATATTGATGAGTACTGAAGTGAGATATATATGATTACCACTATTTGAGTTTTTTTTTCTTTCTTTTCTATTCCTTGCAGAATAGAGATCGATACAAAACACCCATAATTGATGATCAGAAATGGGAAATATTGATTTGCTCTTTCAATATACATGGGAACCGAGGAAGACCCGTTCAATTGTTTGTAGTGCTCGGAACTTTTTCCAGTTGACAATGTCAGGGAGGGAATGCATGGTGGCAGGTAAGCTTCATTGTGTTTGAGTCATATCACGGTACTTCAGTTTTTGAGTCATAGTATGTGTATTTCGGGTATTCAATGGTTGTTACCATGTTTTGCATCTTAGATCTGCATATAAGGGTGCACACGGTACGGTTCGGCTCGGTTCTTGCAGAGACCGAGTACCTTTACCTCCTTAGCCTCGGTTCCTATTTTTTGGACCGGTACCTGTACCATGTACCTCGGTTCCGGTACTATTCGGGACCAGTACGGTACTAGGTACGGTTCCGGTACCAACCTCGGTTCCAGACAAATTTTTTCAAACAGTGAGTTATATCTGTTATTCGCCACAAATATCACCAAATTTATCTGCCATCTTTTTATGGCTCAGGTTCATGTTGTTGACAGAGGAGAGCAGCCGGAGTGCAAATTCTATGCAGTAGAAAACAAGGATTTTTTAGGGACGGAAGGAGCAACTTATTGCAGTAACACTGTATCCCCTTGAATATAACAATGCAGCTGGTGTAAGGAAACGAACAGTTCAAAGACAGTAAAGACTTAATTGATAAACACAACCAATGATTTTAGTAAAAACTTCAAACTGATCGCCTTATAAGAAGCTTGATGCATTAATGATGAAGCTGAAAAATTGCACAGTTTCCCATAGCATTCCTAATCCATAATTATACCTGCTGTCGATATTCTAAAAGCTTAAGTCTGGTAGTTTCAGTCGTATCATTACATAAGAGATCTTCTGGTTTCCTCATATCAGTTTGACCACAGAAGACCTCCTCTTTGCTAGCTTGACACTCAAACGACAAACAAGAGTCATCCTGTATATCAAAATCTCCACCACTGCTCTGAGAATTCTTAGATGAGGTGTGGAATTTAGGATGGATCAACTCACCAGCAAAGTGATCTTTGAGTTTAAAATGTCCTAATATCCAAAGTTGCTCTTCTAGAAACCAATTAATCGTATCTTGAATCAAAGCCTTCAGATTCACAACACCCAGAGTCAGAAATGCTGAAAAAAGAAAGTTAGATGACTGCTAAACTGTCACCTAAATCTAATGGCTATTACTATCGGTACATTCGGTCCGGGACGGTCCGGGACTTGGATAGGACCGTGTAACTATACCTCCCTAGCCTCGGTTCCTATTTTTTGGACCGGTACCTGTACCCTCTTCCTCGGTTCGGTACAAAAACAGGTACGGTTCCACCGGTTCCGGGACGGTCCATCGGTCCGGCTTGGTTCCTGTGCACCCTTATCTGCATATAACAGGATATAATGGTTTTCTCATAAAAGTTTATTAATCAGTGTCTCTCTGTTGAAGACTTCATTTCAACTTGCCCTTATGGGCTCCTGTTCCATCTGCTCATCCAAACACTCGTTCACTTGCTTTGGCCTTGGTTTAAGCCATATTTACATGAAACTTACACAAAATTCATTAAAAGAAAGTCGTATTTACATGAAAGTTAGCACAAAATTCATTCCATCTGCTAGTATGACTCTGCAAAGAGGAAGAGCAACATTTGCTTCTCATTTTGGTAGGATGTCTCAAGTAAACACACCACACTTCATCTACATGCAAGCCCTCTCCATATTTTTTTTATATGCATAGTTTTAATCTCTATATTTGTCGTTTAGGTTCTCATTTCATCATTTGCTTGGTGAACTGGATGGTTTGCGCCAAGTCGAAGCCAAATATCCAGCTTTACTATTTAAGCAACAGCGGAGAGCGTTCCTTGAGAAAATATATGGTACGATCAGAGACAATTTAAAGAAAGAGATCTCCCCATGCATGGATTGTGCATACACGTAGCTTCTTTCCCTCATTTACCTATAGTGTACTAAAAGTCTAAAATTATAATGCTTTTCGTTTTAATTCGTCCAAAAATGCAATAGAGGTTTCTGCATTTATGGAGTTTTTTCTAACATCTTGCAGTAAATGATCGACATAATTTCATTTTTGCTTGGTGATACACCTACTTATTACTCATATTTTATATGTGATGTGAGTATACCTAGGGTTTTAATCTTTCTTTGAATTTAACACAGGCTCGGGAGGAACTGAAGCATATCAGACAGGCAATTGGATTCTTGGTATGCCTCTTTTCTCCTGTCTATTTCAAAACATTTTTACCTTTTTTTTTTTTTTTTTTTTTTTTGAACATTCTGTTCATTCAGGTTGCTTCAAAAAAAAAAAGGTCATACACCAAAAGCTGAAAAAGACATTAACGAGATGATGAAAGTACTTTGCCCGGTAGGTCTCTCCCCTCAGACCTTCTCAACCCGTTGCAAATTTGTCATCATCTGCATTTTGTTTATTGTTCTCTGTTGCCTCGCAGGTTCTCAGCATACAACATCTATACAGAATTAGTAAAATGTACTGGGATGACAAATATAGCACCCACGGTGTCTCATCGGATGTGAGCATCAGTGAGTTGGTTGATTTACTGTCTTAATTCAAACTAATATTCAGTTGGTGTGGACAAAATACTTCTCTCGTTGCTAGGTTATCTGAAGTATTAGAATGTTGATGACCAAGGATTCGAACTATGGCATCAGCAGTTCGTTCTTATTAAACTAAGATTCCTTGTTTCCTACAAAAGCCAACAACGTTCTACAACCTTTGTTTCTTCACTTCTGAATTTTTTTATTACTCATCTTTCACTTTCTCGAATGCAGCATACCCTTCTCTGGCGATGACATCTCCAAATCAACGGAACAGATTGACATAGCATACCACGACTGATCAGGGTGAACTCATGGTTCGTGTTCTTATTACAACGTGCAGATTGATCACTCTTCTGTGTACCCATAACTGTTCACAACTGCTGATTGTTAAGTCCGAAAAAATGTTGACACTAAGATTATTTTGAATAACTTATTGTCGAGTGTCATGTTTCTGGAGTCATGACTCTCTAGGAAAAAAAATCTCGTAGATAACTTACATTTTTTCATTTCATCAGTGTATGGCACAGGCCGTACCTAAAAACCAGGACATTGGGTTTGAGTGTCACCAACCTTTGTTCCTCAGTCATGACAAAGGCACAATATGAGGAGTCAAGAGCAGATTCTGAATGTAAGAAAGAAATGCATCCGATAAACATCCACAGTAATAACCATGTATCATCATTGTCAATACCGGGAAAAAAAATGAACTCACAGCGCACGAGCAAAATTGAATTCCCAGCTCCACAAACGTTGGATTAAAGAGATATGACATCACCTAACGGTGGAGTTGACCACATTTAGATACCCAATTTTTTGAGCAAATATCACATCTTTAATTGATTTTCAAACTACCTTTGTTCCTAAATTCTGGAACCAACTTAGATACCTCACCCATACCTATCAATCCAATATCTTTTCATTTTTATTAGCGATATGAACAACCTTTAATTCTTAAGTGTGGAAAAGGGTTTAGAAGATCTCTAAAATGTGGAACAGATGACAAATACCTTTGTGCAGAAGCTACTGCACCTCAATGGGTTACTGGTATTACGTCATGACTACTGCTGGTGGGATTAATTTGATCCAAATAATGAAGCTGTAAGTAGTATCACAAGGTTCATTAACTAGTACTACTTTACGGTCTCCACAACCGTATTTGTGCATTTGAACCTCATCATATACGTGCAATCAAACTTGAGATGGACCATTGAATTAACTCTTTCCACATTTTGTATTAGCAACACTGTCCGACTGAAAGCTCGTCAAATAAATTCTCAATTCTGTAATCTTCCCAAATGAAATATTGGAGATGTGCATTCCAAGCAAATAATTACCTGCAGCATGTAAGTTTATATTAGTTCTATTAGAGCATTCTAAAGTCAAATGAAAGATTAGAGATGTCCATCGCAAGCAAATACTTACTTGCAGCAAGTAAGTTTATATTAGTTCTATTAGAGCGTTCTAAAGTCAAAAACGATATAAGTATTATCAACAACGATATTAAGCGTTTCCATTGAAACTCAATCAAAGTTTAAGAGAGAGTCTACATATATTACAAAGTCCGTTGGATGTCTTGCGAAACTTTCATTTTGTGATCTCTAAGTTCCTCCAGAAATTTATTATGAAAATGTTTGAGAAAAGAACCTAAAGAGTTGCGAGAAAATCATTTTGGCGCTAGAAAGTAGAGTAGCTATAAGAGGCAGTTGGAAAAAATGATATGGAAACTCAAGTAAAGATATGGCTGTTTACTTAAAATTTGGGTAACTAACTGTGGTTAAGTCCACAGTTAGGTGATGTCTGATCTATGTTATCTGATGATTGTGAAGTGCGCATTCAATTTTTCCTCGTGCGCTGCGAGTTCAAATTATTTTCCGTCAATACCCATCAGAATTCCTCAGGCATCAAGGACTACATTCGAAAGAAAAATTAGAGATCAAAATGTGGTTGTAGCAAGGAGAGTAGCGATAGTAAAATGTAAACTTGTAGCAAATACATGAAGAATATCTCAGCAACCCTTACCAGTGGAATTTGGGTAAGGACGAGCGCTAAGAGCTCAAACCCAATGTCTGGGACCTGCTTTCGACATCAGGCCACCCAAATTCACCTTGTACCAGGTTAGGGGTTGATTTTGAGCTATCAAATCTTTCACAGAGGGAATTAAGATTTAAAGCTTCGCCAGTCAAAACCAACCTGCAAGGGAACAAATTTGGAGATCTTAATATTTTTATAGCAATGCCAAGAAGTCAAAGCAGGGAATAATCAGAAGAAAAACCTTGAGACCCGTCAATGTGACTGGACCAATAACCCCAGCATTTCAAGTCTCAAATTGTTTACCAACATTCTGTGTCAACTCAACCAATAAGGAGAGCATGAGAATGGGAAGATTTGCTTGCGACTATCTAATAGATGAAACAAAAGAAAATAGAACTAACCGGGAGGCCAACAGCTACACTTGATAGGGCAATCTCGGTAATGTCGATATCAACTTCAAATTGTTACTAAATGTCAGTTTAGGGTTATCCAAACTCCCATAAGCAATTCCTGCAAATACTCAAGGGAAGATCACTTTGTGGATGACAAAACATCTAAAAAAATGTATTGTTTGTGGATATACTTTTGCCTAATTGAATTTGCTTACCAGATAATTAAGGGCTATGAGTAGTCGTGACAACATGTAAAGCATAACCAGCTGACATCACTGTAAGCACAGGATACTGCCCAGTATTCAAGAATGCTTTATTTGGCTCTATCTTGACACTAAAATGTAAAGAAGAGTCAGTAAAGATCGAGTTGAAAGAAGTAGAAAGAGACGACAAAATATGTATACTTGGTGGTTATGTTCTTGATGTCTAGATGTTACAGTTACTTACTCTGTTGGGTACTACAAATAACCCGAAGTATCTCTTGTCACATTTATCTGCTCCATTACTCCACGGGTTGTAGCTATATTGTCATCGTAGGTTGCGGTTTCTTCATAATATGATTCCCAAGCAAACCCGCTGCTCACGGGGGTCATTTTTGTCTCTGAACTTTTTTTTTTTTTTTTATCAGCAAAAGTAATTATATAGATAAAGAATAATGAATTACAATGAAGTGAAGTGAAAAGAAACACACAGACCTTTATAATTAGGCCAATGTGAGTGTGACCACAATGAAAATGAACCCCTGACGACTCACTCTCTAACAATAGTTTCCCATCTGCACATAAGATCTTCAAAGTGGATTCCTTCTAAAATTTTAGATGGAATAGCCCAAAACTAAATGGTAGCCTTAATGTCTTGTATAATCAAGTTGGTTTTCATTTCTTTACCTTCGAAAGTCCGAGAGTTTCTTTCCCTCCATATACCCCAGCAAATGGCGAAAGGAAGGACATCCCACATAAAATTTCCTTTGGTCGAGAATATCTTCGTTTTGCTCTCTAGGAACGCCATTGGAACAGCTTCCCCTTGAACCCAATACACTCCAAAAGCATTATAAAAGAAGGTCCAAATCTTAGTAGCCACTGAGCAATGAAGTAATAGGTGGTTCATCGTCTCTGCCTCATGTTTGCACATACTGCATCGATTTGCCAACGGTCTTCCCCTTCTCATGAGGACATCTTGAGTGAGTATAGATTTGTGGTGTACCAACCAAACAAAGAAAGATATTTTAGTTGGTACCCGACAATTCCACACTGCCCTGTGAGGAAAAATTGCAAGGTTTGCAGTAGACAAAGCATTGTAGCATGACTTAACCGTAAAAATTCCATCCTTCGTATGCTTCCAGACCCTAGAATCTTCACTGTTGTTGACGACCATTGTATCCAGCAGGGAAGTAAGTCTTACGGCTTCAAGTATCTCTACATCAGTGAGTCTTCTTCTCAAATCTAAATTCCAGTTAATAGAACCCTCTTGAACTGTATAAAACTTACTAACAACCACTTCCTTTTTTCTGGATACCCTGTAAAGGTTTGGGAAACTAATTTCAAGGGTATCCTCACCTATCCAATGATCTTTCCAGAATAAAGTTTTGTTCCCCTTTCCAACTATGTATCTCAAACCAGACTTGTACTTTGTTAATCACTTGTTAACTCCCTTCCAAACAGATGTGCCATACGAGCTTCGAATGGTTTTCGTGTCCCACTGATGTCTATCAACTCCATACTTTTCCTTCATGATAATTCTCCACTGTGCTTCAGGTTCCGTCGAAAATCTCCAATTCCATTTACAAAGCAGGGAGTCATTTGTCAGTCTTAACTTCATAATTCCCAACCCTCCCTCTTCTTTGGATCTGCTCACTTTATCCCATGACACAAGTACAATTTTTTTTCAGTTGTGTTGTTACCCCAAAGAAAATCTCGCATGATCTTGTTAAGTCTCTTCTCCACCGAAGCTGGCATCGAGTAAACCGACATCAGATAAATAGCCAAGGTACTTAACACATTTTTCAATAGTACCAATCTGCCCCCATAAGACAAAAACCTTCCGTGCCACCCTTGGATCTTCTTTTTTATCCTCTCTATAACTATGTCCCAAATGCCTTTGATACGATACAGTGCTCCAGCCGGCATCCCCAAGTAATTAATAGGAAGGTCCTCATGATTGCACCCCAGACACAGTTCCACTATATCATCTGTGGTTGTATCACCAAACCTGCAAGCAGTGCTCTTTATCGGGTTAACACTCAAACCCGAGCTGATCTGAAAGCAAATAAGCAATGCTCTGATGTTCAAAATTTGTTCGGAGTCATCACTCGAGAAGAAGATTGTGTCATCGGCAAACAATAAATGTGAGACTTGTGTTCCATTCTATTTTACCGAGAACCCTTTGTAGAGATTGTTTTCCTCCATTGTCTTGACCATTCTGCTTAATCCCTCCATTACCATGGTAAAAAGAGAAGGTGACAAAGGGTCACCCTGTCTCAACCCCCTGGAGCTCTTGAACTGCACTACAAGAAACTTAATATATTGCAGCACCCAATGATTATGGCAAAAACCCCTAATAGTGTCGCGAGAACCTGTGTAGCAAGAAGTCTATTGCTGCACCCAATATTTTTTGGTGCTGCAAGAAATTATGTTTTCAGCCACACTCTTTTCATATTGTTGCTACAACTATGTGGCAAAAGTCTTATTTTGCAGCAGTAAATTATAAGTTTTAGCTGCAGCTAAAAAGTACTGTGGCTTGAAATTTGCTTTTGCAACATCTATATTGAAGGTGTGGCAATATAGGGTGTAGCAATAGCTATACTTTCTTGTAGTGCTGGTTCCCAGGTTTGCCATTGAGAAGAATAGAGAAGTGTGTTGTTGAGATTAACATCCTGACCCATCTCCTCCATTTTGAACCCATTCCCATTTTAATCATGATAGTATCCAGAAACCCCCAGTTAACTTTATCGTAAGCCTTTTCATCCAGTTTAAACAGCCACCCATTCGAGTCCTCCCTAATCTTAGAGTCAATAAACTCGTTTGCAAGCAAGATACTGTCAATGATATGAGGCTAGGAAGTACCTTCTTGAGCCGATTTGATAGGACGTGGGAGATAATTTTGTAGCATATATTGATGAGGCTAATAGGTCTGTAGTTTTTGACGGACTCCACGTTGTCTCTTTTGGGAATAAGAGTGATGAAAGTATTGTTGGTTCTCCAATCCAGAAACCCAGTTGTACTAAAGAACCTGACCATGCTCATAAAATCTTCTTTTATGACGTCCCAAAAATGCGAGTAAAACTCAATTGGATACCCATCTGGACCAGGTGCTCTATTGAGTTCCATTTGTTTGATAGCTAATGTTACTTCTTCCTCTGAAATTTGCATCTCCATCTCATCACTTTGGGTTGTTGTAATTTTGTCAAATCGAACTCCCTCCATAAATGGCTTGTGAGCCACATCTTCTTTGTATAACTCGGAATAGAACTCCTGTAAATGCTCCCCTATTTGTTTTTGATCTTCGGTGACTCGGTCAGCTCCCCATCAATTCTAATGCTCGCAATGGTGTTGGCTCTTCTCCTTTGGTTCACGATTCTATGAAAAAAACGAGTGTTCATGTCTCCATCTTCGACCCATTGGCCCTTAGATTTATTCTTGATCCTTTTGTGTTCCAAATTAGCCCAATCCAGATACTGTTTTTTTTAAATTCACCCTATTCGAAATGTCTTCTGCTGTGGTGATTCTATCTTCGTCTGCAAAATCCACCAACTGTATTTGAAGCAGAATCTCTTCCATCTTCTTCTTAGTCTTTCCGAAACAGTCTCTATTCCAAATGGTTAATTTCTGTTTAACCGCCATCAATTTTTTGCAGAAGACGAATCCCGGATTACCACTAAACGTCAGCTCATTCCACCACTTTTGCATTCTGACCTTTAAATCCTCACTTTCCAACCACATAATCTCAAATTTTTGGGGTCTGGGGCCCGAGTTCCTCATAGTAATTGTTAGCATCAAAGGAGTATGATCTGACACAGGCCTTGTCTTCGCTATCTGCAAAGTATCAGGAAACATTGCCTCCCACATAGGATTAATAAGAAACCTATCAATCCTACTACAGTAAGTATCCACCTGAAAATTAGACCATGTGTACTTCGCGCCACTAAGTGGCAAGTCGACAAGATCGAAATCTGAGATAAAACCAATGAAGTCTCTCATCGCTCTGCTGATACCTCTTGCTCTATTTCTATCAAGGACAGATTTATTAACATTCCAATCACCTCCTAAGAATCCCGGGTACCCCCAAATTCCCATAACCTCTCCTAATTCTCTCCATAGAGTACGTATGTTCTTTCTATCATTGGGAGCGTATATATTTGAGATGTAGAACACAAGATTAGATTCAGTCGACCGAAATAAGCAAGAGAGAGAATAAATTCCTTCCAATTTATCTATAAGTTCTATTTTATCCTTCCTCCACATGACGCATAAGCCTCCTCTTGTGCCCCTAGAAGGAATGTAACAGTAATCAACATTGGGATTGTTCCAAACCTCTCTTCTCAGTTTTAAGGTAAAATTTTCTAGCTTTTTTTCCTGCAACAACACCACATCCGGGTTCCAGTTTGTTAACACTGAGTTTATAGCTGTACGCTTATCTACTGCACCCAAACCCTTTATGTTCCATGAAATAGTTTTCTCTATCATTGGAACCACCCGCCCTTTGCCTTGTTACTTCTTCTGTGCTGCTTCGACCCCTCCGGTTCTGTACCTTTTAGTAAGCTTTGAAGCCTATTCTTTTCTTTACTCAATCTAGCCACACCATCCCCACAAAAGACCGAGTTTGGTGTTGATTTTCCCGTGTCTTCACTTTCTCCATCTCCTACGTCTTCCCACCTAACATATGTTTCCACTTCGCTTATATCCCCACTTTCTGGTTGCCTCTCTACATCATCATACTCACCAATCTCTTCAGTAGCTTCTTCTAGTAGCATCCGTACCCCTGTTAAAAAGTCATCGCTAATACCAGTGTGTGTCACTCCTTTGTTCTTAGCACTCCTAGCTTTCTCTCTCTCCATCACCATCATTAATCCCCCATTATAGTTTCTTCAGCCATGCTCTCGAACCCATTTAGTGGTAAACTCATTAAGCACCCCACAGCTTGTACTGTTCCACGGAGTTTTTCCTTCTCCCTCAATAATTGTTCTTGCTTCTCTTTTGAATTTTCGATCGTTTTGTCTTCCTCTTGATCTGTCCCCTCTTTTTCATCCATTACCCCTATATCAGAAAAAAAAAAAAAAAACCATCCTCATCTTCACTAATTTCATTTGTACTGGCACCACCTCGTTTTGAAATTGAAGGTGATGATAAATCAATTGTCGCCTTCCTTTTGTAATACCTCTCCATCTACAATTGATTAGTTTTCACAAATCACGGAATTGGTTTCATAAACCTACATACATTGATGCTTCAATTAGAAAATTGTAAATAAACAAAATATACAAAAAAAAACAAACAAAACATTGATGCTTCAATTAAAAACAATATAAATTAAACAAAAAATTGAGAAAACCATAAAAATTCAATTAAAAGACAAGGGTCTGATTACTTATGGATTAATGAGTATTTTAACGAATCTCACTCTAGTTATGTAACCTATGATTATAGAGAAGAGGAATTTTGCTTTTGATTAAGAAAAAAAAAAAAAACCTAACTCGAAAATACCCAAATCGAACTAAACGTATATATTTCTGAATTAAAATTAGAATAAAAAAGAAATCATGGTGATGATTGATGAATGTACCGTTAAGCTTCACCTTTAACAGATCTGTGATCAGTATCATCAACAGTCAGCAGCACGGCTACTAATCTCTTACGTAAGAGAGACACATAGAAGAGAAGAGAAGAGAATGTTCTCTTGTTTCTTTTGTTTAGTATCCAAAGCTGCTTCAAAAAAAAAAAAAAAAAAAAAAAAGTATCCAAAGCGATATTTTGTTTACTGTAGCATAAACTGCAGCAGATTTGTCACGTGCTGTTGTAATTCTGTATAACCAACGAAACACAGTAGTTTTAGGTTATTTACATTGACATAGAGAAATCATAATACGAATCAAAACATTAAAGTAATCACCAAAGGTGTGACAGTTGATTGAATTTACATTATTGAGGAGTTACATACAGAGTCAAGCAGGATATTTCAATACTGTGAAGAAATGCAGATTCCACACTTTGTTCATTTGAAGTAGGATCCTCCTACATGCAAAATAGCTCATCAGTGAAATGGTAAAATAGAAATAGTATCAAATGAAAAGCAACCAATGCATGAAGAACTTTCTCTTGAATATGATTCTCTAATTTTTCACAGGGTATGAAGTTGCAAAAAGTCATCAAAAATCTTCATTAAAGTGTTATTGAATTAAATTAGGACAGTGATCAATCATAACCGACATATGCTTCATGCCATTTTATGGGAGATCAAGACGATAGTAAACATATACTTCACATAATAATATGTGAACTGTAATCCTAAATTGAGTGTATGCATTCATATTTTTGGCAGATTCTGAGCTGTTTTACCAGATCTACAAATTTAAAGATCCAAAAAAACAAAACTCTAAGAAAACTTCCCTACCATAAGCGTTAGTTTCAAGGTTATTTGCAGACAATCTACCATAACAAAATTATCCTACAAATTTAATTCCTTTTGGAAGACGCAAATTACATTTCCAAATACTCCAATGATCATTCTACCATTCTCCATATGTAAAATGATAGCACCAAAAGGACATTTACGGCTTAGTACAAACTTGAAATTTTGCACTTCGTAAACCCAATTCCCAGTGATGAGCTATTCTACTTACAATACAATTGATTGATATAGAATTAGATGCCCACAAACTTAGATCTAACCTATATATGTGAAAAGGTAACCTCGGCAAAGGAAGATTGAATTAGGTAATACAACAGTTGAAGGGAACCCCGTCATTATACTTCGTCGACATGGGAAAGATAGCAATGCTTACATTTACCTGCCAATCCCCAAAAAAAAAACAAAAAACAAAAAAACTTAAAAAACAATTCATTTTTCAAATCACAAATTGTATTTACTAAATCAATACTCCCTCCGTTTCAAAAAAATAGGCAGGTTTCCTTATTTGGATATGTCCAAAAAATAGGATTGTTTCCATATGTGGAAAGTCAAATGTTATGATTTTACTATTATACCCATAGAGGGACCACTTCTCTCTCTCTTCTTTTTCTCTCTAATACAAAAATGGGACCACTTATCTCTCCTCTTTCTCTAATAGTAAACTAGTATAACACGCATGCACGATACACCTACCGCAATGTTCAAAAAAATCAAACTCGTAACATTAACATCAACTCATTTCTATATAATCTTTATTAGTTCTTTACTCTCTAAACCTCACTCGGGAATTCAATGTTTCATCACTATCCTGTGATTTTCAATACCTCCTGAAATATGGAGTTGAATGAAGCTAGGATGTTTTGTTATTCCAATTTTTAGTAGCAGACACAACAGTCAAACCTACGTTAAGGAGGAGATCCTGAGGAAGTTAATGGACGACTTCTTGCCGCTTGAGAATAATAACACTCAGACCGACATTAAGGAAGATCTCCTGAGGAAGTTTATGCATTACTTCTTGCCACTTGAGAACAATTTTTGCCGAACCATTTTTTTTAATTCTTTTAACAGAACAAAGAGTCCACTAAATTAATTTTCCATTACGGAACGATTTTGAAACCGGAGGCAACAATAAATATGTGGAACCAAGCAGGCCTGACAGAAAAATTCCACAGGACACTACCAAGACTACTATGTCAACACAATACAGAAATGATATAAGAGAAGAAGAAGGGACATTAATACCTGGCAGTAAATGGGAGTGCGGCAATATAAGGCCACTGGAGGCAATCATATGCCTGACTTCCAGAGAAATGGTATTCTTGACCTGGTTAATAATAGCGACAACCAATTAGGAAATCCAAATATAAAAATAACTGGTTCATGCGAAAACCAAAATAAAATCAAATCAAAAGGTGATATCTTGTTATGTTTGAAATTTACACAAACAACTAAAGTTCACAAAAAAAAATTCCTTTAAATCTAGGCTAGCAAATAAAACTACAGACACAGATTCATGTTTTTCCTTGACGAAGAAAACAATAACAGAAGGTTGCACAAAATGGGAGATCAACTCACAGGTAGATAAAATTATACTCACAGGTAGAGAAAATGAGTAATATGCAGTTCTGTACCTAACAATGTGACTGTTTAATCGAGGCTTCATTTCATGAAAACCATTAAATCTAAACCCGTTCAAAAATTAAAGGTTTTGTCCCATGAAAACCCATTCAAAATTACATATTTCAAAGAGCTAAAGGAGACTAATAATATTGAACAAACACAATTATTACCTCAAACTTGCATCCTAGGCTCCGTAATCTTACCCAGTGGCTATTTAAATCTTAAATCTTGTTGGTGTCAGATGCGTTGTTAATAAAACAGGCAAACTCTTTACTCGATGCGCCTGCAGTTTTATTAAAAAAAGAGCTAAACTCTTTACTCGATGATCTTTTAGATCAAATTTCAATTTTAGAATAACACGCGGCAAAAATCGTATTCAAATCCATCACCATCAGAATACATTGTACTGATAATTATCATCATAAAGATAGTACAAATTATATTTGTTTGTTTATTGTTTATCTGGCTTCACCATATGCAACAATTACACTGAAATTGTCATTTGCAAACACCTGTAAGAGAGTTCCTTTCAACCTATTAAACATAAGACATTGTTATTATAATCAAAGTTTCTCGAATGGTTTAGTGGTTCTAGAAATGCAATATTTGCCAGGACATAACATGATATTAACAAAACCTATACCAATACAACATGTACTTTAGTATCTAAAATGCAAAAACATATAGTAAGGCAAACCATTCACATGTTCAAGTCAAGAATTTCAATTTTACTAAGCTACATCTCTAAAATGGGGTTTTATGCGATTATTGAGAACATGTTGAATGGTGAAATTCCGTTTACAATGATAACACATTGATTAAAGACCCACAAATTTTCATGAACACGGAACCATCGAAAGAGATATGACTCTATAAATGGTCCACAATCATCATCTGGCATGAAATATATATGTATCTCGCCATTTCCAGAGCTTCAATCCCACCAACTTAGGGAATTCCACGCTAGCTATTAATACCAATCTCAGATAGTGGTTCTACCCTAATATACTAAACACCAAACAACCAACTAACTCAACCGAATTTAAACATCGTCATCTTCACTATTTGGCAAGTCCAGGAACTTCAATTCAACCAAGCTGGGACATTCTAAGCTATCAATACCTTTTTTCTAGTACATCAAACTGCCTACTTATTGAATCTGAATTTTGGTTTGTAATAGGGGTGGAGAATTCTGGTTTCGCAAAGTCGGATTGAATAGGATTCAGCAACTATAAACTTATCATTGAAATTGAACATTAAATATGTTTTACTATTAGGAATATTAACAAACAGCTGAAGTTCACGAATTATGGTGTTGTACGTTACTTGAAAAATTGTCAGTCTAACTAAAGCGTCGTATAAAAACTAGTTAAATTGGCATTTCGTGAAAACCCATCCAAATATTGAAGTTTGAGTCCACGAAAATTTAAACAAAAGTCACTAACCTGTACTCTGCTCCCGTTCTCTTGGATTTGAAACTTCAACATTACGAAAATAAAGATGAGACGCAAACCATGTCCGTAACCGAGTTTTAATAGAAATTGGATGTATCAATCAGAACTTCTCTACGTAGATTTAGGGCTGAATAATGCGATTGATGGGTGTATATACGAATCGATTTGGGGGGAAATAATATGATTTTGAAATTGAGTTTCAGAATCACAGTGTTATTCTTCTTGAATACGATATGGTTTAGATATGATCAGGCGGGAAAGTATTTAGAAGCAGCAGCTCGATTTGCTGGAATTGGTTTGAGTTCTTCGTTGTTTTGTTCGATGGATTTCCGGAGATACGAAACAGCAAACGCCCCTCAGTAAAACTGGAGAAGGGAAAAAAACACGGAGGGTAACGCGGTCATTTAACTGTGAACGGTTGAAAACTCCCCTTTTCTTTATTATAGTATAAGACTAGCAAAGACGCACGCGCTGCCAGGTACCATTCCGTTCCATTCTAATCCAAATCTCACAAACATATGGTTAATTGATTTCCATTTTTAAGCATTGTCGAACAGAAAAAGTCCATTTTTAAGCGTCAGGATTCTAACGACTAAACCGAGTATCGTTTTCCATTTTTATGCATTTTCAGAAGGAAAAAAAAGGTCCATTTTTATGCGGAAGGATTCCGACGACTCCCGCAATGTGATCAACAACACTCGTTGGTTTATTGCAAAGTAACCAGTATATAACCATAGTCATGTCAAGAGTTCAATTTGGTTTCAAGACATCATATCTCCTCAACTAATGCAATGTAGATGCATTAATTTCTTTCTTATTACCTTTCACGTTTTCAGTATGTTTCTGAATATCTCATGAAACAACCTGTCTTATTTAGTCGTCCCTCTGACCACAGCAAAAATCCAACCATTAATGTTGATGCTTCCTCCAAACATGCTTTGCATGAGCTTGCATTCAATATCTTCCAACAAACTGCAAGAACATAAACACTCATTTCTTGAAGACGATCCTTCCTCTTTAGCCTTTGCATAGTTACCATTACGTATTGCAGCAGTAGCAATATCACGCACAACCTTTATCGCCAAATACTGGATTTTTTTTCCCTTCTATGTAATATTCCGACTTATAGCTTTATCATTTAGCCCAGTAAATTCATTAAAGAAACTTTCCTTTTTATTCCAAACTTCCAAGTCTAGCATGAGACTGGAATACTATATAATACAAAAATTTGAACTTAATGGAGATTCATTGACATTTTCATTTCTATCAAAACAGAGTTACAGAAAGAGACCATTCCAAATTCTTCTTGCGGCATCTCGAGCTCAATAAAAGACGAAAGTTGCAGACTTCCAGAGAAAAAATTTCAGAGTTTTACAAAGCACTTAGATCCTATCCTTGAGTGCCGTCGAAAGAAGATTCTCAAGTCGTTCTTCATGAAATAATCTGTCAAAATAACCTTTAATTAATGTTAGAAAAAAAATACAATGCCAAAAAGATAATAAATCTAAGGGTAATTTTGATTGTATCAATAATGTCAAATGCTGATTAAGTTACATGGATTCAGTAATAAACAGATGATAACCATTGGGGCTAAAGCAGCAATCTTGAGTCCTCGGTCATATTTAAATTATGATGCTCCTCTTCCTTTTTTTCACTCTTGTGATAGAGGAGGGTAATACTTTGCGTATAATCATATTTTTCTTGTATAACCTCGAGTTTCTGATTAGAAAAAAAGCAAGATGCGTGTTATAATGTAACTGGACATAATGTCTGCAGCCACCATAGTTTCCTTGTGTCGTATATACCTTGTTTAGCGAAAATTAAAAGAAAAATCATATCCTAATTAGACATCTTAAGATGCTTTAGAAAACTTCTCTAGAATCCCATTTTAGCTCTCCACAATCATACTTGGATGGGCACTCTGTGCGTATTAATCTGAGTTCATTCAGATTCAGTCGCAGCTGAGTAAACAAAAACACAAAGGGCTTCTACTGCTTTCAGTCGCAGCTGATTAATCCAAGAAAACATGGAGGGGCAAGAAGGTCTATTCCTATCGGTCCGTTGAAAAGACGTCTTTTCTTTATTATAATAAGATAAGATGAGTGGAGACCAAGGGATAGTTTAGGAAAAACCATGAAAAAATGGCTATAATGATTGGTTTTCTTAATTTTTGTGAAAACCAAACTTGGACTATTTTTTTGAAACGGAGGGAGTAGATATATTACACAAAAATATGCTAAGAAACATAACCCAATGTGTCGGAAGCTTTTCCACCATGGAACTATAATGTTATCAAGCTCATTTTTTAAAAATAATAATAAATCTATGATGAACTTGCTTCGGGATCCCATGTGCTTTTAAATCTAGCAACTATTCTCTCAACTGAAAAATACAGTCATACCTGGGATTAAGAAGAAATTAGAGATTCATTTTTATGGAATCATTGATCCCCAAGAAAATGAAACTGCTGTGACATTAAGTTAACCAAGAGCCTAAATTGTAACCCATGCCATCAAAATGCCTAGGATTCGCAATTGGAATAACGGAGAAGTAATAGCAGGGATAAAGATATTTTCTCACCAAGAATTGTGAACTTGTTCAGGGAATATATTCCACCAATGCGTAGCGACAGATCGAACTTCCAGATGGTACAACACCATGCAGTTCACCCCCTGGTGCAGAGACAAATGTTATTTGATCAAGTCGGTGGTCAAAACATAGGAATGAATCTAAATAAAAATGATTCCAATACAATTGATTACAACTGAAAGAACATATACAAATGATATGCATCAACAAAGTCAGTCACAATGAAATATTAAAATGATACGAATCCAAATATAGGCAGGTTCAAGAATTGGAAAATATGGAAGAAGCAGAATTCAAATAAAGAAAACTAATCAAATAAAAAAATTAAAAAAAATTAATTCAAACTAAGATACTACTCACCTAGTAGTCTTGAAGAAAGAAATGGTGATACCTGGATAGATGATAACCTCTGTTGAGATTTATGTAGAGGAAAATTTGAAAGAAATGGAGAAACGTAACGCATAAAATTGATTAGTTAGCCGGGTATGAATAGGATTGAATAGAGCAAATAATGTTGTTGTTAACGGTTTCTATATAACGGCCAAACAATTAGAGAATATTAGCCTTGAAAATTCGTTAGCTTGGCTGCATGAGGAGATTAATTTGTTTATTGGTGTGATAAGGATTTGTAACGGAAGAGAAATTTAAGCGCATGAAAAAATCTGGGACCTTGTGTTAAATATCGAACAAGAGAGAGGAGAATATAAACGCGGAAGCGTAAAAGACTACATTGATATTAATCTTGGTGGAATGCAATCTATTTTATATTTTTGATGATTGATTCTTTCTTTCTTACTTACTTACAAATGAATACAACATGCCTATTTATAGGCTACAAAAGAAGAAGAGAACTATGCCTATGGAGGCTAACAACTATGCCTTTGGAGGCTAACAACTATGCCTATGGAGGCTTACCAAACCAACTACTAGACAATCTAGTATTCTTGTTTGATTTGTCTAACCCTAGAACACTCATTTTACACATGTTAATTGTCTAATATTGACTCTAGACATCCTAGATATTTCTAGGTTAATTTAGATAGATGTGAACACTTGACTAAGTTGGTGTTGAATATTCAACACTCCCCCTCAACACCTAATTTCCAACTTCTCTTTATCGTAGACGTTTCGGTCCCCTTCATAGTTTAAGGATGTTTCGGTCCTCTTCATAGTTTAAGGACGTTTCAGTCCTCTTCGGAAGTTTAGGGACATTTCGGTCCTCTTCGGAAGTTTAGGGACATTTCGGTCCTCTTCGTAGTTTTAGAACATACGGGTTCCATCGTAGTTTAGGGACATTGCGGTCCTCTTCGTAGTTTTAGAACATACGGGTTCCATCGTAGTTTAGGAACATTGCGGTCCTCTTCGTAGTTTTAGAACATACGGGTTCCATCGTAGTTTAGGGACATTGCGGTCCTTTTCGTTTCAGTAAAATACTTCTTGTACTCTTTAGACAACTCATAGGATTTTCACCCACTTTTGTTGTTCTCTATCTCATCACCACTTGGTGATTGCTTCCATTTCTTCACAATCTTTTTGTTGTTTCTTCTTCTCTTATTCTTTTGTTCCGGTCATGCTTTTGTTGCAAAAAACCATCACACTTCTTTGATTTTTAAGATTCTCTCACAATCTTTCATTTCGTCAAGCTTATGCCACAAGCTCTGACTATTCTTCTTCTTGTTATATTGATGTTACAATTTTGCCACGCTATCCAGATTTGCCACATTTCTGAATTCGTAACAGATTTGCAACGCTGTGACAATTATTGTCACACTTATGTTTCCCTGATCATCCTTGCATTAAAACAAACATCTTGTCTGCATCTCCTCTATTTTCTTTGAGGCTTTCAGCCCATCTTCAAATCACCTTCAACTTCTTCTTTGTTTCGAATTTTTTCTTCAGGTTCCACGGCATTCGCCAGCCCAACATTTTTTTTTTTTTTACATCCCATGTGCTGTCTCGGTGGGAAGTTGTCACTTTTTTTTTCTTGTCTGCCAGTGAGATGGACTGGCGGTATGTCGGTCACACGTTTTCTCTACCATCTCGAGCTTCGGTCAATAATGGCAGTAAGCCAAATATTCGTCTTCAGCATCTTACCAAATTCCACAGCTTTCTGCTAGCAGCAAACCCGAGCACCATCACCACCTTTATGACCGAATCTTCATCACCATCTCGTCGTCCATGGCATCAGGCACTATCCCTGTTTTGTTTCACAACCCTAACTTCATCGTTTTGTCGTCCCTGACTTCTCTCCGAGCAACCCGATCAGCAACCATCACCGAGCCATGCATCAGCAAATTCATGGCCATCAACGTCACTCCAAATAGCCGGAGCTTCAACCACTTCCATGCTCTCTACCCGATATCCATTAATGGTAGCAACGTTAACTGCCATGAACTCACATCACCGTCGAACTCATCACTGCATGAACTAGCCATCTCCTCACTCGATCTTGAGCTCTATTGACAGCCTTTATCCGTCGCTGAGCATCATCATCTCCGACATTCCATTGTTTCACGACTTCATTCATCTCCTCGGCAATACTGCCATCTTCTCTGTTAAGCTTGATACAACCAACAGAATTCGTCTTCATCTTTGACAACAACCAACAGCAACAGCAAAGCACCACGTCTTCCCTGTTCTTGCTCGATCCGTCATTATCACAGAACCACACATGAATTCCCAACACCGGTGAATGACCAAACAACATCATCACCATTCAGCAGCATAACCGGTTGATCATCGTTGCTATCTTGGTTTCATTGATTTGTTGCAATCAAGATAGTACCCATGTCTCCTACCACTCCTAATGACCGAGTGGTGTGCTTGGATTTCAAGAATTCATTAAGAAGTATAATCATCATTGTCCCACCGAAACACCGGAAACAACAACCACCGTATCTTCCATGTTTCTTCCTTCTCGAGCTCTAAAGCAGCAACACCTTCACTGACCTCCATGCATCACTGATTTACATCGTCGACATCTCCATTTCTCAAATATTTGTCGTCTGCTTCTCTGCTACATCCATTTCAAACTTTTTTTTTTTTTTTTTTTTTGCATCGTAACTCTTCCAAAACATATCCAACTCGAGCGAGAGTTCCTTCCATGTTTCTGTATTGATTTCCAGCAGATGTTTTGATCCTTGGTAAACAGCTTCCAACACCACGTTTTTGTGTCTCTAAAGAAATCTAGTTCCACACGTGTACTTACTTGGGTGGTGAAATCCGACACACATAGCCGCAGCAACACTCGCACCTTCTTTTCTTTTCTTTTTCTACGTCTCTAGATTCTGCAGACCCACACGAACAAAAAACTTGATATGTAACGATTAATCTTACGGAAGTAGACCACCTCCTTCACAATCATCATCAGAACTGCGCACAATTTATTTTAAACCTTCTGTACTCAACACCACAACGAGAACTTAAACACTAACAACCATAATTTTTCTGAGTTTCTCTAACTCTCTTCCTCTCCTCTATCTTCTTCTAACCTCGCTCTGATACCATGTTAAATATCGAACAAGAGAGAGGAGAACATAAACGCGGAAGCGTAAAAGACTACATTGATATTAATCTTGGTGGAATACAATCTATTTTATATTTTTGATGATTGATTCTTTCTTTCTTACTTACTTACAAATGAATACAACATGCCTATTTATAGGCTACAAAAGAAGAAGAGAACTATGCCTATGGAGGCTAACAACTATGCCTTTGGAGGCTAACAACTATGCCTTTAGAGGCTAACAACTATGCCTATGGAGGCTTACCAAACCAACTACTAGACAATCTAGTGTTCTTGTTTGATTTTTCTAACCCTAGAACACTCATTTTACACATGTTAATTGTCTAATATTGACTCTAGACATCCTAGATATTTCTAGGTTAATTTAGATAGATGTGAACACTTGACTAAGTTGGTGTTGAATATTCAACACCTTGGATGGGGGCTTAAAAGGCGGCTCCGTTTTCAGCCACTATTTGTCTTTCGAATCTGGGAGACTTTGAGAGCAAATGGTGACCGTGGATGGCAATAAAAATCCCAAATGGAACCATCGGATTTGACAAAAACCATTTGTTTTTGTAAGATAAATCTTTGTTTGTCTTTGTAATTATAAATCAATTTTGTTCACATGACTATCTTGAGTGGGTGATTCTTTTTATTGTTATTATTATTTTTATTTTTTTTGTCTACTAGTAATATGTGCCTTGAAATCAGATGTATGTTTTGTTGGTAGATGTGAAATCCTTCATCTTCATATACATGTCCCCGTAGTTTCAAATCTGTTTGTTTTATGATTGGATTCTTATTTGCCTCACACAATTTTTATTATAATATTTAATATATCACATATTAATTTTTAATACATGATTGATGTATTTTGGTGATTGATAAATAATATAATATTGTAATATTTTGTCCATTTCTGAATATTTTGTCTAAATTAAAAAATTATTGATTGTGACGTTTTATTTATTTTGTATTTATTCTTTTGTCTGTTTGCATGTCATTATGAGTATTCTCCTTTGACTGTTAACCGTGTGCAACGTTTCACATGCTATGGTGCTTCTTATATATAATATTATAATATGTATACTACTTTATTTTTTTTAGATAAAGACAGAAATTTTATTAAACTAAGGCAGGTACCATATGCCTGCCCAATAAAGAGTTAAGAGAACTTGAAACATCTTGAAGAGCTTCAACTGAAATACTATCTAATCTAATCTTCTTAGCAATATTGTCTGCCAAGATATTATTATCTCTCAAAATATGACTTAGACTCCAAAAATTGAAAGAATTGAGTAAAGACTTTTTGTCTTTTATGATTTTCATGTATTCCCATCTGACAAAGAGGTCCTCAGAGTTTAAAGAATTGACTACATTTTGTGCATCAGCTAGTATGTTGATTTTTGTGTGTCCTTGAGCTTTAACCCATCTCACTGATTCTAAGATAGATGAGCATTCACCTTCCTCTGGGTCTCTTATTCTATTTGCATAGGAGCCTTTGAATACTTCAAGTTCACCTTAAGAAGAAATCAGCACCATTCCAGTGCCACAAGTGTTAGTATCATAATCAAAAGATGCATCAACATAAATATTTAAAGTATTAGTATCAATAAGAGTATGCAAAGGTTGATGTCTAAGAACTTTGTCAGAATGACAGTCCATATTGGGTGATGGCCGGATGGAAAAACTGATCAGTTGGTATCTGATTCTTTCCACTGTGTTAACTGGTTTGAGGGTTTTATCCTCAAAAACACATTCACATCTTTCCTTCCAGATTATCCAGCAGGCAACCATTAGAGTTTTCCTCCAGAAATCCAATTCCTCAATGTTTGAATTTGTAACATTAGTGAACCAAGATATAATCTAGTCTTGAATACTGCTACAGTTGAAGATGACCTGATCAATATTGATGTTAAGAAGTCTCCAGACAGCTTTAGGATGATTGCAAATAAGAAGTAAGTGAAAGAGAGATTCTTCTTCAGCTTGACATATACTGCAGTGGTATTCCATGGAGTGATTGTGTTGGGATAGTCTTGCTCTTGTTGGGACAGCATTTTTTAGACATTTCCATATAAAAAGAATAACCATGTGTGGAAGTTTCATCTTCCATAGGCATTTCCATACTACTTTTGGTACAGAACTAATACTAACTTGGTTTTGAACTCTTCTTTCAGTGAGCTTGTTGTAAGCACTTTTAACTGAAAAACTCCATCTTTAGATGGAAACCATCTCAGGACATCATCTTCAGAATGTGAAAGCTGCATCTTCTTGATTTTGTAAACTATTTCTGGAATAAACAAGGTGTTGAGGAGAGATACATTCCAGTTGTTTGTGTTAGAGATAATAAGTTCTGAGACAAAAGTGTATTGGTAATGAGTGATGTCTGCAGGAGCAACCAGTTCGTTATGTCCTAAAATCCACTTGTCCTTCCAAATCTTAGTTTTTTTGCCATTGTTTACTTCCATAGAACAATGTTGTTGCAGGATGGTGAGGCCTTGTTCAATCCCTTTCCAAACCCAGGAAGTGTTGTTCTTCTCAGAAGTAATATGTAGAAAATCTTCATCTTTATGATATTTGGCTTTAAGGATTTTACTTAATAGATGATCTTCTTGATGATATATTCTCCATGCTAACTTTGTAAGAAGTTCATGATTAAGCATCTCTCGATCTCTGAAGGCAATCCCACCAAGATCTTTAGATATGCACATGTTTTGCCAAGCTACAAGATTGGTTCCATTGCCTGATTTGAATCCCCACCAGAATTTTCTTTGTGCAGTGTCTAATTTCTTTAGAAGTTTTTTTTGGCATTTTAAAGGTGTTCATCTGATAAGTAGGTATAGAGTTGAGAACTGCCTTGACCATTGTGGTTCTTCCAGCTTGATGCATAGTGGTAACTTTCCATGTACCTAACCTTCTATCAAAGGCCAATTGTATATCTTCAAAAGCTTGAACTTTGGATTTACCAATGATGAGGGGAGAGCCTAAGTATTTATCCTTATTATCCATTATCTTGACACCCAATAATTGTCTTAAAGTATCACAAGAGCTAGGATCCATATTACCACTGAAGTAAACTGAGGACTTGTCAAAATTAATGACATGACCAGATTGTGAGCTAAATTCATTCAAAACTTGAAGTAAATTAGTCACACTGGTTAAATTTGCATGGGTGAATACAAGACAATCATCTGCAAAAAAGTAAATGATTGATTGGGGGAGCACCTCTTGCAGCTGAAATACCTTTGATACTTTTATCTTGTTGAGAAGCAACCATAGTTCTTGAAAACCATTCCATTGCTAAAATTGATAAATAAGGTGAAAGTGAATCTCCTTGTCTTATTCCTTTTGAAGGATTAAATGGTTCACAAGGAGATCCATTGAGAAGAACAGATAGAGTGGTAGTACTTATGCATTGATGAATCATCTGACACCATTCTTCACAAAATCCAAAACTAGTAAGGATTTTCAAGAGAAAAGGCCATTCTAGTCTGTCAAAAGCTTTTGACATGTCAAGCTTGAGAGCCAGTCATCCACCCTCACCTTGTTTTCTCTTCATTGAGTGAATAAGTTCATGAGCAATGATGGTGTTGTCATTTATTAATCTTCCAGAAACATAAGAAGCTTGGTATGGAGAAATAATTGAATCCATAAAAGGCTTCATCCTGTTGACCAAAATTTTGGAGATGATCTTATATGAAGTGTTGCATAGACCAATTGGTCTGAATTCTGAAGGAGTTTTTGGTTTACTCTTCTTTGGGATGAGAGAGATGTAAGTCTTGTTAAGCTGTTTGGGTAAATATTTAGTAGTAATAAACCTTTTAACCATATCACAAACATCTGTTCCAACAATGTTCCATTGAGATTTATAAAAACCATCTTGGAATCCTTCAGGACCAGGAGCAGACAAATTTTCCATACTTTTGAGAGTTTTAAAGACTTCATCATCTGTAGGAGTAGAAAGTAGTCTTCTATTATCTTCTTCTGAAATGAGGGTAGGCAGAATAGTGTAGTGCTTCTCCTCTAAGCCAGGTGAAATGGAAATACTTATATCCTTAAAATGAGAAGTAAGCAAAGCAGAGATGTCTTCTCTTGAATGAAACCATGTTCCATTAATATTTCTCAGGGAGTCAATATTATTTCTTGCTCTTTTTCTTTTAGTGAGAGTGTGGAAATACTTTGTATTGAAGTCCATGTCTTTCACAAAATTATCTCTAGACTTCTGCTTGTTAAATTCACTTTGTATCTGATGCCATTTATTTAACTCTTTACTTATATCTTCATCTTTGATGGAATTTTCATTGGAGAAAGGCAGCTTCTGAACCTCAGCTAATTCATGTTGTAGATTATCCACATTATGATTAATATTACCAAAATGAAGTTTATTCTATTTTGAGAGAGAAGCTCTGGTGAATTGTAATCTCTTAATGAATTTATGACCTGGTGAACCAATGACCTCTTTCTCCGAAGCTTTAGATATCTCAGAAGAACAACTTGAATCATTTAGCCAAGTGAAAAAGAATTTAAAAGGCTTCCAAAGATTAGGCAAAGAGTAATTTGTGACAAGCATTATAGGGCAATGATCACTACCATGCTGAGATAGATGGAGAAGTTTAGAGTATTGAAAAGAATTCCAAGTAGCATTAACAAGTGCCATATCAATTCTGGATCTTTTACTACCTGTACCAAGATTATTTTTTGTCCAAGTATGATCTCTTCCAACAAAACCCAAGTCCTCTAAGCCTATTTCATGAAGTATTGCATTAACCAAACCATCTGAAGAAGAAGAAGCATTAGAAGTATTATCCTGAAGATAAGGTCTCCTAGTAGCACCCAAGATTGACTGATATTAGAACCAATATCCTTGATGAACTCACATTGATTCTTCTTTTTCTTATAGTTACAATAACCATACATACAAGAGAGAAGCCATTCCTTCTCATTAGGATGACTTTGAACAATTGCATGAAACATGTTATCATCAGCTCCAACTATATCACAAACAAATCCATTTTTCCACATAAGTACTAATCCTCCTGATCTACCAACTGGTTGAAGGTATCTAATATTTGAGAATCTAAAAGGAGAAAATAAAGTTCTCATTTGATTTAGTTTCACAGTGAAAGATTATATCTGGATTTTGGGTTCTTATTATGTCTCCTAGATGATCTTTGGTAGAAGGTGAATTTAACCCTTGAACATTCCAAGAAACAACTCTCATGATGAAAAGAGATACTAGAATGAAATTCCTAGATTTAAAATTAAAAGAATTAACGCAAAATGTTATGTAATGAATACTAGTTAACCTGATGATAGATATTGGGTGTAAATTAAAGACACAACAAACGGAATCCAATAAAGGAAGAATTTGTAAAGAAACAAAGTAAAAGTGAAAGAAGAGACAAACAATAATTAACGAGGAATAAAATGGATTATAAAGAAAAGGTGTCTTATAAAGAAAATAAGTTAAAATAAGGTAGTTTACCTGATTCCCCTTGCTAGCATCATTAGTTTGATTAACCCCAGAAGTGATCCTTTGAACAGTCTGGTCAGATGCATTGGATATCAGTAAGGTGTTTTGTGAAGAAATATCAGAGGTAGAACTAGGTGTTGGCTTAGTATTATCTGCTCTAAAACGCTTTCCTAATCTGCTATCTTCCTCTACATTGACATCAGCATCCTGGAGAAGAAAATCCAAGTTTATCACATCACCATCTTTAGGAGGAACGAAGATTGCAGTTTTGACAAATTTGTTTTGGTTTGTCTTAACTGCAGGAGCTTGATTAGACTTAATAGCAACAATGTTTTTACGAATATTGTCAACCTTGCCAACAAAATATGGTTTCTCATGAGCCAACTTTAAGTAATCAGCAGCCTCTTTGCAAGCATTTTTAGAGTGATTGATTATGTAACATTCAGTACATATGTTGGTTGGATGCCTTTCATAGAAGAATTTTTTCCATTTAGTGACACCTGACATAGTGGTACACTTAACACCTCTTCTCATAGGAATTGACAGGTCTACATTAACACACACTTTCACAGGGGTAGTACCAACTGGTATACCATCTTTAGGTTCTATAGCAGTGACTTCTCCCATTACTTCGCCAATTTTAGTGACAGAAAAAACATTCATATGTTCGGGTAAGATGTATTTAAGCTGGATCAAGAACTGCTGAAATCCCCAATGCTTATCTGTGTAAATCATACCAGGAATGTAGTCATGGACAACCAGAAGATGCTTGTTGATAATCCACGGACGCTGTTCAATAACTTTGTTAAACAGATCCCAATCATTAAATTTGAAAATCATCATATTTGGCTCCACTTCAATGATTTTAAGATTTTCCAAAGTTAAGAAAGGCAAGGTGTAGGTGATGTATTTCTCAACCGTGTCATAACTCATTTTACCTTCTATAATTACTTTGCCAATTGCACTTGATTCCCATTGTGAATCTTCATCTTTGTCATTAGCAGAGTTTTGATTCACCACAGCAACTTCATTGATGTTACCCAGTTCCAAAGTAGCTTTCTTGAATTTGTTAGCTAAATCAATAACATTGCTAGTATTATCTTCCTCCATTGATTCTGAGAATGGTTTCAGGCTATATAGATTTAGGTATATCGGAGAAAATGGTTTCTTAGTACTTAAAGATGAAATATTTTTTAGGGGGTAATTAAGGTGAAAAATATTAGGTATACAAGGGTAAAATTGGTTGAGATGATATCTACTGCATGAATACAGAATATTTTCCGAGCTATAATTATGGGAATTGAATATGTGAAAATCAATCAAAATGTGGTAGGTGTAACAGCCGTGTATGAGCTGGATTACTAAAATTAGACCGCTGATTATCCGCATACAATTGACTTTTTTGAATTTGAATTTCTTTGAAAATTGGATGAGGCGGGATGGGGTTGAACCGATTCTAGAGGGACTGAGTTTGCACCAAGACTTCTTCCACAAAGCACCATTAGCAAAAGCAATGAAATCCATATCATCTAATCTTGAAAGCAAAACCTTAAAGACTAGTTCAGCAAAAGCTTTGATCACAACATAAATATTAGCAAAATCCATAAGGGGATAATATAAACTGCAAACGCATATAGGGGAAACAGAGGATTAAACAGACATTTAAAAATAAACAGGAAGAAAGGAATAATTCAAAATAAGAACAGTAAAAGGTAAAATAATTAAAAGAAAACAATCAGATGAGTGGAAACATGAAAGGGAGGAAGATACATAAACTAATAATTCATAATAAAGAAGAAATTGAAATCAAAGGATGAGAAGAGAGAGAGAGTTAGAGGATGGTCGAAAGAAAAAGTTACTTGATAGCAACCTTTTAGTGCTCCATCATGATTGAGTACGCATAAACAATACACATCTTGTGTGACTTGAACTTCTATTATCAGGATTTAAAAGTATGATGTTCAAGTTATGTATACTACTTTATGTTGTCGTGTTAACATGCATTGGATTTAATTTTCTTTTGCAAATCAAATTAACTCTCTAATCAGTATATATATGTGTTTGTCCTATTCTTCCATGATAGATTGTGACATCTGATTAGTATATATGTACTATCTTTTAACCATGCATGTTCACATTTTTTTTTAAGTTAGTGTATGATTAATCTAGCTCCGGTTGCATGTATGTATATATTATTATCATCTATTTTGAATCTATATAATGCTTAATCTATTTTTAATCTAGCTCGGGTTAGTGTATGATTAATTTAGTAATGATTTACATATGAACCCTCTTGTGTGTATTTTTGTCTAATGTTTTTGTGTATCGCATGAATTTTCTGTGTATGATTGTGTCTTTTTTTTTTATTTTTTTTTACGTTTCTCTTAATGAAATTTATTGACGTAACGGTTCTTATTAATTTATTGCTTTTGCACTATATTAATTATATTAATTTATTATTAAAAATAAATAACCATCGTATTATACGTGTTTTTGTATTTATTTTATTTTAACCTAGACCATTCATATTTAATCGTTAATGGGGTATTTGTCATCTGTCGAATTCTGACTCAATCAGAACATTTTAAGAGCCATCAAGAAATTTGGTTTCTAAGAAATTCATTTTAGCCATAAAGAAACTTGGTATGTGAATGATGTTTCCGAAATTGGTCATACTAATGTCCTATATCCTTGCCTTATGTATATGAGCAAGAAGGAATATATCCGACAAGAATTCGAACAGTTGGGTATAGATGGACTTGAGTATCACCGTTGGATGGCTGATGTGAAGATCGCTTTTGTGGCAAAAGAATGCACTCACACCATCATACCCTCTACTGAAAAAGATGTTGTCCCAGCAACTGAACAAGAAAAGGCTGAAGCCCTTCGATATTTGAAGGTACACATTGACCCTAATCTACTTTGGGGATACCAACACATGATGTTCCCTAAAGAACTGTGGGATGCATTAGCAAGCCGTTTTGGGAGCATTGAGGATTGTCTTCTCCCACAATTAAATGAACAATGGAATGACATTCATTTTCTTGATTATGTGAAGGTAGGTGATTTCCAACGAGATATGCTTAAGCTACAAGCACAACTCAATTTCTGTGGGATAAAACTTACTGATAAGGATATGATTCAAAAGACATTGTCTACTTTCCCTTTGTCATATGTTATTCTATCCAACCAATACCGCATGGAAGTTGATAACAAGAGAATAACAACTTTTAGTAAGTTGATCAATTTATTGCGAGTAGCCAAAAGGCACAATGAAGTTCTAGCAAACAACAATGCTAGAGCCCCCGGGAAGAAGAAAATTCCCGAGGCTAACTATGGCAAGGATAACAAGGGAAAACACCCCAAAGAAAAGAGGGTTAAAAATGATTCATATTCTCATGCTCCATACTCAAGTGGGGATAATAACCCACGTGAAAGAGGAAAAAAGGGTCATCGTGGAAGGGACCATGGGCGTGGAGGCCATTCAAATACCTGTTCTAGAAATGTTACTTCTGGACCTCGTGGTAGGGCCAACACCGTTGAAAAAACACATAACAACCCCACACCTAAGAAGGTAGAGAATGGCAATGAACCTTGTTACAGGTGTGGTATCTCCGGACATTGGTACCAGGAATGCAAGGCTAGTGCCAAGGTAGCAGCCAGCTACAAAAAGTACCGGGAATCTATAGATCAATAATCTCATTGTGTGGAAGAAAATGATCATTCCCCAGATGTCAACTTCACCATTTCAGACTTCCAGGGAAAAAAGAACCATGCCCTTATGGAAACACCTGACTTTGATTGATTATTATAGTTTTTTTTTCTTAGTTCCTTTGATCCCAAGAACTTGTTTATTTTCTTGCTTAGTTGTTTTATAGATTTTGGTTTAAACATTTATTTTGATGACTTAAACTATGTTAGGTAGTTTTAAATTATCGTTTTTGTTGATGGATCAGTGGTTTTAATTCTTATGGGTAATTATTATGCATTGGATTTAATTTTTATTGTGATAATCTATTACATGATTGAATTACGTGACAGAATTCTCTGAAGTACCATTTACTTGTAGGAATGTCATCCTCAGAAGAGATTGAGTGCCTAGAAGATAGTGGCACCACACACACTATTTTAAGAAATAGGCAATTATTTGTTGACTTAATTCCTTATAAATCCTCTGTGACTACGATGATTGGATCATCAGAAGTGATCATTGGGCGAGGTAATGCTCAATTTTTGTTGCCAAATGGCACGATGATTAAAGTCACAGAAGCTCTATATGCACCAAGAGCTAACCGTACCTTGTTGAGTTTCAAAGATATCCGTGAAAATGGTTATCACTTGGAAACTCACTGTGAAAATGGAATTGAATATATAAATATTATCTCTAATACATGTGGAAGAAAACACATTTTAGAGAAATTAATGAGTCACTCTAGTGGTCTGTACACTACTACTATTCAGATTATCGAATCGCATGTTGTTACCAACGATGAATTGTTGAACAATGACTTATAAAAGCTTTGGCACGACCGCTTGGGGCACTCAGGTCGTGATATGATGATCCGTGTTTTAAAGAACTCACACGAACATCCTTTCTTTCGAGTGAAAAGTAAAATGAGACAAAATAAAGTTACAATGCAAAGTAACAACGTCTGTGAGACACTTCCATATAAAGCAACTGATGTGCAACCTCTCTCTCATTCTACTTCGTGGACTTTGTCAAAAGCACATGACTCATTTTGCAAAGCTTTTTCTTTAGCAAAGACAGGAGCGAGACCATCCTATGCTAAAGATACAAAACAAAACATTCCATTTTTACAAAAAATACAAGGTGATATTTGTGGACCTATACATCCAGAGTGCGGACCATTAAGGTATTTTATCGTTCTGGTAGATGCTTCGACCCGTTGGTCACATGTTTCATTACTGTCCACAAGAAATGTTGCCTTTGCAAACCTCCAAGAACAAATTATACGTTTGAGGGCTCACCACCCAGATTATCCAATCAAGTCTATCAGACTTGATAATGCTGGATAATTTACATCTAAAGGATTTGATGATTTCTGTATGTCTATTGGAATTGACGTAGAGCACCCCGTACCCCACGTACACAATCAAAATGGTCTCGCAGAAGCTACCATAAAAAGGTTACAGATGATAGCTAGGGAATTGGTTAAGCGTTACAACCTGCCTATTATTGCCTGGGGATATGCCATACTGCATGCAGCATTACTTATTCGCTTTATACCCACTATTAGCCAACCATTTTCTGCGTACCAGTTGGTAACTGGATATGAGCCTGATATTTCACATTTAAGCATTTTTGGTTGTGCTGTATACGTGCCTATTACGCCCCCACAGCATACTAAGATGGGTCCCCAAAGACGATTAAGTATTTATGTTGGATATGAATCCCCAACAATTATCCGCTATTTGGAACCTATGACAGGCGATCTCTTTACCTCTAGATTTGCGGACTGTCACTTTGATGAGACAACCTTCTCGTCGTTAGGGGGAGGTATGGAAAAGGATTTCCAAAGGGAACGATAGGAGTTGTCGTGGTATGTCCCAACTTTGTCTCATCTTGATCACCGCACCTCACAATGTGAAAGTGAAGTGCAAAGAATTATTGATCTTCAGAATGTGGCAAACTCAATACCTGATGCATTCACTGATATTGCTAAAGTGACAAGATCACACATACCAGCTGCAAACGTGCCTGCAAGGTTAGAAATCCCTAATACGGGAAAAGGCACCTTATATAGAGGTGTCAAACCTACACTTGGTGGAAGTGTAGATGAGGTCCCCCCCCCCCCCCCCCCCCCCACCCACCAAAGGAAGAGGGGAAGACCACCTGGTTCGATGGATACTCACCCAAGGAAGAGAAGAGTGAGTAAGGAACAATCCGATCCATTCATCATCAATACAGATAATACCTCTCATGAAATTATCGCTGATTATAGTTATGTCCATAAATCAATACTGGAGGACGCTCCGATGTTTGAAATGATTCCAGGGAACAAAGAAATATCTATGGATTATGTGAGTGGATACGTGTTGATGGAAAGATCATACACGCAGATTGATGATGCATTTGCATATACAGTTGCTCAAGAGATCATTGAGCATGATGACATCGAACCACGCTCTATTGCAGAATGTCAAAAAAGAGCAGACTGGCCTAAATGGGAAGTTGCAATCTAGGAAGAATTAAATTCACTGGCAAAGAGATGGGTATTTGGTGCGGTAGTGCTAACCCCACTAGGTGTAAAGCCCGTAGGACATAAATGGTTATTTGTCAAAAAGCGTAATGAGAAGAATGAAGTCTTGAGGTATAAGGCTCGCCTTGTGGCGCAAGGTTTCTCACAACGCCCTAGAATTTATTATGAGGAAACATACTCTACCGTAATGGACGTCATACCGTTCCGCTACTTAGTTAGCTTGGTAGTTTCAGAATGACTTGAAATGCATCTTATGGATGTGGTTACAGCATATCTCTATGGGGATCTAGATTCAGAGATATACATGAAAGTGCCTAATGGCTTTCCATTTCCCGAATCAAGTAACTCTAAACCACGGAGTATGAGCTGGATTACTAAAATTAGACCGCTTATTATCCGCATACAATTGACTTTTTTGAATTTGAATTTCTTTGAAAATTGGATGAGGCGGGATGGGGTTGAACCGATTTTAGAGGGACTGAGTTTGCACCGAGACTTCTTCCACAAAGCACCATTAGCAAAAGAAATGAAATCCATATCATCTAATCCTGAAAGCAAAAGCTTAAAGACTAGTTCAACAAAAGCTTTTATCACAACATAAATATTAGCAAAAGCCATAAGGGGATTATATAAACTGCAAACGCATATAGGGGAAACAGAGGATTAAACGGACATTTAAAAATAAACAGGAAGAAACGAATAATTCAAAATAAGAACAGTAAAAGGTAAAATAATTAAAAGAAAACAATCAGATGAGTGGAAACATGAAAGGGAGGAAGATACAGAAACTAATAATTCCTAATAAAGAAGAAATTGAAATCAAAGGATGAGAAGAGAGAGAGAGTTAGAAGATGGTCGAAAGAAAAAGTTACTTGATAGCAGCCTTTTAGTGCTCCATCATGATTGAGTACGCATAAACAATACACATCTTGTGTGACTTGAACTTCTATTATCAGGATTTAAAAGTATGATGTTCAAGTTATGTATACTACTTTATGTTGTCGAGTTAACATGCATTGGATTTAATTTTCTTTTGCAAATCAAATTAACTCTCTAGTCAGTATATATATGTGTTTGACATCTTCTTATGTGTTTGTCCTATTATTCCATGATAGATTGTGACATATGATTAGTATATATGTACTATCTTTTAACCATGCATGTTCACTTTTTTTTAAAATTAGTGTATGATTAATCTAGCTCCGGTTGCAGGTATGTATATATTATTATCATCTATTTTTAATCTATATAATGCTTAATATATTTTTAATCTAGCCCGGGTTAGTGTATGATTAATTTAGTAATGATTTACATATGAACCCTCTTGTGTGTATTTTTGTCAAATGTTTTTGTGTATCGCATGAATTTTCTTTGTATGATTGTGTCTCTTTTTTTTATTATTTTTTACGTTTCTCTTAATGCAATTTATTTCCGTAACAGTTCTTATTAATTTATTGCTTTTTCACTATATTAATTTATTATTAAAAATAAATAACCATCGTATTATACGTGTTTTTGTATTTATTTTATTTTAACCTAGACCATTCACATTTAATCGTTAATGGGGTATTTGTCATCTGTCGAATTCTGACTCAATCTGAACATTTTAAGATCCATCAAGAAATTTGGTTTCTAAGAAATTCATTTTAGCCATAAAGAAACTTGGTACGTGAATGATGTTTCCGAAATTGGTCATACTAATGTCCTATATCCTTGCATTATGTAGATGAGCAAGAAGGAATATATCCGACAAGAATTCGAACAGTTGGGTATAAATGGACTTGAGTATCACCGTTGGATGGATGATATGAAGATCGCTTTTGTGGAAAAACAATGCACTCACACCATCATACCCTCTACTGAAAAAGATGTTGTCCCGGCAACTGAACAAGAAAAGGCTGAAGCCCTTCCATATTTGAAGGTACACATTGACCCTAATCTCCTTAGGGGATACCAACACATGATGTTCCCTAAAGAACTGTGGGATTCATTAGCAAGCCATTTTGGGAGCATTGAGGATTGTCTTCTCCCACAATTGAATGAACAGTGGAATGACATTCGTTTTCTTTATTATGTGAAGGTAGGTGATTTCCAACGAGATATGCTTAAGCTACAAGCACAACTCAATTTCTGTGGGATAAAACTTACTGATAAGGATATGATTCAAAAGACATTGTCTACTTTCCCTTTGTCATCTGTTATTCTAGCCAACCAATACCGCATGGAAGTTGATAACAAGAGAATAACAACTTTTAGTAAGTTGATCAACTTATTGCGAGTAGCCGAAAGGCACAATGAAGTTCTAGCAAACAACAATGCTAGATCCCCCGGGAAGAAGAAAATTCCCGAGGCTAACTATGGCAAGGATAACAAGGGAAAACACCCCAAAGAAAAGAGGGTTAAAAATGATTCATATTCTCATGCTCCATACTCACGTGGGGATAATAACCCACGTGGAAGAGGAAAAAAGGGTCATCGTGGAAGGGACCATGGGCGTGGAGGCCATTCAAATACCTGGTCTAGAGATGTTACTTCTGGACCTAGTGGTAGGGGCAACACCGTTGAAAAAAAACATAACAACCCCACACCTAAGAAGGTAGAGAATGGCAATGAACCTTTTTACAGGTGTGGTATCTCTGGACATTGGTACCAGCAATGTAAGGATAGTGCCAAGGTAGCAGCCAGCTACAAAGAGTACCGGGAATCTATAGATAAAGAATATCATTGTGTGGAAGAATATGATCATGCCCCAGATGTCAACTTCACCATTTCAGACTTCTTGGGCAAAAAGAACCATGCCCTTATGGAAACACCTGACTTTGATTGATTATTATAGTTTTTTTTTTCTTAGTTCCTTTGATCCCAAGAACTTGTTTATTTTCTTGCTTAGTTGTTTAACAAATTTTGGTTTAAACTTTTATTTTGATGACTTAAACTATGTTAGGTAGTTTTAAATTATCGTTGTTGTTGATGGATCAGTGGTTTTAATTCTTATGGGTAATTATTATGCATTGGATTTAATTTTTATTGTGATAATCTATTTCATGATTGAATTACGTGACAGAATTCTCTGAAGTACCATTTACTTGTAGGAATGTCATCCTCATAAGAGATTGAGTGCCTAGATGATAGTGGCACCACACACACTATTTTAAGAAATAGGCAATTATTTGTTGACTTAATTCCTTATAAATCCTCTGTGACTACGATGATTGGATCATCAGAAGTGATCATTGGGCGAGGTAATGCTCAATTTTTGTTGCCAAATGGCACGATGATTAAAGTCACAGAAGATCTATATGAAACAAGAGCTAACCGTACCTTGTTGAGTTTCAAAGATATCCGTGAAAATGGTTATCACTTGGAAACTCACTGTGAAAATGGAATTGAATATATAAATATTATCTCTAATACATGTGGAAGAAAACACATTTTATAGAAATTAATGAGTCACTCTAGTGGTCTGTACACTACTACTATTCGGATTATAGAATCACATGTTGTTACCAACGATGAACTGTTGAACAATGAATTATACAAACTTTGGCACGACCGCTTGGGGCACCCAGGTCGTGATATGATGATCCGTGTTTTAAAGAACTCACACGAACATCCTTTCTTTCGAGTGAAAAGTAAAATGAGACAAAAGAAAGTTACAATGCAAAGTAACAACGTCTGTGAGACACTTCCATCTAAAGCAACTGATGTGCAACCTCTCTCCCATTCTACTTCGTGGACTTTGTCAAAAGCACATCACTCATTTGGAAAATATTTTTCTTTAGCAAAGACAGGAGCGAGACCATCCTATGCTAAAGATACAAAACAAAACATTCCATTTTTACAAAGAATACAAGGTGATATTTGTGGACCTATACATCCAGAGTGCGGACCATTCTGGTATTTTATGGTTCTGGTAGATGCTTCGACCCGTTGGTCACATGTTGCATTACTTTCCACAAGAAATGTTGCCTTTGCAAAGCCCCAAGCACAAATTATACGTTTGAGGGCTCACCACCCAGATTATCCAATCAAGTCTATCAGACTTGATAATGCTGGAGAATTTACATCTAAAGGATTTGATGAATTCTGTATGTCTATTGGAATTGACGTAGAGCACCCCGTACCCCACGTACACACTCAAAATGGTCTCGCAAAAGATACCATAAAAAGGTTACAGATGATAGCTAGGGCATTGGTTAAGCGTTACAACCTGCCTATTACTGCCTGGGGGTACGCCATACTGCATGCAGCATTACTTATTCGCTTTATACCCACTATTAGCCAACAATTTTCTGCGTACCAGTTGGTAACTGGATATGAGCCTGATATTTCACAATTACGCATTTTTGGTTGTGCTGTATACGTGCCTATTACGCCCCCACAGCATATTAAGATGGGTCCCCAAAGACGATTAAGTATTTATGTTGGATATGAATCCCCAACAATTATCCTCTATTTGGAACCTATGACAGGCGATCTCTTTACCGCTAGATTTGCGGACTGTCACTTTGATGAGACAATATTCCCTTCGTTAGGGGGAGGTATGGAAAAGGATTTCCTAAGGGAACGATAGGATTTGTAGTGGTGTGTCCCCACTTTTTCTCATCTTGATCACCGCACCTCACAATGTGAAAGTGAAGTGCAAAGAATTATTGATCTTCAGAATGTGGCAAACTCAATACCTGATGCATTCACTGATATTTCTAAAGTGACGAGATCACACATACCAGCTGAAAACGTGCCTGCAAGGTTAGAAATCCCTAATACGGGAAAAGGCACCTTATATAGAGGTGTCAAACCTACACTTGGTGGAAGTGTAGCTGAGGTCGTGCCCCCCCCCCCCCCCAAAGGAAGAGGGGAAGACCACCTGGTTCGATGGATACTCACCCAAGGAAGAAAAGAGTGAGTAAGGCACAATCCGATCCATTATTCATCAATACAGATAATCCCTCTCATGAAATTATCTCTGATTATAGTTATGTCCATGAATCAATACTGGAGAACGCTTCGATGTTTGAAATGATTCCAGAGAACAAAGAAATATCTATGGATTATATGAGTGCATACGTGTTGATGGAGAGATCCCCCATGCAGATTGATGATGCATTTGCATACACAGTTGCTCAAGAGATCATTGAGCTCGATGACAACCAACCACGCTCTATTGCAGAATGTCAAAAAAGAGCAGACTGGCCTAAATGGGAAGTTGCAATCCAGGAAGAATTAAATTCACTGGCAAAGAGACGGGTATTTGGTGCGGTAGTGCTAACCTCACTAGGTGTAAAGCCCGTAGGACATAAATGGGTATTTTTCAAAAAGCGTAATGAGAAGAATGAAGTCTTGAGGTATAAGGCTCGCCTTGTGGCGCAAGGTTTCTCACAACGCCCTGGAATTGATTATGAGAAAACATACTCTCCCATAATGGACGTCATACCGTTCCGCTACTTAGTTAGCTTGGTAGTTTCAGAAGGACTTGAAATGCATCTTATGGATGTGGTTAGAGCTGTCAAACAAGACAAAACCCGCGGGTTTGCCCGGCCCGGCCCGTGAAAAACCCGCACCCAGCTCGGCTGGTGTCTAAACAAGCCGGGTTAGGGTTGGAGAAATGCTGGCCTGTGAGAAAACGGGCTAATCCGTGCCCGTCCCGTGAACCCGCGGGCAATCCAATAAACCCGTCTACAATACCGTATTATACTAAATTTCCAGCGTTAGATTATATAGGATTAATCACATTCGTTCGTTTAGGATATAAAACTCAAAAACCGTAGAAAATATTTCATTTCTTCTTCCTCTTTTCTTTCTCCTCCCACTATCTTCCTTCTCACTGCGCCTTATCACCACCTCTATCTTTATCTAAGCATCGGAGAATCACATAGAAGAATCAACGATTACTTGAAAAGCTTCTCAGATTCAATCTCATATGAAGATGGTACTTCATTAAAAAAAATCTCATCAGTTTCTTCAAATTCATCTTTTATCCTCTCTCTCGGTGATTCCCTCAATGTTTTCCAGATCTAATCTACGGTATCTACCTATTTTTTGAGAAATTAACTTAGGGTTTTTTCTGGGTTTACGATTTTTATTCACAATTTTTATTTTTATTATTACAGGATACGAGTAGATTGATTAAACAATCAGATAAATTTACTCAGCAAGTTGGAGAGATTATTGCTCCGTTGCTACCGGTATATAGAATTTTCGATCTGGGAGTTAACAGGGTTAGCTCGTTATGTACTAAATTTTCGATCTGGGAGTTAACAGAATTTTCGATCTAGGAGAGATATCTGCTAAATAGTTCAGGGATGTGGGTCAACAGGTAGGAACTTACTTTATCAATTTGAGATAGAAGAATACATTATCATCTCTTGGACACAATTGGAGTTAAGATGTGTGTTAAATGTGATAGTGTGATCTTTAAAGAGCAGTTCATCATTTACAATGAACAGGCGTATGCACATAAAATTCTCACAGGTCGACGGTCCCTAATGCATACCCTGAGACAAAAGAATGGTCTTTCAGGCTTTATATCTCGCATTACAATTAAACTGTTAACTAAGTTGATTAATTTTGAATTTTAGTTTTAATTAAACAAGCCGGGTAACCCGTGAACCCGCAAGTTTAAACCGTTACGGGCGCGGGTTGAAGAAACTACCACCCGTGAAGAATTTCAACCCGCGGGTATTGACCCGTGTAAACCCGAACCCGAGTAACCCGCAACGGGCCAGCCCCGGCTCGCCCGTTTGCCATCTCTAGATGTGCTTACATCATATCTCTATGGGGATCTAGATTAAGAGATATACATGAAAGTGCCTGATGGCCTTCCATTTCCCGAATCAAGTAACTCAAAACCACGGAGTGCGTTTTCGATCAAGTTGAAACGCTCACTTTACCGATTAAAGCAATCCGGGAGAATGTGGTATACTCGTCTAAGTGATTATTTTATCGGAAGGGATATACAAATAATGAGTTATGCCCCTGCGTTTTTATAAAGAAAACGAGTTCCGTATTTGCAATTATAGCTGTTTATGTTGATGATATGAACATAATAGGTACTCTTGATGAAATAAGAGAAACCGCAAATCTGAATTTGAGGTGAAAGATCTTGGGAAAACTCGGTTTTATATAGGACTTGAGCTAGAACACCGAGCCTGTGGTATACTAATCCACCAGTCCGCATATGTCCATAAGATACTCAGGAAATTCAATATGGAGAAGGTGCATCCTGCTAGCACTCCCACGATTGGTCGAAGTTTAGATGTACAAAAGGATCCATTTCGTCCAAAGGAAGATGACGAAGAGGTATTAGGAGATGAAATTCCCTACCTAAGTGCAATAGGCGCATTATTGTACTTAGCACAATGTACTCGACCTGATATATCATTCTCAGTGAACTTGTTAGCTAGATATAGCTCAGCGCCAACGCAGCCTCATTGGAATGGTATCAAGAATGTATTTAGATACCTTAAAGGAACCATTGACATGGGTTTATTTTATCCCTATGAGGACGAAAGGAGGATTGCTAAAAAAACTCCCTACACTGAAACCCCAAATAATGTTTTGGTTGGTTTTGCTGATGCTGGGTACCTCTCTGACCCACATAAATCTCGATCCCAAACTGTCTATGTATTCACCATAGGGAACACAACAATATCCTGGAGATCGACCAAGCAAACTCTTGTAGCTAACTCCAAGAACCACTCAGACATCATTGCCCTACATGAAGCGGTTCGTGAGTGTATATGGTTAAGGTCAATCATTACACATATTCGAGGGACTAGTGGTTTGAATTCCATCACTGAAGAGCCAACATGCATTTATGAAGATAATGCAGCTTGTATCAAACAGATGAAGCAAGGATATATCAAGGGTGATAATACGAAACATATTTCACCAAAGTTCTTTTACAATCAGCAACAACAGTGTCTCTTAAACATTCAAGTCAACAAAGTACTATCTGATGAGAATGTGGCAGACTTATTTACTAAGTCACTTCCTAAGTCCTTATTTGAAAAACACGTAAAGAGTATTGGACTAAGGAAATTGTACGAACTCCCTTGATTGCAATCAGGGGGATATGCTGACATCAGGGGGAGTATCTAATGATAGGATGTCGACATCAAGGGGGGGTGTTTGTTGAACTCTTTTTCCCTTTACTGAGTTTATTTTGTCCCAATGGGTTTTGTTACTCGGTAAGGTTTTTAATGAGACAACAACAACACCATAGTTATAACTCCCCGGTTGAGGTTATATTTTTCCCACAAGGATTTTATATTTTAGGTTTTTCTGAAGAGAAGTGGGCAGCTTTATCAACATGTTGTACTCTTTTCCTTCGTCAAGGTTTTGTCCAATTGGGTTTTCCTTGTCAAGGTTTTAACGAGGCAACACATTTGAAGTTCTGCTTTGGAACCGCACAAGGGGGAGTGTTATAGTGCCTATGGCCCATGGATATGTGCGGTCCATTAGTATACTAGGGTTTACCATCTACTCTTGTATAAATAGAACACTAAACCTATGTAATGGGGTTCTCCTATCTTTGGTTAATAAAAGGTCTTTCTCTCTTTATATTATCTCTACAATAGTTTTTACTTAAATGCTTATCATTTTCATTACATGGGCTAGGAAAATATTGGGCTTGTTATGATATCAGTGGGCTATAATAAATTAACATGCATTGTACAAGAATCATTTTTTGGGACCAGCTTATTTTTTTGGGGGCCATTGTTTTTTAAGGAACCCTACTATATAATGTTAAGGGCTGTCCTAAAAATCCTGAGATTACTAATTTTCCCCTTACCCTAATTGAAATTAACCCCAACCTAATAACCGCAATTAACTTAAGCTAATACAAAAACAAAAGCATCTAACCTAGCCGCACAAAAAAAAAGTTTTGTGGAGTAAACTGTTATCCTCCCTCCCGTTCTTCTCTTATTTCCCATTTCAATATCGTTTTCATCGATTCATAAAATTTTCATCGTCGATTAATCAATCAAGTATAAGAATGGTTCTTCGAAAGCAAACCAAAAGACTCACAGGAAAAGGTCCCCCATTAGGACATCTAGAAAATCAGCCAATTGAATTAGAGATTCACAAAGAAGTGGAACCGGAAGGTGAATTTGAGATTCACAAAGAAGTGGCCATGGGAAAGATCCGCAGGTATTTTGAACCAAACCCATTAGTTTTGATTTGATTTTGATTCGTTTAGTTGAATAGAAATCATCAAAATATGGTTCGAATGTAAGTTACTGTGTTGAGTTCGGTTTGGAGTCGTTTCACAAATTAAAACCCTAGTTTGTTTACCGAACTTCCTGATAGGAAGAACATGAAGAACAGTTCGGTTGAATAGGAATTAACACTATGTAACCGAACTTAGAGTTCGGTTGTTTCGCAAACTTTTCGAAAACCATCTCCTAACCGAACTCTGCCCATTTTACAAAACGAAAATAATTTCCCTTGCAACCGAACTCTCTTAATTTAGTCACTATGTTGAGTTCTCAGTTAACCGAACTTCGTCAAATATTTTCAGTCAGTTCGCAAAATGTTTTTAAACGATATCGTAACCAAACTCTATACATTACCAAAAAACAAAAAATAAAACCAATGGAACCGAACTGTTATAATTTCCCCACTATGTTGAATTCTGAGTTAACCGAACTCTGTGAATTATGTTCGGTTGTTTCACAAATTTTTGGAAAACTATCTATTAACCGAACTCTGCCTATTTTACAAATAGAAAATAATTTCCCTGTAACCGAACTGTCCTCATTTAGTCACCATTGCAGAGTTCTTAGTTAACTGAACTCATTGCTTATTGCATACATGTTGAGTTCGGTTTGTACGCAAGAAAAATGACAAACCAAACTCTTACCTAGTTTCATATAATTTGGAGTTCGTTGTTTTGAAAAATAGTTGTACTAACAGAACTCTTCCCTGGAACACAATTCTATTTTAGAGTTGCATCTCATTTAGTCAATCATTTATCGATTAAGCTAATATCTTTTGTTTTATTGATTAGGGGCAGAGGAACAAAATCAAACCAACCTTCACGGGAAGAACTGAGAACTCCCACTCTTCGAGGAAAACTACAATTAATATTCAATAAGCGTGGAACTAAAAATGCTAAGTATGGAGGTGGGTCATCACCGGGTGTTGTCATCCAAGATGATGTCAATAGAGATAATGTTGACAATCTAATCCAACAAGTTCATCAAGATATTGTGGAAGAGATGGGTACTAAAGAACATAATCAAGGTGGAGAAGAGGAACCACCCAAAGAAGGAGGAAATGAGGATGGAGATAAGGAAGATGGAGATGAACAAGGAGATGACAATGATGACAGTGAAGAAGATGGAGATAATGAAGATGACGAATCAGAAGAGGAAGAGGATGAAGAGGAAGAGGAAGATAAACAATTAGAAATAGTAAAAAAACCTAGAAAGAAGACTAAAAAGCCTTTTGCTAGACATGCATACATTCCTGATAAAACTTTGTGTTTGCCGCCAAAGAACCCAACTCATGGTACTCCAAGAGATGGAGGCGAGGTATTCCTTGGCTACAAAAACTCATGGTATGCCAAGATTTATGCTATAAAGGTATTGAATCTTATACATGAATATTTCTTTGTCATTTTTTTTACATATTTGTACATATATTTTTCGGTATATATTAGTATATAAGATATGATGTTGTATTTGTAGGATCATAATAATGATGTTCGTGTTTTAAAATGTCAAAAGAACAAGAAATGGGATATAGCGAATGAGTGTGATGAGGTCAGGTTGGAAGTATTTGATTGTGTACTATGGAACGCGATACAACGTGCGCACCAAAAATTTGATGTCGTCACTGTTTCAGCATTTGTCGAGAGGGTTTATCCAGATATGGATACCTTTCATTTACCGTTTGGCGAGATGGCAATAACTCCGGATGATTGTGTTCGAATCACAGTCCTACCAATTACCGGAAAAAGTGTTCGAGATGTGTATGATCCCTTCATGAGTTATGAACTTCTTGAAAAGTTGGTGGAAAGGTGTATAGGATGGAGCGCTGACAAGGAACAATGTGAGTTTAGACGAGCTGCAAAAGATCGTGATGAAGGTAATGAGTATAATGAGTTCAACCCAGACCGGTCTTACAGCAATGTTCAACAATGGAATCTTATATTTATTTGTCTTGTAATTAAAATCCATTATAAGAACTTCATGGAAGTATTGAGAAAGTTGAACACTCTTCTGGGGAGAAATGAAGAGATGAGTTATTTCTTCTCCCCGACCCACCTTCTTTTGAACCGCGTAGCCTTTCTCTTGAGCCAACAAAAACAATTGTTGCATGATTTTTCTATCTTTCCATTCATTCCTTTTCATTGTCTCAATTGCATTGTAAATGGTGGACAAATATGATACGTTATCCTTGTTATCATCTTTTAATAAGCGAAGCATACCAAGTGGTGAAATACACATTCTCCTATATTTAGCTATTTTCTCTATTTCTTGAGGAGTGAACCTTGCGTCCATTGCATGTCCTTCAAGATCCTCCGGACGAGGATGGTTGTGATGACCTACCACCTTATCCATAGATATAACCTATCCTTTCCTTTGTTTTGAATTGCTAAAAACTAGCTTAAACGGACATTTAGTTTTCTTTGAGCGCGTTGTGTTATTCCTCGTTGTCTTTCCTTTATACTCATAACCCTTCCTCTTGTGACTAGCATCCGGATCTCCACTGCTCTCACAAACCATTTCAAAACGAGTTTTTCTTTATTTTCCATTCAAAACTAATACGCACATGACTCTCTTGGCATGCTCTCTAGCCCAATTATTTGCATCAATAGTTTCATCAAATTCCAAATCATTGACATAGTGATGGGATGTATCTTCGGACAACATATCAACCGGAGAAGGTTGATCATCCATTGGTATAGGTTGGCATTCAATCTACAAGAAATGGAACAACATCAATTGCAATCACAACAGAGTTCGGTAACAACATAATTTGATCGCGTAAACCGAACTCAAGGTTCGGTTAAGAAAGCAAGATCACATGTAACCGAACACATAAAGTGTACAGAGTTCGGTTACCATTCATTTTACCTAGGTCACCGAATATCACTCTGGAACTGTTGATTTTTTTATTTTTTTTGATAAGTTCGGTTAGTTATGCTGTTGGGATCAAGTTTGCGAAATAACCGAACTTATTAAACTTATTCTACTTTTATATTTTGTATAGTTCGGTTATATAGTTGGTTTACATGCAGTGTGCGAACAAACCGAACTTTGTACAATAAGTTAAATCTTAGTTTTACGTCAAGTTAGGTTTGTTAATAGTTGCGAAGCAACCAAACTTTGTACACTAAGTTAAATCTTATTTTTACGTAAAGTTCGGTTTTTTATTGATTGCGAACCAACAAAACTTTTTACACTAAGTAAAATCTTATTTTACCTAAAGTTCGGTTGGTTAATTAGTTGCGAAACAACCGAACATTACTCTGGAATCCATCAAACTTCCATTAATATAGAGTTCGGTTACCTGCGTGTTTGCTAAAGTAACCGAACTATACTTTCATATTAGTTCGGTTATCTTTTCTTCACATATTGTAACCGAACTACTTCAAAAATTTACATTTGGTTTGAAAATTTGGAGCAATTCAATCAACATTAGCTAAGTTTAGAGCATACCTGGATACCCAAATGCTCTTCCTCCGGTTTTGGTTGATAAAATCCATCATTTTCATCTTTAGATTGAGTTTGGGGAAGAATACATTCACCATCTAAGAAATAACTCATATCCGGATCATTATGAAGATTAACAAATACTCTAGGAGATGAATAATAAGATGAGCTTTCATCACTTGAATACCCAAACTTAATGAATTGGAAAAAAATATATTATTTTCCATGGTTTTCTCGTTCTTCTTCTCTAAATTTACTCTCTAAAAAATTCTAATTATTTTTTTAATAACCCATCTTTTAATTTAATCTCACTACTTATTTTTTAGTTAATCATTCCAATAATGATTTCACTAATCATAACCCAAACATAATCAAAAGGGTAGTTTAGATATTAATAAAAAAAAATATTGATAATGGCCGACCTATAATTACTTCTAATGACCTACCCTAAATAAAACAATGGTCCCCCAAATAAACAAGGGTCCCCAAAATATGATTCTTGTACAAGGCTAATATTTCTTTGGGAAAACTCAGGGACGGGCTTGAGCCCCGTTTAGCCCATCACAGGCCCGTCTCTGCTTCCGACGTTGATCCCTCTGTTTCTAGTGGAAACGTTGTTGCGCATCCATTGGAGAAGTCTGCAACAAGTACGCATGCGACTCTGTCTCCAACGGAAAGATGGGTTGAAGAAGAAAAATGTTGAAGTGGCCAAGTCTTTTCATGACGTGGCTTGTTCTCCACCACCCGATCCCTATGTCCGACAGAACATGAATCATTTTTTTGGACCCTTGTTTATTTGGGGATCATTGTCTTATTTAGGGTAGGACATTAGAAGTAATTCTAGGTCAACCCTTATCAATATATTTTTATTAATGCCTAAATTACCCTTTTGATTATGTTTGGATTATGATTAGTAAAATCATTAGTGAAATAATTAAGTAAAAAATAATATTAACCCAGCACCGCCTCTGATTATCACCACCACCAACCACCGATTACCACCACCACCTCCTCCCACCACCACCGTCGATTACGACCACCACCACCTCAGATTATCACGACCACCAACCACCGATTACCACCACCACCTCCGACTACCACCACCACCAACCACCACCACCTTTATATATAGAGATTAATTTAAATCATTAACAAAGATATTCTCACAAACTCATTGCTTGTCGTTCGTTTTTGGTTGAAAAAATGAGAAGTAATCATCAAAATGAGTTGAAAATGGAAGTTGCAGAGAGGTTTAATGGAGGTTTTTTTTTCTTTCAGAGACAGGTTCAGTTACGTCACAAAAAAAAAGTCTCAGCCGAACTCAGATTTCAGTTATCACGAATTAATTTTTTCTGAAACGAACTCAGAGTTCGGTTCATTCGCAAAAAATACTTTTAACCGAATTATGGGCTAATTTCATATATGCATTTGCAAGTACTGTTCGGTCAGATCGCAAAAATTGTTTAGTTTTTACTTTAACCGAACATTTGTCTAATTCCATATATGCATATATAAGCTTAGTTCGGTTGATTCGCAAAATATGTTGAAGTTTGTGAACCAATTAACCGATCTCCATTACACTAGGATACTTTTAACCTGCAGTTCGGTTGGGAATTTGGTTGCATTGAAGTTTGTGAACCAACCGAACAAACCTTTGTAAATGAGTTCGGTTAACTTGCAAAAAGGAAAAAAATCAAAACGAACTCTTCTCTATCTAGCTAAATGTTGAGTTCGGTTTAATCGCAAAAAACAAAATTCTGCATAGTAAAGTTCGGTTACAACGTGGTCTAGTCGACTGAACCGAACAAAACTATGTAAACTCAAGCATAGTAGTTCGGTTACATTTGATTTTTCATCAGCTAGCCGAACAAACAAAAACTTCATTAAATCTCTGGTTCGGTTGCCTGTGATTTTGGATTTATTAACCGAATTGCATTTGCAGAAAGTTCGGTTATATGTTCTTCATAAAATAAAACCGGACTTTGTTAACCTGGTTGAATTTTTTTTTTTACAATTTTGATTTTCAAGATATTTTAGGCCGTTTATAGCAACATTCACTAAGTTACAAGCATACTTCGGTACCCAGAGGATGTTTTTTGCTCCATATTCACCTATCTCAAAATAATTTTTTTCTCCATCTTCTTCTTCTTCTTCTTCTTCTATCACATTAGTCACTCAATAATCATAGGTGGTGGTGATAATCGGAGGAGGTGGTGGTGGTGCGAGGAGGTGGTGGTGGTAATTAGTGGTTGGTGGTGGTGGTAATCGACGGTGGTGGTGGTGGTGATGGGAGTAGGTGGTGGTGGTAATCGGTGGTTGGTGGTGGTAATCGGAGGTGGTGGGTTAACGTTAATTATGGCTAATGTTAAATAGGATAAGGGGCAAATTGGTAAACTCATGACTTTAAGACACCCCATTATAGGATATTGGCCTTAAAAATCAATGGTCCCCTAAAAATAGGGGTGTGCAGAAAAACCGAAACCACGGATTTCACCCGCAACCGTCCGCAAAATTGCGGGTGAAAACCAATCCGCAAGAGTCTATGAGCCGGACACGGGTGAGTTCTCAAATCTGTAAGGTTTAACGGTTTGGTTGCGGTTGGTTTTGTAAATCCGCGGATTCACCCGCACCGTAGGGTAGTATTTGGGCCTGCAATTTCTGGGAGAAGTTTGCATGCTTCCTGAAAGGTTTTCAAGGTTTCAACGAAAATAAAGTACTTAACAATCGTATTAACAGTGAAATAACTGAAACTTTTACATCAAGATTACATGTATGATGTTCTTTTTCTTCTCTTCTTTATTTTCTTTTTAGAACACCGTGTAGCTTTTGATGCAATGCAACCCTCAAAGGCTGGAATCTACTAGATTTACTAGACCCTAGAGTTCAGGATTATACAACGAGAGATTAATTTGGCCCTTCCCACCAGCCACGGATTTAGTGGAGATGGTCTAGTCTCTTCTCAAAGAGATAACAGAACAAGAGGTCTTGAGTTTAAGACTTCTCAGTGGTTAAGCATGAAGCAGGAGCATCCTACTTAATGTTACTATCATATAGAATGTTGCAAAAACGAACAATCTTTCTTTATAATAAGAGACCCCAAACCGCCACATGTCGAAACCATAATTATTCTTGATTTTGGTAGAGCCACGTCAGCAGTATCTTCCCAGTCATCACAATGTATTTGGCAGCTCCAATAGTCATGAATCTCTTTCACGCAATTTTCTTAAAAGACATCATTTTTCAACTTTAAAATCGTCGAAACCTCACTAGACAAACCCCAATCGTTTGTTAAAGATTTGTTTTTTACCAAATCCCATCTGTTGAGAACAATATAAAAATGCAAACAATAACATCACTATTACAGAATACCTTGCAACTGTTCGAAGAATAGAGCCTGGAATTGCAATTCCACCATGGGAAAAAGAAAAATAAACAAAGTAATTCGTGCCGTAAAAAGAAAAGGTATATGGATGTATTACACAAGTTGAAACCTGTGTGTCAACTCCATACAGTATTCCCAAGATTTCTAAATTATCATAACTCCACTCCACATCAGCATACAATCATACATTTTTAAGTGACGTGGAAGATTCATATAAATGCTGAAGAAGCCATGTCGAGGAAACGTTTATAAAAGATGCGTCTGTTACAATTTACATTGAATAGACATGTCTTTTGGTTATACTGTGCTTCTGAGAATTTTCATGAAAAGGTATGTGCAAGAAGGTGTGCCGTTAGAACTTTCATGAAAAGGTATGTGTAAGAAGGTGCATTTATTCTAGAGTCACGACTGTTGACTCCTAAAGCCAACATACATAAACCCGGAGACCTCTTACACAACTCAATATTCATCTAATTTCTCCCCATCTTGATTGCCGCTTCGCCATAAAAGCTTAGAACAATTTTATCACCACTTTACTTCGGTACAACATTTTTGCACTTCATCATACAATCTAGTAGCTTTACGTCGGAAATAGATTTCCGACATCATCAATTGTCATTTTCTACTCGAAGACGATCAGGGATTTGTGTAGCCTAACATAAGAGCAGTCGTTGTTAAAGTAGATGCGTACAAAACTTTACTTCGGTACAACATTTTTGCACTTCATCATACAATCTAATAGCTTTACGTCGGAACTAGATTTCCGACATCATCAATTGTCATTTTCTACTCGAAGACGATCCGGGATTTGTGTAGCCTAACATAAGAGCAGTCTTTGTTAAAGTAGATGCGTACAAAAATGTTTTCTGGATTTGAGGACTATAAGATTAACTGAGGAGGTCATCGACATACGGAGTCACAAATGGAAGCATGGGGATTTCGATAATTTTGTTCAAGGATCATTATTATGTTAGGTTCGTGGTTATTAGATAGCAATTTCTTTCGACCTGAATAAGCAGTAAAATTTTGTCTTTCGGTTTTTTTTTAAACAATACCATTAATACATTCTCACTCGGGAATTGTCGTTACTGAGTTAATTGATTAATTTTGTATTCTCTTTTTATTATAAACAAAATGCAGGTAACTTATGCTTTATAACTGGACGAACACATCACTCGGTGCAGATTTTGAAGAATCTAAAGTACTTGGCAGTTGGCACATCATTAGGCTTTGTACTTCATAGCCTAAATAATCAGAAATCACCCAATTTTTGAGATCCCCGTATTTTACAGGTTAGCGAATGGATTACAAGGATCACCACAATTTTTTGAAGGAAATATAGGATTACAAGGCGCACTAAGGTCAACATAATTCAAAAACAATAATGGAAACTACAATTCAATTTTTGCTTTCACATGAATGGGTGGAAGTACCGTTGATAAAAAAAATATGATGGAAAAAGACCCATGTTTCAGAATCATTGTAAGGTAACACTCTAACCAAGCCGTGGCAATGATTCCATGTTTGCGCAGCAATCGGAATGAGCGAAAGGACCTTATGTATGTAATCATCATAAGATTACGTGCATGATACTGCAGACGAAGTTGTTGGGTTCACGCCTTATGGCCCAACAATTTGGGATGCCCCCTAGCTAATGGGGGGAGCCAATTAGCAGCAGCTCTTTTATGTTTTGGTTAAAAGAAGAAAGGCATCAGGAGATGCATTCGAGCTCTTCACTTGTTTTTGTGAAGAAAGAGAAAGAGAGGAAGAAGAAAAGAGAGAAAGGGAGAAACCACCATTAGAGTTGATCTTTGGTGATGATTTTGGTGTTATCTTGAAGAGAAGGAGAAAGGGTTCTTGTGTAAGGATCCTTGGCTTGTTGTGGTGAAGATTGAGCTATCAATTTTCACATCTCTTCAAAGGAGGAAAATTCTAGGGTTTGTTCAAACCCTAGTAGTAAGTTTCTAAATCACTTCCTATTGTCAAATTGATAGTGTCTATTATCTATTTGGTGAATGAATTGTTCATCCATCCTTAGGGGTGAGTGTAATTAGGCAAATTGATATCCAAGTGATATAGGCACCTTGAAGAAGTGTTTATCCCCAAATTTGGGAGAATTGTGTGTAACCCATTATTGTTATAGTGGAAGATTTGCCCGTGGTTTTTTACCCTTCACCTTGGAGGGGTTTTTCCACGTAATTGCCGGTGTTGTGTGATTGCTTCTATATTGTCATAGTTTGTGTATTTCCGCATTGTGTTTCATTGCTCGTGTATGTTTCGTATTGCGCATAGCGGCTCGGATTTCGTAAGCCTCCCCCAACAAGTGGTATCAGAGCTTTTGGGTTGAGCTAATCATGTGCAATGGCGGAAGCTAGCACTAGTAATAGAATGGTCAATTTGACCGGTGAGAACTTTGTCATATGGAAGGAGAAGATGGAAGACTGGTTATATTGTAAAGATCTCTATGGTCCAATAGAGAGTAAGGGAGTAAGGCCTGAGGCGACAAGTGCAGAAGATTGGAAGGTTACTAATCGAAAAGCAGTTGGTTATATTCGTCAGTGGATTGATGATAGCATTTTTCATCATGTGGCTAGTGAGACACTAGCATATCCTTTGTGGACCAAGTTAGAGGAGATATATGATCACCAGTCTCCTTGTGAAAAAGCTCTTCTATTCAAAAAGCTTGGAAAGCTGTGTTACAAGGAAGGGAGTTCAATGGCGCAACATTTAAATGAAATGAAGGGGATCATGAATCAGCTTACATCTATGGACCTCAAAATTCCTAAAGAGGTTCAAGCTTATTTGTTGCTAAATACTTTACCAGACAGTTGGGAGCCATTGAGGAATTGTCTCAGTTATTCTGCTCCAGACAAGAAGTTGAACATGACTGTTGCAACTAGCAGTTTGCTGAGTGAAGAAGTTAGAAGAAGGTCACTAGACTCATCTCATTCAGAATCTCTTGTGACAGAAAATCGGGGTAGAAGAAAAGACAGAAGACAAGTTGGCCGTAGAAAGTCAAGGGGTAAATCAAATTCCAGAAAGGAAGTTGAATGTTGGAACTGTCATACGAGAGGTCATTATTCAAATGAATGCAGGAATCCGAAGCAAGAACACAAGAAGGGGAAAGGAAATGATAACCAAGACAATGGTGTTGCAGCTACTGTGACAAATGATGATATCATTGTATTCTCAGATTATAATGATGTTTGTGTTAGTTTTGCAGGTTCTGATTCAGAATGGATAGTTGATTCAGGTGCATCTTATCATGATACTCCTCATGAAGATGTATTTACCTCCTACAAGGCTGGTGACTTTGGGTCAGTCAGAATGGGCAACAGTGGTGTTGCGAAAATTGTAGGAATGGGTGATGTGAAGGTTGAGACCAGTGTTGGCTGTACGTTGGTTCTCAGAAATGTGCGACATGTACCAGATCTTCGTTTGAATCTAATGTCACCAGGAGTGTTAGATGATGAAGGGTACAACAATCACTTGGGTGATGGCAAATGGAAGCTAAGCAAGGGCTCCATGGTTATTGCAAGAGGCAAGAAGTGTGGCACATTGTACAAGACACAAGTGAAGGTGTTGAAAGGTGAGTTGAATGCTGTTGATAAAGATTCAATCTCCGAGCTGTGGCATAGAAGACTTGGTCACCTTAGTGAAAAGGGAATTCAAATCCTCACCAAACGACAAGTTTTTCCAAATGCCAAAGGTATGCAATTGGGTAAGTGCACTCATTGTTTAGTTGGTAAACAAACTAGAGTTTCCTTTCATAAATCTTTACCCAAGCGCAATTCTGGTATTATTGATCTTGTTCATTCTGATGTATGTGGACCTTTAAGGGTCAAAACACTTGGTGGTGCTGTTTATTTTGTTACTTTCATAGATGATGCTTCAAGGAAGGTTTGGTCATATGCAATCAAGACCAAAGATGATGTTGTTCCTGTGTTCAAGATGTTTCACAGCATGGTGGAAAGAGAAACAGGTAGAACCTTGAAGTGCCTTCGTTCGACAACGGGGAGAGTACATTGGGCCACTTGAAGTGTATTGCAAGAGCATGGGTATACGTCATGAACAATCGTGCCGAAGACTCCACAACATAATGGTGTTGCAGAGAGGATGAACCGCACTATTCTTGAGAGAATAAGGTGCATGTTATCTCATTCCAAGTTGCATAAGCATTTCTGGGGTGAAGCAATGAATATTGCTGTGTATTTGATCAATCGATCTCCTTCAAGACCACTAGATGGAGAAGTAGAAGAAAAGGTATGGAGAGACAAAGAGCCTACTTATGATCACTTGAAAGTGTTTGGCTGCAGGTCATTTGTTCATATCCCAAAAGATCAGAGATCAAAGATTGAAGACAAAGCAAAGCAGTGTGTGTTCCTAGGCTATGGAACAGAGAAGTTTGGTTACAGATTTTGGGATCCAGTTGAGAAGAAGGTTATCAGAAGTAGGGATGCAGTATTCCTTGAAGACTAGACAATTGAAAACTTTGAGAAGATTGAGATGCCAAAGCTTCAAGATAATATGACCTTGGATCCAAATCCAGTTGTTCCTACTATTGAACAACATGATGATGATGTTGATGGTAATGGAAATGAAGATGAAGCTCATGAAGATGTTCCAAAGGGTGATGTTGAGCAAGAAGTGCAAAGAACAACAACAACCAGGAAGCTGAGTTGAGAAGATCCAAAGCAGGACCAGATTACCTTCAACAAAGTATCCAACACATGAGTATGTGATGCTCACAGATGCAGGTGAACCAAAGTCTTATGAAGAAGCTCTCAGTGTTCCTGAAAGTCAGAAGTGGTTGAAATCCATGAAAGAAGAGGTTGGATCTTTAGATGAGAATGACACTTTTGATTTGGTTGACAAGCCTGAGAACCAGAAAATTCTGAAGAACAAGTGGGTGTATAGAATCAAGACTGAAGATGGTAACTCACAACCAAGGTACAAAGCACGCTTAGTTGTGAAGGGTTATGAGCAGAGAAAGGGTGTTGACTTTGACGAGATTTTCTCACCGGTGGTGAGATTTTCTTCTATTCGGGTTGTCTTGGCAATAGCCGCTAGTTTGGATCTTGAGATAGAACAACTAGATGTCAAGACAGCATTTCTTCACGATGAGTTGGAGGAAGATGTGTATATGGCACAACCCGAGGGTATTGAAGTCAAAGGCAAAGAGCACATGGTGTGCAAGCTAAAGAAGAGTCTTTATGGTTTGAAGCAGGCTCCAAAAAGATGGTACACGAAGTTTGAATCGTTCATGAAGGAACATGGGTACAAGAGGACGGCTTCAGATCATTGTGTATTCATTCAAAAATTTGCTGATGGTGATTTTCTTACTCTTTTGCTATATGTTGATGACATGCTTATTGTTGGCAAAGATAAGAAAAAGATCGACAGGTTGAAGTCAGATCTGAGCAAGTCTTTTGCTATGAAATACTTGGGTGCAACAAAGCGTATTCTTGGCATGGAGATCACTCGTGATGGGAAAGCGAGGAAGTTGTGGCTATCACAAGAAAGCTACATTGAGAAGGTGTTGCAAAGATTCAACATGGACAAGGCTGAGCCGATAAGTTGTCCACTTGCAAACCATTTTAAGTTAACTCGTGATCAATGTCCTGTGAATGATGTTGAGAAACGGAAGATGGAGAAAATTCCTTATGCGTCCGCAGTTGGTAGTTTGATGTATGCAATAGTTTGTACAAGGACGGATATAGCTCATGCAGTTGGATTGGTAAGCAGATTTCTGTCAAATCCTGCTATGGAGCATTGGGAAGCAGTGAAATGGATACTACGGTATTTATGGGGTACTTCTAATATGTGTTTGTGCTATGGAGGTGACAAGCCAGAGTTAGTTGGTTACACAGATTCAGATTTTGCAGGTGCTCAAGACAGTCTCAAGTCTACATCGGGTTACTTATTTACCTATGCAGGGGGAGCCGTGTCTTGGCAATCCAAGTTACAAAAATGTGTGGCATTGTCTACTACAGAGGAAGAGTACATTGCAGCTACTGAGAGTTGCAAGGAGATGATATGGATGAAGAGGTTTGTTAGAGAACTCGGTGTGAAGCAACAGAGGTTCATCGTTTACTGTGACAGCCAGAGTGCCATCCATCTCATCAAGAATTCGAGTTTTCACTCGAGGTCCAAGCACATCAATATTAGGTATCAGTGGATACAAGAAGTTCTTGAAGAGAAGGTCTTGTATATTGAGAAGATCCATACATATGACAACGGTTCTGATATGATGACAAAGTCGCTACCAAAATACAAGCATGTGTATTTCTGCAGCAGGGCAGGTTTGGTGGTGATGGGTACCTTACCATAAGTCGTGAGGGGGAGATTGTTGGGTTCACGCCTTATGGCCCAACAATTTGGGATTCCCCCTATATAATGGGGGGAGCCAATTAGCAGCAGCTCTTTTATGTTTTGGTTAAAAGAAGAAAGGCATCAGGATATGCATTCGAGCTCTTCACTTGTTTTTGTGAAGAAAGAGAAAGAGAGGAAGAAGAAAAGAGAGAAAGGGAGAAACCACCATTAGAGTTGATCTTTGGTGATGATTTTGGTATTATCTTGAAGAGAAGGAGAAAGGGTTCTTGTGTAAGGATCCTTGGCTTGTTGTGGTGAAGATTGAGCTATCAATTTCCACATCTCTTCAAAGGGGGAAAATTCTAGGGTTTGTTCAAACCCTAGTAGTAAGTTTCTAAATCACTTCCTATTGTCAAATTGATAGTGTCTATTATCTATTTGGTGAATGAATTGTTGATCCATCCTTAGGGGTGAGTGTAATTAGGCAAATTGATATCCAAGTGCTATAGGCACCTTGAAGAAGTGTTTATCCCCAAATTTGGGAGAATTGTGTGTAACCCATTATTGTTATAGTGGAAGATTTGCCCGTGGTTTTTTACCCTTCACCTTGGAGGGGTTTTTCCACGTAATTGCCGGTGTTGTGTGATTGCTTCTATATCGTCATAGTTTGTGTATTTCTGCATTGTGTTTCATTGCTCGTGTAGGTTTCGTATTGCGTATAGCGGCTCGGATTTCGTAAGCCTCCCCCAACAAGTGGTATCAGAGCTTTTGGGTTGAGCTAATCCTGTGCAATGGCGGAAGCTAGCACTAGTAATAGAATGGTCAATTTGACCGGTGAGAACTTTGTCATATGGAAGGTGAAGATGGAAGACTGGTTATATTGTAAAGATCTCTATGGTCCAATAGAGAGTAAGGGAGTAAGGCCTGAGGCGACAAGTGCAGAAGATTGGAAGGTTACTAATCGAAAAGCAGTTGGTTATATTCGTCAGTGGATTGATGATAGCATTTTTCATCATGTGGCTAGTGAGACACTAGCATATCCTTTGTGGACCAAGTTAGAGGAGATATATGATCAGCAGTCTCCTTGTGAAAAAGCTCTTCTATTCAAAAAGCTTGGAAAGCTTTGTTACAAGGAAGTGAGTTCAATGGCACAACATTTAAATGAAATGAAGGGGATCATGAATCAGCTTACATCTATGGACCTCAAAATTCCTGAAGAGGTTCAAGCTTATTTATTGCTAAATACTTTACTAGACAGTTGGGAGCCATTGAGGAATTGTCTCAGTTATTCTGCTCCAGACAAGAAGTTGAACATGACTGTTGCAACTAGAAGTTTGCTGAGTGAAGAAGTTAGAAGAAGGTCACTAGACTCATCTCATTCAGAAGCTCTTGTGACATAAAATCGGGGTAGAAGAAAAGACAGAAGACAAGTTGGCCGTAGCAAGTCAAGGGGTAAATCAAAGTCCAGAAAAAAAGTTGAATGTTGGAACTGTCATACGAGAGGTCATTATTCAAATGAATGCAGGAAGCCGAAGCAAGAACACAAGAAGGGGAAAGGAAATGATAACCAAGATAATGGTGTTGCAGCTACCGTGACAAATGATGATATCATTGTATTCTCAGATTATAATGATGTTTGTGTTAGTTTTGCAGGTTCTGATTCAGAATGGATAGTTGATTCAGGTGCATCTTATCATGATACTCCTCATGAAGATGTATTTACCTCCTACAAGGCTGGTGACTTTGGGTCAGTCAGAATGGGCAACAGTGGTGTTGCGAAAATTGTAGGAATGGGTGATGTGAAGGTTGAGACCAGTGTTGGCTGTACGTTGGTTCTCAGAAATGTGCGACATGTACCAGATCTTCGTTTGAATCTAATGTCACCAGGAGTGTTAGATGATGAAGGGTACAACAATCACTTGGGTGATGGAAAATGGAAGCTAAGCAAGGGCTCCATGGTTATTGCAAGAGGCAAGAAGTGTGGCACATTGTACAAGACACAAGTGAAGGTGTTGAAAGGTGAGTTGAATGCTGTTGATAAAGATTCAATCTCCGAGCTGTGGCATAGAAGACTTGGTCACCTTAGTGAAAAGGGAATTCAAATCCTCACCAAACGACAAGTTTTTCCAAATGCCAAAGGTATGCAATTGGGTAAGTGCACTCATTGTTTAGTTGGTAAACAAACTAGAGTTTCCTTTCATAAATCTTTACCCAAGCGCAATTCTGGTATTATTGATCTTGTTCATTCTGATGTATGTGGACCTTTAAGGGTCAAAACACTTGGTGGTGCTGTTTATTTTGTTACTTTCATAGATGATGCTTCAAGGAAGGTTTGGTCATATGCAATCAAGACCAAAGATGATGTTGTTCCTGTGTTCAAGATGTTTCACAGCATGGTGGAAAGAGAAACAGGTAGAACCTTGAAGTTCCTTCATTCTGACAACGGGGGAGAGTACATTGGGCCACTTGAAGTGTATTGCAAGAGCATGGGTATACGTCATGAACAATCAGTGCCGAAGACTCCACAACATAATGGTGTTGCAGAGAGGATGAACCGCACTATTCTTGAGAGAATAAGGTGCATGTTATCTCATTCCAAGTTGCATAAGCATTTCTGGGGTGAAGCAATGAATATTGCTGTGTATTTGATCAATCGATCTCCTTCAAGACCGCTAGATGGAGAAGTAGAAGAAAAGGTATGGAGAGACAAAGAGCCTACTTATGATCACTTGAAAGTGTTTGGTTGCAGGTCATTTGTTCATATCCCAAAAGATCAGAGATCAAAGCTTGAAGACAAAGCAAAGCAGTGTGTGTTCCTAGGCTATGGAACAGAGAAGTTTGGTTACAGATTTTGGGATCCAGTTGAGAAGAAGGTTATCAGAAGTAGGGATGCAGTATTCCTTGAAGACCAGACAATTGAAAACTTTGAGAAGATTGAGATGCCAAAGCTTCAAGATAATATGACCTTGGATCCAAATCCAGTTGTTCCTACTATTGAACAACATGATGATGATGTTGATGGTAATGGAAATGAAGATGAAGCTCATGAAGATGTTCCAGTGGGTGATGTTGAGCAAGAAGTGCAGCAACAACAACAACCAGAAGCTGAGTTGAGAAGATCCAGCAGGACCAGATTACCTTCAACAAAGTATCCACCACATGAGTATGTGATGCTCACAGATGCAGGTGAACCAAAGTCTTATGAAGAAGCTCTCAGTGTTCCTGAAAGTCAGAAGTGGTTGAAATCCATGAAAGAAGAGGTTGGCTCTTTAGATGAGAATGACACTTTTGATTTGGTTGACAAGCCTGAGAACCAGAAAATTCTGAAGAACAAGTGGGTGTATAGAATCAAGACTGAAGATGGTAACTCACAACCAAGGTACAAAGCACGCTTAGTTGTGAAGGGTTATGAGCAGAGAAAGGGTGTTGATTTTGACGAGATTTTCTTCTATTCGGGTTGTCTTGGCAATAGCCGCTAGTTTGGATCTTGAGATAGAACAACTAGATGTCAAGACAGCATTTATTCACGGTGAGTTGGAGGAAGATGTGTATATGGCACAACCCGAGGGTTTTGATGTCAAAGGCAAAGAGCACATGGTGTGCAAGCTAAAGAAGAGTCTTTATGGTTTGAAGCAAGCTCCAATAAGATGGTACTAGAAGTTTGAATCGTTCATGAAGGAACATGGGTACAAGAGGACGGCTTCAGATCATTGTGTATTCATTCAAAAATTTGCTGATGGTGATTTTCTTACTCTTTTGCTATATGTTGATGACATGCTTATTGTTGGAAAAGATAAGAAAAAGATTGACAGGTTGAAGTCAGATCTGAGCAAGTCTTTTGCTATGAAAGACTTGGGTGCAGCAAAGCGTATTCTTGGCGTGGAGATCACTCGTGATAGGAAAGCGAGGAAGTTTTGGATATCACAAGAAAGCTACATTGAGAAGGTGTTGCAAAGATTCAACATGGACAAGGCTGAGCCGGTAAGTTGTCCACTTGCAAACCATTTTAAGTTAACTCGTGATCAATGTCCTGTGAATGATGTTGAGAAACGGAAGATGGAGAAAATTCCTTTTGCGTCCGCATTTGGTAGTTTGATGTATGAAATGGTGTGTACAAGGCCGGATATAGCTCATGCAGTTGGAGTGGTAAGCATATTTCTATCAAATCCTGCTATGGAGCATTGGGAAGCAGTGAAATGGATACTACAGTATTTAAGGGGTACTTCTAATATGTGTTTGTGCTATGGAGGTGACAAGCCAGAGTTAGTTGGTTACACAGATTCAGATTTGGAAAGTGCTCAAGACAGTCTCAAGTCTACATCGGGTTACTTATTTACCTATGCAGGGGGAGCCGTGTCTTGGCAATCCAAGTTACAAAAATGTGTGGCATTGGCTACTACAGAGGAAGAGTACATTGCAGCTACTGAGAGTTGCAAGGAGATGATATGGATGAAGAGGTTTGTTAGAGAACTCGGTGTGAAGCAACAGAGGTTCATCGTTTACTGTGACAGCCAGAGTGCCATCCTTCTCATCAAGAATTCGAGTTTTCACTCGAGGTCCAAGCACATCAATATTAGGTATCAGTGGATACAAGAAGTTCTTGAAGAGAAGGTCTTGTATATTGAGAAGATCCATACCGATGACAACGGTTCTGATATGATGACAAAGTCGCTACCAAAATACAAGCATGTGTATTTCTGCAGCAGGGCAGGTTTGGTGGTGATGGGTACCTTACCATAATTCGTGAGGGGGAGATTGTTGGGTTCACGCCTTATGGCCCAACAATTTGGGATGCCCCCTAGCTAATGGGGGGAGCCAATTAGCAGCAGCTCTTTTATGTTTTGGTTAAAAGAAGAAAGGCATCAGGAGATGCATTCGAGCTCTTCACTTGTTTTTGTGAAGAAAGAGAAAGAGAGGAAGAAGAAAAGAGAGAAAGGGAGAAACCACCATTAGAGTTGATCTTTGGTGATGATTTTGGTGTTATCTTGAATAGAATGAGAAAGGGTTCTTGTGTAAGAATCCTTGGCTTGTTGTGGTGAAGATTGAGCTATCAATTTCCACATCTATTCAAAGGGGGAAAATTCTAGGGTTTGTTCAAACCCTAGTAGTAAGTTTCTAAATCATTTCCTATTGTCAAATTGATAGTGTCTATTATCTATTTGGTGAATGAATTGTTGATCCATCCTTAGGGGTGAGTGTAATTAGGCAAATTGATATCCAAGTGCTATAGGCACCTTGAAGAAGTGTTTATCCCCAAATTTGGGAGAATTGTGTGTAACCCATTATTGTTATAGTGGAAGATTTGCCCGTGGTTTTTTACCCTTCACCTTGGAGGGGTTTTTCCACGTAATTGCCGGTGTTGTGTGATTGCTTCTATATCGTCATAGTTCGTGTATTTCCGCATTGTGTTTCATTACTCGTGTAGGTTTCGTATTGCGCATAGCGGCTCGGATTTCGTAAGCCTCCGCCAACAGAAGTAACTAGAAGATTTAGGAGAATTGGTAAGGCGTACTAATCCTTTGGGACAACGGCTCAGAAAAGCAAGAGATCATCATCAAGAATCTGAAAAGGCACAAATCAGAATGAAAATCATTGGAAAAAAAGCTATCCCAGAGATATTACAGTTGACAATAAGGGATCCGGATTAACCAAATTAATTTCATCCAAATTTTATTGGAACGACAAAAAAGGATATGGTTAAAAAGGATTATCCTTTCCTATTTCTTTTTGTTGGAGATGGATATACCCTAAAAATATCATACAGAGAGGAAAACAACGTAAGAAACTTATAATGCAGGAGTATGCGAGGAGAACATCGAACTAACGAAGGCCTCATGGCGATTCAACGAGTTCGTCTGCTCCAACAATATTTGGCTGATGCAAATACACTTGAAGAGTCCCAATTAAACTAACCCAAAATCAAATCTGAACTTTACAATGGTTAGAAAGATGAGATAATGTCAGGCGACACATAGACCAAGTCTGTTGGAAAAGGATTGGCTTACTATCTTCAATTAATGGGGATCAAGATACATGTTACAACATTATCAAGATGCTATAGCCTTATGCATGGCACCTCCAGATTTGCTCATTACTCTCACATGTAACCCCATGTGGCCAGAAACAAAAGAATACGTCTAAATTTGATTACTGGGAAAAAGAACAAGATTAAATTAAATCAACTGATGAAGGACTTGCCAAAAGGAAATACAAAAGGAAAAGTTTGTGAGGGAATTGCGAATCGCTTACAGCTGCAATATTTAACATAAAATAATGGAAAAAAATCGGCCGCAGATATATGCTACCTATTATTTTATTTCGGCAATTTACACCATTCATTTTTAAAAGCGAGGACTTCCCTATGCACATCTTTTTCTTCTTGAGGCATGCATATTTTGTTGTTCCTACATGCAATTGCATCCATGATTCATCGCCTGAATGCGATATTTAATCGAACGGATACTGAGGATACATACAGTGGACGAGGCCAAACTGAAAACATGAATAGAGAAATGGATCTCGGATCAGACGAAAAAATGTGATCAAGAAGAAGGGTATACCAGAAACCATAATAGTACCGAGTAATTTGTTCTAAGGTTTCAAACGAAGTACCATAAAGTTTATCCTACAGTTTCTGAACTATATTCAATACAGCAAGTTCAACATGAATGTTGAAGCATCTCAAATTACAACCACATCAATGCCTGTAATCTTAGGAGAACATGGGAAAAAGGGATTTTTTAACCGAAGGAAACTTAGGTTTTTCATTTTTCTACCGTTTCCTAAGATTTCGGCAGTAACATTCTTTTGTCAGAAATTTGGGCTTAACATCGATTGAATCGTGGAGCTTAGAATTTTTCATAGCCATAGGATTCTGAGGACGGACATTGTTTCCTTCTCCGAAGTATATCTATATCTTGCGTATCATAACCAAAATTCAAACATTTATTTATGAGATGCAGTATGCAACTGTACCATGTTTACCACATTATATTAATTTGTGTTGATAGCACGTAAGCTTTTTATGCAATTTTAACCGCTGTCGATATAGACTTTGCCGATACTCCTGGTGTGTACGCTCCGGGTAAGATGCTTTTAATACTAATACCGAACTTTACCTGTAGAGCCCTATTCGTGTGGTCATCTAGCAAAAAGAAAAATCATCTAGTTACACGGAAAGAAGCTGCAAAATCATCGAGTATATGTCGCCATTCTTTATGAGGCTTCGTCCAAGTAGTACAAAAACTGCACTGAAATTAAGGAAAAGGGAGAAAGAAAGATTTATCAAGTTGGAATACCAATATTCAGTGTTAACTGTTAAATATCTTTTGTGTTAAAATCCTAGTTTCCGAATTTTGATATTTTTTTTTTCCCGGCTAAATTCGCGGTTAATCCGCATCCGTACGTATCACCCGCTGATCTGCGGATGTGAAATTCGCGGGTGATTGGGTCGGACACGGTTGGATTTTCCAAATCCGCAATTTTGACGGCTTGGACGTGGGTGACCCCTAATCCGCAACCGTCCGTCCATTGCACACCCCTATAGGTCCCAAAAAATGATTCAAGCCCATTTAAGGCCCAGGAATTCATTAAAGCAAAACAATTTGGGTTTTTTCGTAGCGGGTTTAGTTTTAAAGAGCCTGTGAACCAGAAATCGTATTTCATTTCTAAGTAACGGCAGTGTGGGTGGTTCTCTCAATGGCGAAGCTATCGAATACCAGGCTCACAGGGGTATCTTTGAAGATTGTGCAAATGATGGTTCAGAAGACATGGTTCCAGATTCGCCGGTGGCAGAAGAAAGTTTCACTTCGTTGGATGCCTTAAGTGATTTGAATGCCAATTTAAATTTAAGTCCTAAATTGGGCAACACGCCCATCGATTCCGGGGAAATTGGTCTCAAGTTCAATCTCCTATTGCAACTCATTCTGCTGAGTTTTTTGCTCAAGCACTGGAAGATAAAGAAAAAGGAGGCGGTGGTGATTAAATACATGAAAGATAGGTTCATGCCTGCTATTCAAATGATTAAAGTCGTTAATGAAGACTCCGGATTGGCTCCAGAGGGCGACGAGGACGAAATTATCCGAACGTTAATCAGGTCAGCAACTAAGCATTCAATTTTGATTTTAGGGAATCTGGCCCTAGGGTCTGATTTTTTCTATTCTCTTTATTTGGGTTTCTTTCCTTATTAGTTTTTAATGTTAAAAATATATCCTTGGAATGTTAAGAGTTTGAGGGCTGATAAAAGAAATGGGAGAGTCAAAAGATGGTGCATGTTACATAAACCAGACCTTATTGTTCTTCAATAATAGTTGTTCAGACTCCATTGATAGTCAAATCTGGGGTCCGGGTCTGTTTGATTGGATTGCTCTTGATGCAATTGGGAGGTCTGGCGGTGTTTTAGTCATTTGGAATCCTAATATAATGCGTTGTACTGACTATATTGTTGGTACTTTCTCGATTAATATTGGCTTTAAGAACTGTGTTGATAATTTCCATTGGCTTTTCTCCGGAGTTTATGGTCCTTGTGGTGTAGTCAAGGCGCAGACTTTGGGAGGAACTTTCTATCATGAATGATATATGGAATCTGCCTTGGTGTATTTGTGGTGATTTCAATGAAGTAAGATATATGCACGAAAGATTGGGCTGTTCCAGGTCTTCCAGGGGTATGCAGGACATCGAAGCTTTCATAGACCCTCACAGTCTTATTGATATTCATATTCATGGGGCTAGGTTTACTTGGATTAGCAGCTCTTTGCCTTCGTCTCGCAGTAAGCTGGACAGATTTCTCATTAATCAAGAGTGGGATGATCATTTTCCTTCCATCATAGTTACAGCTTTGGCTCGTCCAATGTCAGACCATAAACCTATCTCGTTATGCTGCAATATAGAGGATTGGGGGTCCTCCGCCTTGGAGATTCAAAGGTATGTGGTTGCTTGGCAATACTCTCCTTGATCTTATGGCTAATTGGTGGAACTCCTTTGTGGTCGCTGGTCCTCCAGGTTTTCAGTTGGCTAAGAAATTTCAACTTCTAAAAGCTAAGTTGAGAGTGGAATCGTGAGGTTTTCGGTAATATTGACAGAAAATTAGAAAGGACCCTCCAGCAAATTAATGCTTTAGATCAGCAAGCTGATGAAGGTTCCTTATCTGCTGATCAAGAGTGTATCCGCAACAATCTCAAACTTGACTTTGAGGATATTGCGGATATGCAAGAACTGCATTACAAAGCTAAGTCTCGCGTGCAATGGCAGCTCGAGGGTGAAAGGAATACCAAGTATTATCATAGAATTGCCAAGGAAAGAAGAAGAAGAAGAAATACCTTCGCGCGCTTGAGAATCAACGATGTTTTGGGTTGAGGACAAAGCTATCTTAAATGACAGTATAGTCTCTCACTTTCGCAACAGATTCAAGTTGAGTGAAGACTTTAAATGCTCTCTCACCAATCTCGGACTCAAGTCTATTGCTGAGTCTGATTTTGAGTTTCTCGAAAAAAGTATCGAGGAAGAAGATGTTCTTTTGGCTCTTAAAAACTTGGGCCAAGACAAAGCTCCGGGTCCGAATGGTTTTCATGTTAATGTGATTGTTAAAGGTTGGAATTTCATGAAAGGGTACATTATGAAGGTTGTTAAGATTTTTGAATCTTCGGGGTTTATAGATTGGAGGCTTAAATCCACATTCATTTCCTTATTGCCAAAAAAAGAGATAGTGGAGGAGGTGAAGGATCTAAGGCACATCAGTCTTTCCAATACAGTTTTCAAAGCTATCTACAAAATTCTGGCAGAAAGGCTCAAGTTAGTGCTTCCCAAGCTGATTTCGAACTCCCAAACTGCTTTCATAAAGGAAGACAAATTTTGGACAGTGTCTTGATTGCTAATGAATGCTTAGACTCGAGAATCAAATCCAAAATTTCTGGCCTTGTTTGTAAAATTGATCTCGAAAAGTTTTTGACAATGTTAAGTGGTCTTTTGTGGATGAAATTCTTCGCTGCATGGGCTTCGGTGTTAAGTGGAGGATGTGGATCAATAGTTGTATCCAGAAAATTTCCTTCTCCATCTTGGTCAATGGCAGCTCGACTGGGAAATTTACTAGTCAAGGAGATCCGTTGTCACCTTTTATTTTTCTCCTTGTTTCTGAGGTCCCTAATGTTATGATTTCCAAGGCTTCGGTCGCAGGGAAGGTGGGCGGTTTCAGGGTGAAAGAGGGTGGCACGATCATTAGTCATCTGTAATTTGCGAATGACACTCTTGTCTTCCATGATGCCAACCTGGAGCAAGTCCAATACTTGAAATTCTTGCTTCTTTCTTTCGAATTTGCTTCTGGGCTGAGTACAAACTTCAGCAAATGCAATCTGTTTGGTGTGGGTGAAGTGGAGGATATAGCCACCTATGCTTCTGTTTTGGGTTGCTCTTGCGATTCTTTCCCTGCTATCTATCTCGGCCTTCCTCTTGGTGAGCAGACTCTTTCTAAAACTAAATGGGATAGAGTTGTTGAAATTTCCAAATCAAGATTAGCTTCCTGGAAACGGAGCTCGCTCTCTAAGGCAGGTAAACTTACATTGATTAAAAGTGTGCTTCTCAGCTTACCTATCTATTATATGTCCCTCTTTTTCGCTCCTAAGTCTGTAGTTAACCAAATTGAGAAGACCATTAGGGACTTTTTGTGGCATAATAGTGGTGATAGAAAGAATGTCCACTGGGTTAAAGGGGACAAAGTGAGTAAACCCCTGAAATAAGGAGGTCTGGGTGTTAGAAAGCTCGGCGTGGTCAATCGTTCTTTGTTGAAAAAGTGGTGGTGGCGTTTGGGCAGGGAGAAGGATTCTCTTTGGTTAAAATCATTGTAGATAAATACCCTCTTGTTGATAAGCCTCCTACTTCTACTCATGGAGTGACTTTGTGCCACTATTTTCAAGATTGGTAAGGGTGACAAAGTTCGTCTTTGGGAGGACCGGTGGTGTGTGCAAGGTCCGCTTGCGACTACTTTTCCAAGATTGTATGCGTTAGCTAATAGCAAGAACAAGACGTTGCAACAAGCTTTTGATCCGGACGCATCGGGGTGTAATTGGTCTCTTAATTTGAATAGTAGAAGATTATATGATGTGGAAATTGTGGAATTAACTAAGAGACCAATTACAATTTCCACATCATATTTTAGATGCTGTCACTTTCCGTGCTGATGAAGAAGACGAATGGTGTGGGTGGGAGATAAATCAGGTATTTTTTTCGGTTAAGCCAGCTTATGATAACGACGGGGTGATCAATAATGGCTTCTTCTTTCCCAGTAAGAAAGTCTGGTCTCGTGCCTGGCCTCATAGGACGGGTTTTTTTCTTTGGCTGCTGGTGTTAAACAAACTAGTTGTTACGCCCGTGCTCTGCACGGGCCTAAATATTCTGCAGAGCAGTACTAATGTATTGGTGGTGGTGATTTTTTCTGGGATTCGGAAAAAAAAAAAAATAGGCACTAAAAATGGCTAGCACATTTAGGGGCGACTCATTCGCAATTAGGGGCGACACTAAAAGACAAAAAAGGTCACCCAAACGTAAAATTGAGCTACCCCTTATCCGCGTTTTTTCAAAATGGCAACTATACCCTTTTATAATCGGTAGCCAAAACAACAATCGGTAGGTTAATTTGTAATCGGTAGGTTAAATTGAAAATATACCTACCGATTATTATGTAGATACTTCGGAAAATAATCCTTTGTTTATTCGGTAGCTTATCGAAATTTTAAGGCTACCGATTATAAGGAGCCCCTTATATAACCTTGGCCAAATCCCGGAGGTTCTGAGGGGTGCAGAGCCAACCATAACCACTTGGCTTGGGCTGTGGATTAATCTGTAATCGGACGGATAATATGTTAAAACCCTACCGATTATAAGTTGCCCCAAAATGATATTATTTCTAAAATCCTTCACGTAGAGAATTTAGAAATCTTCGATAATCGGTAATTTATACAACTACAAAACCTACCGATTATATCGAGCCCCAGATCGTACCTTTTCCATATTTCATAGGTTTTGAGTGTACACAGCCAGCCATAACCAGTTGGTGCGTGTTTTGGGTGCAGCGGTAATCGGAAGTTTTATATATTACAAAACCATCCGATCATAAGTAGCCCCTAAATGTTTTTTTGCGAAAATCCTTCATGTATTGAATTTTGAAATCTGCTATAATCGGTAGGGTATCTACCTTAAAAAATTTCCGATTATATTGTTATTTGGTTCCAGGAAACCAATTTTTTTGACACAGAATAATCTGATATTAAAGAAAAAATATATCCTACCGAATATAACTATTCGGATGTCGTGGTGAAGATTTACCATCCGATTGTTGGGTGGTTTGGCTCTGAATATAGAAAGTTTTTGGGCACGGAAATAATCGTAAGAACTCATAAAAACAAACTACCGTTTAATATAATCGTTAACCGGTGAAGGAATATATATTCCCGATTATGGTGTTATTTGGTTCCGTGAAACACATTGTTTTCACACATAATAATCGGAAATGAACCATTAACAACACTACTGAATATTGTTATTCGGAAGGATTGGTGAAAATAACCCTCCGATTGTGGTGTTGTTTTGATACAGAAGGCAAGTTTTCTTTACACATAATAATCGAATGGAAGATTATATTATTTACCTTCCGATTCTAACTACATGTTTTGCAAAATATCCAGAATCGGTAGGTTAAAAAAATATAAAGCTTCCGATTCTGACCATAAATGCAAAAACCCCAGAATCGGTAGGTTCTTTTATAAACTTAACCCTCCGATTGTGTTCCAGAATTCAACACTTACATGTGTTATCCTGTGATTCGCTTGAGAGTCATCGTTAAATGCATAAACATAGCAATATAGCCATTCATAATCCATAAAAGGAAGAATTCACAATCCATAAACATAACGTAGAAACTAATAATCCGACCCAAACTTTTAAAACGACCTAATACGGCATAAACTTTGAAAACCATAAAGTTAACTAAAAAAAGCGAGAGTTTACAACATCGAAAGTTTATTTCTTCTTTTTTCCCATGACTTTGCGACCCTTACTGCCTCTACCACTTGGACGAACATCATCACCGGTTTCATCAACTTGAGTGGTCGGTGACGCCCGAGTTCTTTTTTTCACAACCTTTTTAGGTTGCTTGACTTTATCCCCAAACCGAGATGCATAATCTTCATTGTCAATGTTATCAATCATCTGTTGGTGCTCTTTTATCTTCTCAAGTGGCACAGGCTGTCCGGCATTTATGCAATTTGTGCACCATTTGGACAAACCTCTTAACCTGTTCATCTGTTTTAAAACATAGCATACCATCAAGGACGGCTCTAGCCTGATTTTGACCCATAAAATAAAACTAAATTAAGAAACTAATACGTACCAATCTATCGAAACCCGGAGGTTTGTCTTTGAGGATACTCTTATATGGTGCGGGCATTGCTTTAAGATCACGGATTACGCGAAAATGAGAAACATCCCGATACCAATCCATATAGTTGGGAGCATTTTCATAACCGTTGTTGGCTTGCCTTCCACCGCTGATCAAGAAATCCATCCTTCTATCCCAATGGTGTTTGCAGGATGGGTTACCCTTGTAAACCACTGTGATAGAAGTTTTATCTGAATTACATTTATCCACATCCAACCAAAAATTCCCATTGATGTGGCACTTTGGTAAAGCTTGTACATAACCGTTTTGTCGCATCACCCTCGAAGCATTGTACATCACGTATCCGGTTGGGTTCCACAATGGCCCAAAATAAAGGGCCAAATCGGACCGACCTGCGATATGTCCATTATCTCGGTCTTCCTTGTATGTATCAAAGCATACGTCTTGGGGTTTCAGTGAGTCCAAAACCTCCCTCAAACGAATCAGTTGCTGCTCTTTTGATCTAGAATGGTTGTCATCGAAGACGTACTTCTTTCCTCTAGGCGACTCAGCGCCCACCCTAGGTTTTGAATGGCCAATTCCAATATAGGGAAGTGGTCGTAGATCCATGTCTGTATTGACATTTTTGCAAGTTTTAAGAAATTGTTTCTTCAATGGTAGTGTTATAAAAAAACAACAAAGTATGTAGGAATAATTAAAATACCTGTAGTAGACTCACGTTCCCGGCCACTTGGATAATTCCAAGCCTCGACGCCTTTCTCAACTCTTCCATCAACCATGCATGGCATGCCGTGCCCCAAGAGTACTCATGCACTTTATTGAGGGGATCCAGTAGTTGTAAAAGGTTGGCGTCGACCCGATTGCCACTAGTATTGGGGAAAATTACACATCCCAATACACATAGGAGATATGCGGTGGCCGCATGGTTCACTTGCTCATCAGTTAAAGTTCCGTTCTCTTCTTTTGCCTTGGTACCCTTGAACATATCCATCAGAGTACCAATGTTGAATTGTCTGGTTCTATACCCCATGCATCTCTTGAACTCAGTTTTTGATGTTTCTTCATCCCAACCAAAACACTTGTTAGTTAGAGCATAGAGTTTAACCCATTCCAACTGCTTTGTGAACTCAGCCCTGACACCGTTTCCATGGTCAGGGAGTCCAAGAATCTGCACAGCATCATCTGGGGTAATCGTCATCTCTCCAAACGGCATATGGAAGGTGTCGGTCTCAGGATAAAGTCTCTCCACAAACGCCGATATAGCCACCCGGTCATGTTCCAGCATAGAGTTTTCAGCAGCATTAGCCAACCCCGAATTTGCAATAATTGTGTTGAACCTTTGACACTCACCGGATAAAGGCCATTCCAGCATTTTAGGTGGTGCGGCGGTGGGTTTGAGTAAACGAACCGCATCGGAATGATACTATTATACACATGACAAGTTAAAAACAAATTATAATTACCTAAACTTACTACCCTTAAAACTACTATTACGATTACACAAAAAAATTACGTACATAACACGGATACAATTATTACCTCAGTTTCATATATTTCTCTTGCCCAGGAATCTTTGTATCCAAATAACAATTCCCCTCCATCAGCCGGCATCCCAAGGATTGTTCCTTCTGGAATATCCTTCACCTTGAGTTCTTTTGGGACTAGGTGTTTCGCCTTCTTTCGAGGGGGATTTTTCTTTTCGTCTTCTCCTTCTTCTTGCGCACCACTGGGTTGTCCAGCTTCCATAAATCTTTCACACGGTGCTACTGGTTCAATAGCAGGTTGAATTTCAGGATGTGATTGTGGAGAAGGTGGTTGTACAACTGATTGAACTGGCTGTGATTGTGGGGCACTTGAGCGAACACCTTCTTCAAGTGGGTATACTTGTGGGGCAGGTTCTTGAGTTCCATGTTTAGCACTTGAAGTGGATTTAGTGACCCTAGCTCTCCGGGCACTAGCTGTCAAGTTCTTACGCCTTTCCATCCTTGCACTATCCGAGACCACTGCGTCTTCGGGTTTTTTTCCTCGCCTATCCCTAAATAGCATGAAATGGTAAAATAGATTTATAATCGGAAGTATAAGTTAAGAATAAGCGTCCGATTATAAATAATCGGACGCTTAATTTCACCATACTCTAGCGAATACACATAATCGGACACCACAAATATATTATACTTGCCAAATATGCAGCAGTTTGTGTCCAGGAGACACATAAGCCTAATATAATCGGAAGGAAACCTATGATTTTAGCAACCGAATATGACAAATGTTCTTTAACAGTGGGAATTGTAGGAATAATCGGAAGTTTACAAATATATATAACCTCCCGATTCTGTGTAATAACCGAAAACCCTAAGACAAAATTTCGTGATTTCTTCTAATTAAATTAATTAAAACACAAATGTAACAGTAGAATATTACCTAATAGGGGCCATCTGGAGTTGTCTGAGAGTTTGGTTATCGGAATCATCTACATCAAGGACTTGTTCTTCATCACCTTGTTCGCGTTCTTCGTGTTCTTCGGTGAGAACCTCTTTATTACGGGCAGGCACTCTAATGTTTGAATCACCCCCACGAACCACATTTTGGTTTCGACCCGATTTACGCACTTTATCTTTCATCTTCTTAGAGAATATTCGACGATTATTCGATTCGACGATTAACGATAACGATGTAATGAAGCGGAGTTAACGAGGGGGAGAGTTTTGCTCTCTGTATTCGGAGAGCAAGAAGAGGATGGGAGAGTTGAAGTTGAAAAGAAACGAAATGAAAAAAGAATTTAGGTTTACATCGGTTTTATCTTTCAAAGGTACTATAATCGGATGTTAAACAAGACAATTTGGCTACCGATTATAAGCTTGTTTTGCGACGTAGCATAATCGGTGGTTTATTATACTAAATTAACTTCCGATTATAGGTTGCCCCAAAAATGAGTTTTTCTTAAAACCCTTCAATTCCACAATTTTGAAAATAAATATAATCGGTAGACAATTAGGCTACCGATTATATGTTTCCCCTAACCACTTGAAGCTTGTTTTGCGACGTAGCATAATCGGTGGTTTATTATACTAAATTAACTTCCGATTATAGGTTGCCCCAAAAATGAGTTTTTCTTAAAACCCTTCAATTCCACAATTTTGAAAATAAATATAATCGGTAGACAATTAGGCTACCGATTATAAGCTTGTTTTGCGACGTAGCATAATCGGTGGTTTATTATACTAAATTAACTTCCGATTATAGGTTGCCCCAAAAATGAGTTTTTCTTAAAACCCTTCAATTCCACAATTTTGAAAATAAATATAATCGGTAGACAATTAGGCTACCGATTATATATTTCCCCTAACCACTTGAAGCTTGTTTTGCGACGTAGCATAATCGGTGGTTTATTATACTAAATTAACTTCCGATTATAGGTTGCCCCAAAAATGAGTTTTTCTTAAAACCCTTCAATTCAACAATTTTCTTAATATGACTCCCGATTGAATGAGAGACCTCCCTCAAAAAATAGGAGAAGTGGGTATATTTCTACCCTATTCACGATTATAGGTAGCAAACTTCCATAAACATGAATGGGTACGAAGAAGTACGTGAAGTTGTTGAAGTTGAAGATTCATTACCGTTTAAATATGACGATTTGGGGTATTTATTGAATGATCCACACTTTGATGGAGATGAAACCCTAGAGGACGATTCAATGGAAGAATTTGGACAATCACCCGAAATCAAAGGTAACAATGCGTCAAACAATCAGGTATGTTGTTAACAAACTCTAATAGCAATGTTATGTGTGCTTGTGTGTGATTTTGAACGTGAAAATTCGTCACCTGTTATGCATTGAATGCCATTAACGAATATTAATCGGTAGTCATATTAGTATAATTATCTACCGATTATTTACAATCGAGAGTATTTTATGTATTAACTTACCGAATACAATAAAAATCCCAAATTGAGATGTTCCACCTAAGTATGGACATTCCTTTACGTTTGCACCTACAAGGACGGTTTGCGATGATTCGGTTAAAGATAGAAGAATTGTGATGGCATTTGTGAATGAGATGCATTTTATCGGTTTAAGAGTAAAGATAGATTGCCCATTACCTCCGTTGGATGGTGCGACGGATTACTTCACAACGAATCATTGTAAGGATTGGTTGAAACAATATGAGACCAATATGTTCGATTGGGATTGCGTCATGAAAATCAACTTTCCGGCAGGAATACTCGAATTAGTTCCCTCGGGTGATGAAGATGAATGATCGTTACTTGCGGAATTTAAATTTTTTGGAATTTTTTGGAATGCTTTGTGAAGTATAAATCCATAATCGGTAGTTAAATTATAAATATGTCAACCGATTATAAATGCTTTTGTAAACAGACTCAATCAAATTTATAATCGGTTATTAAAACTTCCAAGTTACCCTCCGATTGCAAGTCTAACAAAATTACTGAAATTTATTCCCCAGAATCGGTAAATAACATCTTACATTAACATCCGATTGTCACCAAACTCTGAAAACAATTTGAAAAAGTTTCCAAGAATCGGTAGACAAAACTTAAAATATACGTCCGATTATTTTCAAACTCTGACATGAAAAGATGAAAATCTCCCCAGAATCGGTAGATAAGAGATAACAATAACTTCCGATTGTAACTATTAATAAATATTTATACGGTGGTCACGGACTTCAGGAATTCATAACTCCCATCATAAGTGAATTCTTCGCCCTTTTCCACAAAGTACTGTCTTTTTGCGAGTGCCTCCTACATAAACAAACACAAAATAATGTCAAGTTAGTTTTAGTAAGTAGGATTAGACACCCGATGTTAAAAATAAAGAATTTAAACCATACTTACAAATTGTTGGATTGACAACCTTAAGTGGCTAGTATTAAACATCCTCTTTTGTATCGTTATATAATCATTTACCCCTTTTTGGACAAGTCGGAAACGATCATGAACTTGTTGGAGTGATCTTCGCTTTGGATTTCCATACTCTCGCACAAATTTTCTATATACCCTCGACCAAAAGACTTCGACTGTTAACGTTCCCGCCATGACATCTTCACGTCTTGTTTCATGATACCAGGTTTTCACAATGACCAAATCTTCTGCTGCGTCAAACGTTTCCATGCTAGTAAGTTGAGATATATAAGGAATGAACTAGAGTAGACGATGGAAAAGATATTTGTAGAATACACAATGTTATATATGTGTTGTTTGCTGCATAAATAAGAAGAGTTTAACCAGCTTATATAGATGACACTCCCAACGTCTATTTTTTTTTTTGAAAATATGGCCGTTGATGCGTACTTTACAAGACTGTACTGAAGTTGCGTACAATTATTACACATAATCGGTAGTAAATTCAGCAACATAAGTAACCGATTATACTAACTCGGAACCTTAGGATACTTGTCAAACTACCGATTATAGACTGTTTTGTTAACAGGTAGAAAGTTTCATTAGGGAGGTATAATCGGAGGTTTATCAATATGCTTTCTCTACCGATTTTGTGTGTTTTCGAGGCTCGGCTTCAAAAATAGCCGTTGGAGTATAATCGGTAGTTAAATAAATAACATAAACTTACGATTTTTTTGTTGTTTGGGAAATTCAGTACAATATCACCTCAACATCATCATAATTTTACGTTGAACTTCCACAAATTCTATTACAATGTATTGTGATTAGCGACGTGGACGTGTTGGACGATTCCTAAACGGATTAAATCTTTCCATCGCCATAAGGATTCTAAAATGAGCTTCATAACGGAAGCTTGATCTTTTCCATCTCCGCCATTCCCCGAGAGATTGTTCTATAACCTCATCATTGGTTGCACCCCTCAACCGATATTGATTCACAAGATAAGTTAAATCGACAAATTCTCCGACGCGTCTGTTTATTGAACCAATTCGGCAGAAAAGATCAGCAGAGTGACGGTTGTTTGGGTTACGGTGTCGTGCAGAATTTTTTCGTGAATTCTCCCCAAATAACTCATACTCATTATGCCTCCTTGCCTCCGTTCTGCTCCCTGTCTCGGATAGAATTGAACGTAGCGCCTACATAAAGATAAATCTTCTTCAATCGTGAACTCCGTTGGATTAATGAATGGTTGGGCCATTATGTTGAAGATGAAGTTGGAGAGAGTTTACAGATATTTGTGTTCCATAGAGGGTACAAGGATACAATCCTTATATAGGGTTTAGAGTTCCAACGGCTCTTTTTTTGTTGGGGAAATTGTATAATCGATAGCCAAATAAGGAATTTATCAACCGACTATATAGTTGCCCCAAATTTTGTTTTGGGAGAAATCTCAAATTTACGAAATTGAGAACTATAATAATCGGTAGTTTATATGACTACCGATTATAAGTTGCCCCAAATATTGTTTTGAGAGAAATCTCAAATTTTACGAATTTGAGAACTATGATAATCGGTAGTTTATATGACTACCGATTATAAGTTGCCCCAAATCTCTTCTTTGGGAGATACTATAATCGGTAGTATAGTGAGGTTATTATTACTACCGATTGTTATAGGACCAAGATCCATGTCTGTATCGAAATCTATATTAATCGGTAGTCAAATATGATTATTAACCTTCCGATTTTGTGTTACATAATCGGACAAAAAATTACTTCCGATTATATAAGGGCATTAACGTAATCTCCATGTTTTTTGACACCCCTTAACGTGGACTCTGGGTTGGGAATAAAAAAAGTCGCCCCTAATTGCGAATGAGTCGCCCCTAAATGTGCCCTGCTAAAAATGTAGTCAATTAATAAAATTAAAATATTCAAACCTAACATGAAAAGAATTAGTAATTCTAAAAGAGAGAAAAATCTTTTCAAGCCTCGTTGTCAAATGGTATAACTACCCTTTCGTTGTCTTTTCTTTTTCAAGGGGTTTTCGAAAAAAATCAAATAATGTAACTACCACTTCGTTGTATTTTTTTTTTCAAGGGGTTTTCGGAAAAAAAATTCATATGAGAGAACGATGTTCTTACCTCATAGTATGATGTTCTTACCTCATAGTATGATGTTCTTACCTCGACACTTAACCATTTTATATCCTGGCTTGATTGGAGTATACCCAGATTAATTGGAGTATACCCAATTTTAAAGGGACATTTTCTGTGGGTTTTAGGAGAGTCCTAATGGGTAAGTTACAAGACTACCCTTACCCTTTAAAAACCTATTACCCTAAATCAGTTTTAATTGTTTTTCATTTCATCTTTTTCTCTTCTTCTCCACAACCCTACCGACTCCATCATCCCACCACCACCAAAACTCGTCGATCAATTCGCCAAAATCGTCGATTCGAAAACTCCGATTAATCTTCATCAATGGATCTGCCACCACCTAGGGCTGGTAAGATGAAACAAACAAACAGAAAACCCCACGAATACAACACTGGAATTAGAAGTTTGGTTGCTAAGAAAGTGAAGAAAAAAACCGTCCAAGATGGAGAATTTGAACCCGCTGAAACACGCGAAATGGTGCGCTTAAGAAAGTAAGGGCTTGTTTAAACTCACTCTAGTACTTCAATTTCATGTTTGCATGTCAAATTAGGTCAGAAAATTCGAAATTATGAATTGGCAGTTGCGACGCCGACAATGTGTTTTTTATCGACCCTTCCGGGGTTTCATAGTTAGGGTATGGCCAGGAAGGTATATGGTTGAAGAACTTGCCGGCTGAGTAGTTTCTGTAACTGCTACTACCAGGGCCGGCAGGTTATATATTCATCTGTATACCATTCCGGCGTCTGTTTTTATTTAATGAAGTCGGCGTCTTATTATTTTTTACCCTTCCGGCTACTTGTATAGAATGTTTCCTGATGCTTTGAATTTTTGAATCCGGAATGGTATTTATATAAAACAATGACGGCGGTTTGTTAGCCGACAATGTATCTGTAATGGAACTTGCCAGCCTGTATAGTGAAATTTCTTGCTTCTATTGTGTACAATTTTGTTAGGAGCCGGAAGACTATTTTATTTATAACCTGCCGGCTATGGTTTAGCCGGCATGCATCTTTTCGTTTGCCATTTCGGCCACTTATCCGTCGGCTTTGTTATATTTTCTACCTTGCCGGCGTGTAATATTTTTTTTCCTGAATTGGTCTTGTTCAGGGTGGAAAAGGCAAAGAAGAAAGCTGCGAAAGATATTAGTCCTCCTTCAAGACCTCCTCGTGTTGGTGAAAAACTCTTGACTTCAGCACATCGAGGGCCATACGTTGTGGCGGGAACGACAAAGATCCGTATACCGAATGGTGATTATCAACCACCATCAGAACCCAGTGATTCAGATGAGACTCCAGATGAAGACCAATCAATTCCATCTGGTAGGAGAGGTGATGATGATGCTGATGATGAAATCGCTCCGGCGGATGGAGGAGGTAACAATGATGGTGGGAAAGACATGCATGATGCTGCAGGAGGTAATGATGATGGTGATGGTGGTGATGATGATGGTAATAGAGATAAAGGTAAGAAAACCGTCGAAGATGAAATTGTTGAAGAGGAAGAGGAAGAAAAAGAAGAAGAAGAAGATGGAGATGGAAAAAAAATTGTTGAACCCACCGAAGCTTCGGCTACAACTTCAACCGGAACGACGAAGAGGGTCTTCACTAAACCAGCTGATTCTCACATGCCTCCCAAACACTTGATGGTTATAATGAAAGAGGGTGAGCCTCCAAGGGGGACCCCAAGAGATGGTGGAAAAGTTCTTTTGGATACAAAGACTCGTGGGCATGTACGATCCATAATACTATCGTAAGTAATCTTAATCCGTCTTTGTTCTTTATTCAAGTGTGTAACTATCTTAATAAAATTTGCGTCAAGTGTTTGTATTTATTTATTCTTATTTATTTTTTTGGTATTTAGGATCACAAGAATGCCATCCGTCTCATGAGGCGCCAAGCTTCATGTTCAGTGGCTCATACTTGGGATCTTGACAAGGAATGTGAGGATGTGAAAGTGATTGTGAGGAACTCCGGGTTGTTGCCTGCGGTGGAGAGTTCGAATATTAATCTTGATAAAGTTACCGTCACTGCTTTCTATGAGAGGTTCTACGGAGAGAATGATACTATGTTATTCCCATTCGGTGAGATGGCGATAACTCCCGATGATGCTCAACAAATTCTAGGCCTCGAGGTTGATGGAAAAGCCGTCACTGAGGAATTCAATAATTCGATTTCTTTCGACAAGATTTACGATTTGAACAAGAAATTGTTCGGTTGGAATCAGGTTCAGACGGAGGCTGTTCTTGATATGAAGGAAGGTCATCTAACCAAGAAGTTTAATATGAAGAAGTTGAGGGACACATTATGGGATACACAGTTAATCCTTGATAGGGAAGGAATGGTGAACCCGGTGCGAGTCAATGCTACCGCGGCCGGTTATTTGCTATAAGCCATGGGCAAATGTATCTTCCACGACAGTTCCGGAAACCAAGCCGAGGCCAGTTACTTGCAACTGTTAGCAGATCCCTTAGATAAGATGCATGAGTATTCTTGGGGTACTGCGGTGGTCGCCTTCTTGAACAATGAGTTGACAAAAAATTCTAGGGCACTCACTAAGAAAGTTAACGGAAACACATGTCTCTTCCAGGTAATCTATAGTTAAATTTACTTTTACATTACATCCTGTAATGCATGTTCCAATACTTAGGTCTAAGACCGATATCATACTAGAATTGAAAATGCACTTTTTCGGACCATGAGGAAAATCGATTTGATAGGGAATTTGTTTTTACTGATGATGTTTGAGTCCGAGGGAATTATGTAACGAGGGTCATGATTCTAAACATGGATGGTAATGGGGCCAACAACTAACTAAACAACCAATCAAAATGATGTGTCAAATATACACTCTTTAGAGGAGTGTGCACAAAATTGAACTCGATGATGTTTGTGTTTTATTACAGTCGTTTCATTTCTATATCCACGCGGACTTCATTGAAAATCTTTTTACAAGAAGCGTTCATGTTGAAGTTTTTTTTTTTTCGTCGTCCTTGCGTAAGGGGGATATGGGAGTGAGGAAATTTCGGACTGCCTGAGTGGTTCCACTTGGGTCAAAGAAGACTTACAAATGTTACATAAAATGACATGGCATCCGTAGCCGGGAAACATACCGCTAGGTACTATCGCGTGGACTCAACTTTATTTGGGGGACACATCTATGTTTCTTTGGATAGAACGGTCTGATACTTATTACTTTGTTGTGTTTACCAGTAGAGTGGTTTCATCCTGATGTCAGGTTTGCATTTTTTTTTCTGAAAAAGATAACAAGGATACACTTATATACACTTATCTTTGAAAAGTCGATAATTGAGTATTCGCTTTTACAACTCGGACTTAACTATTTATTTTGTCATCAGTCGATTATGTTTCGACAAACTTAACATGGTTATATCAATGTTCTGAAAACCGGCCCGGCTGGTCAGCCCAGTGATTCAGTGACCCAGTCACTTTTCTGGGCTGGTCAATCACTGACCCAGTAAATTTCCAAAAAAACGCTTTCTTTTGTGCAAACCGGATGACCCGGCCGGGTTGACCCATGATCCACCGATTCAATACGATTTCTATGGGTTGATGCAAATAAAAGAAAAACCTAAATTTCCTAAACAAACCTAACCCATTTCTTCTGAATCATCAAAATTCTTGGCGAAATAAAACGAAATTAAAGATTTACTTATCTAATTCGTACCAATATGGAGAAATTCATGGCATATGGTTACCAAGATTGAAGTTTTTTCCCCAAAGAGACATGACCAGCTATGATGGGTTTAAGATTACAGATAGGGAGAAAACAGGAGTTAATCTTCCCCTTTCTATGATGCAAATGATAACAACATAATACTAGCGACTAGCTAGATGCGCTCTACACAAATTAACCACAAATGCTATCATAATATAAGAACATATCTCATTCTTCATCAAGCCAACAATCAAAATGACAAACTCATTTCTAAAAATCAAACACATCCACACTGAGATTTAATTACAAAATTTATTAACAAACATCCATAGTACAAAAGGGGAATCGGTTATCAATAGAAATGGAGAAAGAAAAGAAGAAGATAAACAAACTAAGAGTAGGAACTTCTTGATGCGCAGAGAAATAAAAAAGAGGGAGACAGATAATAGAGAATGAGATATTTTAATTTTATTTTATGATTTTGTTGGCTTGTGTCAGTGCATGTGGGGCACTTGGACTTGCGAATAAGGATAGAATCATAGAACACTACACACGTGTATATATGTTCCTACAGAAAGAAAAAAAATTAAAGAGTACAGAGTCTACAGACGTATAAACAGTTAGCTTGGATCCTTTACATAGCCAAGCTGCATATGACCCAGTGAACCCGGGTCAAACCACTGGTTGAATCATTGACTCTTGACCCAGTAATTTTTCCGGGTCGACGTCCGGGCCGGTTTTCAGAACATTGGGTTATATCATTTGTACACTGGAAGGGTAAATAGTTTAGCTGATTCGGGACCATTTAATATAGAGAGGAGAGAGGAGAGAGACGCTCTGACAACCTCAGGTAAGTTTTCAAGCATGAATTCGGTAGATCAAGGTGCTGCAAGGTGGGCATCATTGATGGCAGGAGCAAATTCAAAATCAATACCAAGTAATGTTAATCTAGTTAACTCTCTGCAACCTAAGCAATGTATTTCAATAGGAAAGAGTTTTAGTACCTTCTCCGGTCGATAGAATCCCCATCGGCAACTGCTTGGTTCGTAATAATGTGATTGAGATAGGGGCTGAACAGGAAATGATGGCACTTTCTCAAAGAAATATTATTGAATCTGAGCTCAACAGAGATATTAGTTCAGTACGCGCAGTGGACGAGGTGCTTTTTTCTGAGTTAGTACAGATTCCTCACCTACCCACATTATTCCTTTCCAAAATTCAAATTTAGAACTTGACCTCCTGTCGGATACTGCGCCATGTGGTAGTGGAGGGGTAAACACAAGAATCCGTATGGGACCAGAGCTCAACCAGGACCACAATAAGACGGATGATATCAACTCAAGCACCCTACAAAGGCCCATACCCACTTGTCCTTCAATCATGGTAGATTCCTTGGTCTCGCCTGATGCGTCTGTGCCGTCGGCATCTCCCCAAATAATAACTCCCAGGGATTCTACTAATATTTCAGAAGATACCAGTTATGCAATTAAGTACCACGAACAAGGATTCTTATTCTGCGGAAGTAGATGGGTTAAAAGATTTGCAAGTTCTAGTCCAAAATTTTCAGCAAGCAGGACCTGTCTTAGGAGTGTCTTTCGATCAAACAGAAGCTCAGTTGCAGCAGTTGTTACATCATACAACTACTAACAATAATTCTGTTTTGCTAAACGCTCATTCATCATCTCAACAAGATATAGATAATGAAACTGTTGAAGTCCTTGCATCAGTCGATTTGGTGGATCCATGAATACAAAAATTATTTCTTGGAATGTTAACGGGTTGGCAGATAGTAATAAAAGGGATGATCTTAGAGTTCTCATCAGGCTGTGGAAACCTTTAATTATTTGCATTCAGGAAACTCACATGACAGGTTTGCAGCGTCATCAGGTTAAAAAAATTTGGGGTGCTAACAATTTTGATTGGGTTTCTATTGGGCAGTCAGGTGGCATCCTTATGATCTGGAACAGCAACAAAGTGGTTATGATTGAGTCTCTTCTTGGTGCGTTTTCAATCTCAATAAGATGCAAATATATCAATGATGACTTTGTCTGGTTACTTACCTCTGTTTATGGTCCGGTGCTTAACTTTGAGAAAGAACAATTTTGGGAAGAACTCGGAGACATTCGATACCTTTGGAATGATCCTTGGGTCCTTTGTGGCGATTTCAATGTCACCCGATTTTCTTTCGAAAGATCTGGCAACCAAACAACCACCAGGTTTATGCCCAAGTTTGCAAATCTTGTTAACAATCACCAGCTAATCGACCTTCCCCTAGTGGGAAGTCATTTCACTTGGTCTAGAAACACTTCTTGGAGTATGCTGGATCGTTTCTTACTTTGCTCGCGGTGGGAGGATCACTTCTTGAGGATCGAACAATCTGCTCTTCCGAAACCATTTTCAGATCACCTTCCCGTTATGTTGTCTACTGAAGAGGAAGGTTGGGGCCCTATTCCTTGTAGGTTTGAGAAAATGTGGCTGCAAGACGACAAAATTCTGGGTCTCATGGAAACCTGGTGGAGGTCTTTCTCTTTTCATGGCTCACCTGGTTTTATTCTCGCTAAAAAAATGCAAGCCTTAAAAGAGAATTTGAAAGTTTGGAATAGGGATGTTTTCGGCAAGATCGAGAAGCTGGTGCAAGCGAACTTGTTGGCTATCCAGAGTATTGATAAAAGAGTTGCTCTCGACCCTGTCAATCCTCAGATGTTGAATGAGCAAATCATTGCTAAAGCTGAATTTAAGAGACTAGCTAAAATGCATAATGATTTTTGGAAGCAAAGGGCCAACATAAATTGGGTAGAGGAACATGAAAACAATACACGTTTCTTTCACAAGTTTGCTTCTTCAAATCAAAGGTCCAAAAATTTCTCTCAGCTTAAAATCAATGGTGCGATCACAAGAGACAAGACTACAATCAAAACCGAATTGGTGGATTACTATCAGAAATTATTCAAAGAAAACATTCACTCAAGACCTCAACTGGATGGCCTTGCTTTCCCTTCCATATCTCTGAATGCTGCTGCTAAATTGGAAGACCAGTTCACTGAAGAGGAGGTTCTGTCAGCTGTTAAAGAGTTAGGCCAGGAAAAAGCTCCTGGACCTGATGGTATGCCAATTTTCATTATTTTTAAATGCTGGAATTTCATGAAATCTGACATTATGCAGGTGATGGATGAGCTCCATAGAAATAATAACATTAATTGGAGACTAAAATCAACTTTCCTGGTGCTGATTCCTAAAGTGAAGGATCTCGAGCAAATTTTTGACTTTCGACCAATAAGTCTCATGAGTAGCATCAACAAAATCATCTCTAAAGTTGTATCTTCCAGGCTCAAAGTTGTTCTTCCGCAAATCATTAGCTTCCAACAGTCAGCTTACGTTCAAGGGAGGCAAATTATGGACAGTGCCATGATTGCAAATGAATGCATCAACTCAGCTCAGCAGCACAATCAGAATGGTATTCTCTGCAAAATTGATTTTCAAAAGGCATATGATAATGTTGCGTGGTCCTTCATTGACTATGTCTTAAGAAGAATGGGGTTTAGTATTAAGTGGAGAAGATGGATCGAAGCTTCTATTTCTCATGTTCACTTTTCGGTGCTTATCAACGGTTCATCTAATGGAAGGTTCAAAAGCTCAAAGGGCCTGCGTCAAGGCGATCCGTTGTGTCCTTTTTGTTTTTAGTTGTTGATGAATCTTTAAACTTAATGTTTGCAAAGGCTGCCCAACTCTAATGGATTCAAGGTTTCAACATAACTGCAGGTGGTTCAAAGATAACTCATCTTCAATTCGCCGACGACACTTTGGTCTTCATCAAGAATGAAACTAATAGCATAGGCCATTTGCGCAATATTCTCATTTGGTTTGAAGTGATTTCAGGCCTCAAAATCAATTTTCATAAAACTTCTCTTATGGCTGTTGGCAACGTGCATAACCTTGACCATCTTGCGACGACGATGGGGTGCAAAACTTTGGTGCTGCCCTCAACTTATCTTGGTCTCCCCCACGGTGAATCTTATAGATCAAATAACAAATGGGACTCCTTTACAGAAAAATATGAAGCCAGACTTCCAAGTTGGATAGCCAAAAGCCTTTCCCGCGGAGGTAAACTGACTCTTATTCTATCGGTTCTTGTCTCCACTCCAATTTATATATTTTCTTTGTTCCTTGCTCCCATTAATGTGATTAAAAAGTTAGAAAGAATCATGCGTAATTTTCTGTGGGATGACGGTGAAGACAACAAAAAGTATCACTTGGTTGATTGGAGCATAGTTACGAAATCCAAAGAGGAGGGTGGTTTGGGCATCAAGGATTTACATCTAATGAACATTTCCTTACTGATGAAATGGTTATGGAAGTTTGGTGAAGATGATAATCCCTTATGGAAGGGTTTAATCTCCGAAAAGTATGGCATAGAAAAGCTAGGCTGGAACGCACTGAATCCGAAACATGCTTATGGCTGCAGTGTTTGGAGAGGAATTCAAAATCAGTTATCTGACTTCTAGTCCAACTGCAAGTTCATTGTCGGGAATGGTGAAAGAATTAAATTCTGGTGGGATATTTGGCTAGGTACCTCTCCTTTAGCCGAACAATTTCCTTATGCTTTCGAAGCCTCTGCTAACAAAGTGTTCACATTAGCCCAAATGTACAATCATGTCGACAACAGTTGGTCTTCAGGCATTACAAGAAGAATACAAGACCATGTTATCGAAAGTGTTGCAAGGCTGCTGCATGCTCTGGATGAAAGCAACACTGCACTGAATAACAATCCAGGTGAAAGAGGTTGGATGTATAAGAATGAAATTTGTAAATTCTCGGTTAAGAAATGTTATACGTGGCTGGTTTCTCGGAAAAGCTCTCAGCAAGAAGCTGTTTATGTCCCACCAAAGAAGATTTGGTCCAAATATTGGCCTCCAAAGGTGAGTTTTCTCATTTGGCTTGCTGTCAATCAAAAAGTCTTAACTCAAGACAATCTTTGTAAAAGAAAATGGAGAGATTGGGTGAACCACTGCTATTTATGTATCGATGACGAAGAAACATCTCATCATATGCTTCTTCACTGCTCGTATGCAAACACCATATGGAGATCTTTCATTGAGTTATTCACCCTGGTATGGATTATTCCCCCATCTATTGAAATTGTTATTCACTCTTGGCCTAACTATAAACCTAAAACGAGAAAAGATGTTGTGATTCATACAATCCCTGCTGCAATCATTGGGTGTACACTTTATACAGATTCCTCACTTTATACAGATTCCTTACCGATCATTGTGATTCATACAATCCCAGCTTAAGTTTACAATCGCGTATTGGGTGTACACTTTATGTTACCGATCAAAAAAAAAAAAAAAAATTTGTACACTGGAAGGGTAAGTTAATGGTTATCGATTTTTGGGTTGGCTTTATTGTCATTAGTCGATTACAGGCTTAACATGGTTATATCATTTCAATACTGAGTACGTTATTGATTATTGATTTTTGTAATCTAAGTTTAGTTACAGAATTTGCGTCTTTCAACTTAAGCTGAAAGTGACTTTCATAGCAGCTACATGGCTACAACAGTAAAGTTTTACTCATCGGATGCAGCATTAACCTACTGATGGAGTATATTTTTACTTGGGCTGTTCTAACCTGGTCTTCATCGGATGTAGCATTAACCTACTCTAAAGTTTTATATCACATGATTGCAATATGAATGCAATGCGTGATAAAAAGAAATGTGAATGCAGTTTTTCCTATACAAAGCTCTCCGGATTTGTCACTTTCAATGCATAAAAGCAAAGTGAGTCTCGAACTTTTGAAGACATCAACGACTAAGCAGGGATATATGTACAAAGTACATCCTATACCATACCTTAAGGATTTGCTGACACGATTGAAGGCTTTGGCGGTGCCACTATAATATGTGCAACTGGTTATACTGTGTTGTGCATTTTCTTAGGCTATGGAATTGGTGATGCTAGGGAAACGATGGTATCATAAGTACGGTGCTTCCCTGTTATCACAATGTGGCTATATGTTTCAAACTGGTTATGTTTTTTTTTTCCCCTTATTACTACTTGCAAAAACGGTTCCAAGTTAGGGGCTTTAAAAAACAAAGGTTACGATGTTTTCTTTGTAGCATCTACCATCCTAGGAACTTCTGCAGATATTTGATTAATGTCATAATACTCTCAAGCTTGGTGTAACCATTCTAATGTCGAAATCTGCACCTTTGACGTGTGTTTAGAAATTAAGTGCGAAATCCAATAATCCCTTCCAAGTTTTGTTTCTCTGTCAAAGATAACAAAATATAGATTTTCATTTTAAGTGAAATGTCTTCATTTCACATTATACGAGACCAAGTTACCAAGGTTCTAACACATGGGATCATCTTATAATTTAGTAACACTCTTACACTTTCTAATCATTTGGGGTTCATCCTGTATTCCGAGGTACACATACATATGTGTATTCTTTCGAGTTTTCCGACTTATTTATATATAATCACTTAGTTTGAATCACAATTTTTTGTTGCGTCTAATGAAATTAGCACATGCTTTCTTCAATGTGAATTCATGAGTGCACACACTACGCCAAAACGTGATATATTTGACAGGGCACCTTTGATGAATTTGACAAGGCAACCCAGTCAAGTCATTTTTGACGGGCCACGTCTATCAAAATAAGATAAACTAGTCGGGGCCTACCGGGCTTTATTTTTGACGGGAAATTCATTTAACATATTAAGTGTTTTCTCCTCGATTTCATCTATCAATTCATCTCTCTCTCGACTTCCTCTAGAAAAACGAAGAAAATGAAAACCTAGATTTTGGTTTCACTTCTCAGATCAGGGGTTTGATTCAGCCGGGGGGATTTGATTCGGGCGGGGGTTAATCTCATTCATTATCTCGATTTCGTTCTGCGGATTCTCATATCAGATCTGATACAATCTTCATCTCGATTTCAATCTTCTTCTGCTTTACCTCCGGAATATTCAATCCTGCGAAACAAGTCGTTGGATCTGCGGATCAGAGATTTGAGGTATTCTTTGTGCTCAGTCATTCCATCTTTATTTCAATTTTAACACTCAAAGAAGGTCTAGTAAATCTAGGGTTTAATGGGTTTAGAAATAGCAAACTAAATAGTAGTAGTTCAGCGGGAATTTTTATGATCATCTTATTACAATAATCTCACATTTAAAGTTATAATTTCTGCTAATTTATTATTCAGAGGCACTAATTTTTCAGTAAAATTTGAACTTAGTTACAATTCCATCAAAATTGAGGGCAACAAAAGCTGAATTTACAGAAATATGTAGACACTACAATACAAAACCAAGTGAGAATAATGTTATCTTCGTGTTAAATGGAGACCGGAGTTTTTGTCCTGCATCTTTTATTTTATTCACCTTATATCGTTGTATTCATCGCTTTTGAGTCTAGTAGAAACTAAGAATCCAAGTGAGAATAATGTTATCTTCGTGTTAAATGGTGCACTTCAAGACTTTAGGGAATGCTATGCTTAATAGTTACTTTCTGGAGTTTGTGGGTGCTTGCTATCATATGACTTCTGGGCAGGATGACTAGTTTCACTTTTATTTCATATTGAATTGCTCATCAATGTTAGGTTGTAACTTCTCTGGATCGTGTGTTTCTATTGGATATCACAAGACTATTTTGTTATGAATTGTGTCCTGGATTAGTTGCTGGACAGTCATATTTTGTGTGTATTTATCATTCCCATGCACATGACATGACCTTATTTGGCAGGAGTAGTTTTATCGGTTTTGGGTTTGATTCCTTGAGAAACAAATACAAGCTTGTCTTTGTTGGTCGAAGTGATTTTGGTGGTGAGTTCAAGTGCTTCATATTTACATTCGGAGCTGATTTATGCTGGAGAGAGGTCAAAATACACCTTAACTCAAGTAATGTGTATTTCTAGTCAGCGTATCTTTATTTTTTTCTTCTTTCAAAGGTCAAAATAAACCTTAACTCAAATAAACCTTGGGCAGTCTTGAACAAACTTTTGTAACTCTGTCTAGCACATGCTTCCGTCCAGCACCTCAATCATCTCCCAAGTGTTCTCAAGTTTTTCTTGTCTGTCTTTAAATTAGTCTAATATTTTAACTTGAGTTGGTTCTGGTTTTCTCTTTTCAGTGAAGTAAGAGTTGAAGGACTTGAGTCAATTGATTATCTGTAAAACTTGCAAAACAGAGAGCGATTTACTATTTTCTTAACAATCACGCTCCCTCTTGTGGTACAAACTTTAGGTATGTAAGTGTACTATATTTTCTTCACATGTTATTTTCATTGTGTTTGTCTTGATTGATGCTGCGAATTCCGTTGATTTGGTTTGGATTAGTTTAGAAACTTATCCTGCACAGTCCAGTGATGCGACTATAACATCGGTTGACCTGATTGATCGGTTGTCAGCCAACACAAAAATAATTCACTTCCTCACTTAACTAAATATGAATATAGTATTCGATAAGAAAGAGTTCGAATCCATAGAGAGGCGATTGTTGTTATGCAATTTTCAGATTCTTAAGTAACCAAAATAACCCAAGGTGTGATTGTGTTTTTATCAAAGTAATAAAAGTAAATAATTGGAATAATCAATATGGAGAAGATATTGGTCACGGGATAGTATCATTCACAAGCATATATTTTTCATCTACGATTAGAATTGGTAATTTAATCTCATAATTATCAAAAGCCCTAGGATATCTTGATCGCAAGAGTATCCCGTTTATTCCCTGATTTTATCACAAACAACATTAAAAGATGCTATTGTGAAATCTTCTTAAAAAGCAACCTAAAGTATAAAAGCACAATTAGGTTTAACTCCCTAAGAGCAATAAGTTCTACGAAATAAGACTAATCAATGCAAACAAACGTGTAAAAGCACTAATTCGTTTTAACAAAGGTTACGATTCATATGCGATTAAAAAGATGTATTACTACAAGTAATAACCACAAGATGCTACTAAAAATCAGAGAAAAGAACTTTTACGTATTGAAAACTCTAATATAGCTATAGAGATGAAAACAAATCCAATTGATTCCGGACTCAACCAAACAAGTATTCAAATCATATGATAATAAAACCGATGAATCATAAACGATAGAATTGAGACAAAACTAATTCATAGAATCAAATAATATGTTTGAAGAATTCAACTTTTATCCCATAACCAATAACGGTATTTAGTTACTCATAATCATGGAGTTCATCATCATCTTAATCAAAGGAAGAAGAATAAACATAAGAGAAAACAAACCCTAGAATATAGTTTTCCAAAACTCCTAGAAGAATAATAATTGTGTAAAAATTGTGTGTCCCAAAAGTTGTAGAAAACTTCCTTTTTATAGCTTTTTCTCCTTCCAAAATTAGGTTTAATCTTCAAGTCCATTAGATGGAATTCCACCAAGCCCACAAGTGAGAGAAACCCGTGCAGAATTTCTGTCCCAAAAATGCTCGCCGGAAAACTGAGTTTTTGGCCGGAAAGCCTCCGCCGGCAACCTGAAAATCCACCTCCGTCCAAGGAATATTCCGTTTGAGATTCTGTTATTTTTCACTGTTGACTAACGGTCTTTAACGGTTGATCGGGTCAAGTTCTGAGTCATTGAGTCAGGACCGAATCAGCTAGCTAACTCGGCTAACTAGTTTTGGCAAGAACTTTTCACGGCCAAGATGGCCGTGACTTCTCTATACTCCAGCCATTATGGTTGTTCAAGCTTACTTTCCACCAAAACCACCAGTTTACTTTACCATTAGCATCAACTGTAATTACCACAATGTGCATCAATCTGCAGCTTCTATAACCCATGAAAATCCTCATTGTTCCCTGCCACTAATTCATCCATTAGAAACAGCTGCATCTCAGTCATTGCAACTGCCGTTTCTCAACACCAATTCTTGAATTGTAACTTCAACACCTCATTCTGTAGCTTTATGCCCTAGCCACTTTGCTGCCAACTCCAGATAATAACCTCTCCATAAAATTACACAGAATCAACATCTATAATTTCTCTGCAGCTCCATTCTACCACCAACCCAACCACCTGAAACTACACACAGCAACTCCATTGCAGTTACAGTTCCATATCCTGCATTCATTCAGTTCCACCACAATAACAGCTGCACTAAACTTACATCTGTAATACCAACTGAAGCTCGGAAGTTCACCAGCATCTGTACCTTAAACCACTTTTGCCAATCCAATACCACCAGTGACCCAAACTCCTTTCCTTCAATGCAACAGCTGCTATCATTTCAATGTAATGCACATAAGAAAAAAACACCGCAGTATAAAGCTAGCATCTCAGCATCAGTTTAACCACCAACTCCCATAGTACCCCTGCAATGCCATTTCCCATGCTCTTGCTTTACATCTCCATCTTCCTTGTATCACTTACAAGACCACTTGCAATTAACTTCAGTTAACTCCATGGCATCTTCATGCCTGCAGCTCCATTCCTGTCTTTAGTGCAACAACCACCATCATTGCAACCTCAGTCACCTGCACCTATCCCATATTCCCAATACAAGCTACACAACTACAAAACACCATTAATTCCATGTCCTGCTTCTGATTCAACATCACTGCCAAAATCAAATCAAACCCTAACTCCAATTCCTTGCTGCCACAGTTACAACCAAAGCAACCATCAATTACAATACCCAGAACTAGAAACTGCAATCCTTATTGCTCCATGTATTCTTTTTTTTCTTCCTTGTCTCAGTTGCACAGCTGCCACCCCTGAGACACAACACCATAGAACTTCAACCTCATATTCCAGCAACCTAAACATACATCTAACCATCATCTCCAACTTTTAATCCAACAACAGAACCCATCTCGAATTCAAATTCATCATAGCAAACCCTAACTCTAACAATTGTTCTCAGTTCATCTCATACACAGAATCATCACAAATCACTCTCCCTTAGCAACTCATGGTGATCATACCCATCTGAGTTCATCGAGCATAACCATTTACTGAAATTGATTAACATCAACAGCACACGAATTTGACCCATCTCCTGAATTGAAACACAGATTCAGATTCAACCAATTTCTCTCGAGCTTATTCTCAGATTCAAATCCCTACAATTGCCATCTTCTTCAATAACTCGAATTCATCAATCTACCAGAGATTCACAGAAACCCCCATCTTTTATTCAATCTCTCGATTTAATGGCTGCTCTGCAGCTTTGCTTTCTCAATTTTTGGACAAAATGATTGAGATGAATGAGAGAAAGATTTCTCTAGATTTAGGGTAATGAGGTAAGGTTATACCCAATGACTGGTCACCTTGATATGGGATACCCAGCTAGTCGCCCCTTAACCACACCTAGTCTTTGTTTAACTGTGAATCAGTCCTTTATGCTCCTTTTCGCTCCAAATAGACGCTCGCCTGTGGATTGGTCCTTTGTGCTCCTTTCCGCTCCAAATAAACGCCTTATTTCTCCTTCCATCAACAATAGACGTCTTTTACTCCTCATACTCACTTCTTCTCTTCAATGAGAGTCATCACTAAAGTTGTCGTGCTTTTCAGACAAAATTCGCATCACTAAAACCGAAAAACTTTTCAGACAGGGATGAAGAAATAAAAGAAAATATGAGAAATAATCGCCTCCCATAGCATTTGCGCCTTTTGCCCTGTTTCTTCTTCTTTTGCTCCAAACGACTCCAAAGTACCTAAATACTCAAAAACAAACATAAGATACATAATTTACGAGAAAACTAGCATAGAAAGCATAAAAAATAGATAAATATTATGGTGTTTTAGACACCTATCAAATTCTCCCACACTTAGACTTTGCTAGTCCTCGAGCAAATCAAAAAAAATAATTATAAAAGATACATACAACTCCTTCTCGTCGAGGCTACGGTTACTCTAAGCATAAATAACAAGCCTTTGAACCCCTAGGTGTCCCTAATGGACGAGTTATAATCTCGTGAAGGTTTACAAGAGGTGTACCTACATAACCTTTCTACTCCAAATTCCAGCTACCTTCGAAAAGTCTATGAATGAATCCAAAGTGATTACAGGAGGAGGTACCTTGTGCAAATTCAATTCATATAAGTACATAAAATATTTCTTAGAAAGTCGAACAAACCACAATACTCAGAATCTGACTAACCACAATCACAATGAAAATATTAAGAAGATGGATATAGAGGTAGATGTGGCGAATGTTTACAAGTGATCGGTGTTTCCAATATCTGTCTAAAGGTCACTGCCAAGATGAACCAATGCATCCTATTGGATTAAGATGTTGGTGATGAATGGTACATCAACTCAATTGGCATATACAAGGGAACCATGAGTGACTTTATTCAACACAATAATAATTTCTTTTTCTTTTTCTTTTCACTTTTTCAGTTTTTTTTTATTAGACAACATGATTGGATCTTTTTGGATCCAAGCGCATGATTCTTGTCAGCAGATTACACGATAGTTTCCTTGGATCCTGCATTCCACGCTTTTTTAGGTGACGTAGATAGGGAGAACACACACATATTGCTTTATCCAAGTGTCTTTTTTATTCTGATTGGTCTAATTGGTCGGGTTTTTTTTTTAGCAACTCAATCACTCTATTTCATCCTAGCAGTAATAACACGTCGATGTTTAGTGACCCACCAAAACACTTAGATAACAATAGATAAATATGGAAAAATAAAAATAGAATGTGATATGGTGATATTCCGAGATATGGTAACAACTATCATATAATTTGTAATTTTTGAGCTATGTTCGTCCCTTTAGTTAATTGGTTCCTCAACTCCTGCAATCAAAATGGTTCCATCCACTTACTTATATTGGTAGTGTCACCCTAAAGGCACGAGTTTCTAGATTTCAGGGTTAATAAAGCACAATTTTTTTTTTAGTTTTCTATATTTCTGATTTTTTTTTACTAAAGGCATAAAACAAACATATAAATGCTCGCCCACACTTAAACTTTACATTGTCCTCAATGTAAAATTGAATCGTCCAAAGAAAGTTCAAGGTGGGAGATTCCTCAAATGATATGCAAAAACAAAGGAGATAAAGATAAAAGCAAATGCTTAAAAATAAAAAGATAAAGATAGAGATACAAAACCGGTGGGTTGCCTCCCACTTAGCGCTTGGTTTAAAGTCGTCAGCCCGACATGCTCCATGTTTTCAAAGACTCCTCCAGAGGGAGTACTTCCATAAAGTTCACTCCTTCCACAACTTCGAAAGTAAAGTTCTCATAATATGGTTTCAACCGGTGTCCATTCACTTTAAACTCCTTGCATGTAGCTATGCTACGAATTTCTACTGCACCATGAGAAAACACATTAGTAACAATAAAAGGTCATATCCAACGTGACCTTAGTTTACCTGGAAATAATTATAAGCGAGAATTAAACAAAAGCATTTTCTTCCCAACAAAAAATTGTTTTCTGGAAATCAGAGAATCATGAAATGCCTTAGTTCTCTCCTTGTAAATGCGCGAGCTTTCAAATGCATCATTGCGTAGCTCTTCTAGCTCTTGAAGTTGCAACTTTCTTTGTTTTCCAGCACCATCTAGCTCCATATTGCATTGCTTAATATCCCAAAACTCCTTATGTTCAATCCCAACGGGTAAGTGACAAGGTTTACCGTATACAATCCTAAAGGGAGACATCCCAATAGGTTTCTTGTATGCGGTTCTATAAGCCCATAGAGCATCATTAAGTCGCATGCTCCAATATTTCCTTGTTGGATTCACCGTCTTCTCTAGAATGGATTTCACCTCTCGCTTGGACACCTCGGCTTGTTCATTTCTTTGGGGATGATAAGATGTTGCAATCTTATGCTACACATTGTACTTATTCAACAAGCCTTGTAAAAACCTGTTTTTGAAGTGAGAACCCCCCTCGCTAATTATGGCTCTTGGAATTCCAAACCTTGCAAAAATGTTAGCTTGCACAAAATCTGAAACCACTTTAGAATCATTAGTTGGGGTGGCCTTAGATTCAACCCATTTCGAGACATAATCAACAACAAGTAAGATATAAAAATTCCCATGGGAATTCACAAAAGGACCCATAAAATCAATACCCCATACATCAAAAACTTCAATAAATTGAATAAAAGTTTGTGGCATTTGATTTCGAGCACCTAGATTGCCTGTTCTTTGGCACCTATCACAAGTTGTGCAAAATATATGTGCATCCTTAAACAAGGTTGTCCAATAGAAACCACTTTCAAGTACCTTGCAAGCGGTTCGTTTACTCCCAAAATTTCCTCCGCAAGCATAGGAATGACAAAATGACAAGATAGAATTAAATCCAGATTCGGGAACGCACCTTCGTATTACTTGGTCGCTGCCATGTTTCCATAAGTATGGATCATCCCACATATATTGGTTCCCTAACCTCTTAAGTTTGTCCCTCTCAGCACGAGACAAATTCTTTGGGATTTGTTTAGAAACTAAGTAATTCACAATATCTGCATACCATGGTTCTCCAAATGCAATTGAGAATAGTTGCTCATCCGGGAAACTTTCATGCAATGGGATAGCTTCTTTGTCCACAGCAAGTCGGCTCAAATGATCCGCAACGGTTTTCTCAATTCCTGTCTTGTCCTTGATTTCAATATCAAACTCTTGCAAGAGTAAAATCCATCGTATAAGCCTCGGTTTCGCTTCTTTCTTTGTAAGCAAGTACCTAACTGCTGCATGGTCAGAAAAGACAACAAATATTGTACCAATTAGATAAGAGAGAAACTTTTCCAAAGCAAAAACAATAACTAATAACTCATTTTCAGTGGTTGTATAGTTTTGTTGGGCTTCATTTAACGTTCTAGAAGCATAATAAATAGCATGAGGTATCTTCCCAACACGCTTCCCAAGCACCGCACCAACCGCATAGTCACTTGCATCACACATGAGCTCAAAATGCTTTCTCCAATTCGGTGGTTTAATGATAGGGGCTGAAATCAAAAGTTCTTTCAAACGATTGAATTCCGCCACACACTTTTCATCAAAGTTAAAAACCACATCTTTTTGCAATAAGGTAAAAAGTGGCGATGCTATCTTGGAAAATCCTTGATGAATCTACGATAGAAACCTGCATGACCAAGAAAAGAGCGTATCTCCCTCACCGTAGTGGGAGGGGTTAGAGCACGAATAAGGTCTATCTTAGATTTATCAACTTCCAAACCTTTAAAAGATATTATATGGCCTAAAACTATGGCATGAGTTACCATGAAATGGCACTTATCCCAATTAAGCACTAGGTTTGTTTCAACACAATGTTCAAGGATTAGTGATAAATTGTTCAAATAAAGGTTAAATGAATCACCAAAGACACTAAAGTCGTCCATGAACACTTCAATTATGTTTTAAACGTATTCTGAAAATATACTTACCATACACCTTTGAAAAATAGCTGGAGCATTGCACAATCCAAAAGGCATCCTTCTATAAGCAAAAGTACCGAAAAGACAAGTGAAAGTGGTTTTATCTTGATCCTCCGGTGCTATCACAATCTGATTATAACCTGAATAGCCGTCAAGAAAGCAATAATAAGAGTGTCCAGCTAAACGTTCAAGCATTTGATCAATAAAAGGTAATGGAAAGTGATCTTTTATAGTAGTGGCATTCAATTTCCTATAATCAATACAAACCCTCCAACCGGTTTGCACACGAGTTGGGACAAGTTCATTCTCATCATTCTCCACCACAGTCACACCTGATTTCTTTGGTACAACTTGTACCGGGCTTACCCACTTGCTATCGGATATGGGGTAGATAACACCCACTTCCAAAATCTTGAGTATCTCCTTTTTCACAACTTCCATCATAGGGGGGTTCAAACGACGCTGCACTTCCCTTGTAGACTTTGCATCATCCTCCAAACGAATTTTGTGCATACAAACGGCAGGGCTTATACCCTTGATATCGGCAATTATCCATCCTATGGCCGTTTTGTGCTTCCTTAGCACCCTTAAAAGTTTTTGCTCCTGTAATGCACTAAGCTCATTAGAAACAATCACAGGTAACTCTTCATTGTCCCCCAAGTACAAGTACTTTAAGTGACTAGGAAGAGGTTTCAATTCTAACTTTGGATATTTAACAATAGAAGGTAAAAGTTTCTCATCACTGCATGTAAAAGAAATAAAAGAGATATTATGAGTTTCCGGGCATCCTTGTAGTGAGTTAGGATCACCAAGGTCTTCTTTGACTTCAAAACCACACTCTACGCCATTATGAATGGATGTAGTTAGAACGGTTTTTAAAGCATCATCACCATTCAATTCAAACACTTGTTGTGCCAATGCATCCATAACATCAACGGAGAAGCAAGAGTGGACATCACTAGGATATCTCATCGTCTCGAAAATGTTGAAACGTATTACTTCTCCATCAAACTCTATAGTTAAAGTTCCCTTATCCACATCAATAATGGTCTTCGCCGTTTTCATAAAGGGACGTCCAAGTAGCAATGGAAGAGACGAGTCCGGTGAATATTCGTCCATCTCTAAGACACATAAGTCAGCTGGAAATACAAGTTGGTTAACCTGCATAAGAACATTCTTAACAATACCCATAGAGTAGACATTAGAACGATCGGCTAATTGTAACACAATTTCAACCTTTTTGAGAGGACCTAAATCAATTGAATTATACATAGATGCAGGCATAACATTAACGGATGCACCTAAGTCTAACATTTCTTTGTTAAATGTTTTGTTACCAATTATGACGGGAATGTCAAATCTACCCGGGTCTTTGCATTTCAGTGGGAGTTTGTGTTGTAAGATTGCCGAAGCATTCTCCCCCACACTTAGTACTTCATTACCTTTGAGCTTTTGCTTATTGGTACACAAGTCCTTCAACACTTTTGCATACTTTGGAACTTGCTTTATAGCATCAATGAGTGGTATGTTCACATGAATCTTCTTAAGAACATCTAAAATCTTCTTTTCTAATGCTTAGAACTTTCAAATCTGCGAGGAAAAGGTAAAGGAGGAACATAAGTAGGAATAGGAGTTTTAGAGTTAGGAATAGGTACCTCAGAAGTTTGGGGAGAATCCTCATTTTTCTCCTCCAAAACAGGTTCATTTGGTGTTTCCATATTTCCCTAATCAGTAACTTCGGGTTGCACAAGTTGTGTAGCACTTCCCAATGTAATTGCATTCACATCTCCTTTTGGATTAATAGGTTGAGAAGGGAGTTTCCCACTATTTTGTGCCTTCAATTGGTTCAACTCAAGAGCCATAGAACCAACTTGGGTTTGAAACTCCTTCATCGTGCTCTCCGTTCTTTGCATAAAGGATTTCATCAACTCTTCCATACTTGACCCTTGACTTTGAGGTTGTTGTTGTTGTTGAAATTGTTGACGCGGCTGAAATTGTTGTTGTTGAGTTTGGAATCCACCCGAATTGATGAAATTAGGTTGTTGGACCGCTCCTTGCTTGTTCGCATAGCTAAAATTGGGGTGATCTCTCCATCCCGGATTGTAAGTATTGGAATAAGGATCATACCTTCTTTGCTGATTTGGAAAAACCGCATTAGCTTGCTCATTGACGTCTTCATATCCTTGATGAGAATTTGGTATAACCTCGGCTGCGACTTTTTGCATCATTGCCGTCATGTTGCCCATTTGTTTACGAAGTTCATCTACCTCGCTAACTTCATTCACTCTTCTAAGAAGCACGTCCGAACCACGACTCACAAATTGTTGGGAGTTCGCTGTCATATTTTCAATCAACTCTCTAGCATGAGTCACCGTCTTGCTTACCAGTGCACCTCCTCCCGCAGCGTCAATAAGATTCCAATCACTTGATTGGAGTCCTTCATAGAAATATTGGATAATCATAGCATCGCTGAATTGGTGATGAGGATATCTTTCCACCAATATCTTGTATCGTTCCCAACAATCATATAAGGATTCATCCACATTTTGCTTCATTCCGCAAATCTCTTTGCGAATTTGAGTAGCCTTTGACGCAGGAAAATATCTCTCTAGAAAGAGTTTCTTAAGCCCATTCCATGTTGTGACACTTCCGAAAGGCAAATAGTATAACCAATCCTTAGCACTATCTTCCAAAGAGAATCGGAAAACCTTCAACATAGCACCATCCGCCTCCATATTTGCTGGGAGCATAGCCGTGACAATGGTGTGGAAATCCATAAGATGCTTGTTTGGATCTTCATTCACCATGCCATGGAACTTTGGTAATTCTCTAAGCAGTCCCGGTTTTATCTCAAAAGTAGAGTTAGTTTGAATACATCCCTGATGTATATCCAGATTGTGAGAAGCTAAGTCCTTAAGTGAACGATTTGCAGAGTCACCCATTGGTTTTTCTTTTTCTTCTTCTTCTTCTTCTTCTTCTTCTCCTTCTTCAAATGGTGGTTCTTTTTCAACCGGAACCTCTTGTGCAACAACTTCTTCTTTTACTTGCTGGAAAGTACCGTGTTCTACTTCCAAGTGTTGTGCCTTGCCTTGGTTGGAGTATTGTCCCTTTTCGAGTAGATATCCCGCACCTTGGATAATTTCAATCTTTAGAAGCCAGAGATTAGGTACCTGAAAAACAATTCTCGGAAACAAGTAAGAAACAAGACAAGAAATGAAAAGCAAGTATGCAAGCAGAAAATAATAAAAAGAAACTAAAAACTAGATAACAAGCCGAATGCCTCCCCGGCAACGGCGCCAAAATTTGATCGGTTGTCAGCCGACACAAAAATAATTCACTTCCTCACTTAACTAAATATGAATATAGTATTCGATAAGAAAGAGTTCGTATCCACAGTGAGGCGATTATTTTTATGCAATTTTCAGATTCTTAAAATAACCCAAGGTGTGATTGTGTTTTTATCAAAGTAATAAAACTAAATAAAGCAAAGTGAATAATTGGAATAATCAATAAGGAGAAGATATTGGTCACGGGATAGTATCATTCACAAGCATATATTTTTCATCTACGATTAGAATTGGTAATTTAATCTCGCAATTATCAAAAGCCCTAGGATATCTTGATCGCAAGAGTATCCCGTTTATTCCCTAATTTTATCACAAACAACATTAAAAGATGTTATTGCGAAAACTTCTTAAAAAGCAACCTAAAGTGTAAAAGCACAATTAGGTTTAACTCCCTAAGAGCAATAAGTTCTACGAAATAAGACTAATCAATGCAAACAAACGTGTAAAAGCACTAATTCGTTTTAACAAAGGTTACGATTCATATGCGATTAAAAAGATGTATCACTACAAGTAATAACCACAAGATGCTACTAAAAATCAGAGAAAACAACTTTTACGTATTGAAAACCCTAATATAGCTATAGAGATGAAAACAAATCCAATTGATTCCGGACTCAACCAAACTAGTATTCAAATCATATAATAATAAAACCGATGAATCATAAACGATAGAATTGAGACAAAACTAATTCATAGAATCAAATAATATGCTTGAAGAATTCAACTTTTATCCCATAACCAATAATGGTATTTAGTTACTCATAATCATGGAGTTCATCATCATCTTAATCAAAGGAAGAAGAATACACATAAGAGAAAACAAACCCTAGAATATAGTTTTCCAAAACTCCTATAGAAGAATAATAATTGTGTAAAAATTGTGTGTAAATTGTGTGTCCCAAAATTTGTAGAAAACTTCCATTTTATAGCTTTTTCTCCTTCCAAAATTAGGTTTAATATTCAAGTCCATTAGATAGAAGTCCACCAAGCCCACAAGTGAGAGAAACCCGTGTATAATTTCTGTCCCAAAAATGCTCGCCGGAAAACTGGTTTTTTGGACGGAAAATGGCCGGAAAGCCTTAGTCGGCAACCTGAAAATCCACCTCCGTCCAAGGAATATTCCGTTTGCGATTCTGTTATATTTCACTGTTGACTAACGGTCGTTAACGGTTGACTAGGTCAAGTTCTGAGTCACTGAGTTAGGACCGAATCAGCTAGCCAACTCGGCTGACTAGTTTGGGCAAGAACTTTTCACGGCCAAGATGGCCGTGACTTCTCTACACTCCAGCCATTACGGCTGTTCAAGCTTACTTTCCACCAAAACCACCAGTTTACTTTACCATTAGCATCAACTGTAATTACCACCATGTGCATCAATCTGCAGCTTCTATAACTCATGAAAATCCTCATTGTTCACTGCCACCAATTCATCCATTAATAACAGCTGCATCTCAGTCATTGCAACTGTCGTTTATCAACACCAATTCTTGAATTGTAACTTCAGCACCTCATTCTGTAGCTTTATGCCCTAGCCACTTTGCTACCAACTCCAGATAACAACCTTTCCATAAAATTACATAGAATCAACATCTATAATTTCTCTGCAGGTCCATTCTAGCACCAACCCAACCACCTGAAACTACACACAGCAACTCCATTGCAGTTACGGTTCCATATCCTGCATTCATTCAGTTCCACCACAGTAACAGCTGCACTAAACATACATCTGTAATACCGACTGAAGCTCAGAAGTTCACCAGCATCTTTACCTTAAACCTCTTCTGCCAATCCAATACCACCAGTGACCCAAACTCCTTTCCTTCAATGCAACAGCTGCTATCATTTCAATGTAATGCACAGAAGAAAAAAACACCGCAGTCTAAAGCCAGCATCTCAGCATCAATTTAACCACCAGCTCCCACAGTACCCCTGCAATGCCATTTCCCCTGCTCTTGCTTTACATCTCCATCTTCCATGTATCACTTACAAGACCACCTGCAATTCACTTCAGTTAACTCCATGGCAACTTCATTGCATGCAGCTCCATCTCTGTCTTTAGTGAAACAGCCACCATCGTTGCAACCTCAGTCACCTGCACCTATGCCATCTTCCCAATCCATGATAAACAACTACAAAACACCATTAATGCCATGTCCTGCTTCTGATTCAACATCACCGCCAAAATCAAATCAAACCCTAACTCCAATTCCTTGCTTCCACAGTTACAACCAAAGCAACCATCAATTACAATACCCAGAACTAGAAACTGCAATCCTTATTGCATCATGTTTTCTTTTTGTTCTTCCTTGTCTCAGTTGCACAGCTGCCACCACTTGAGACACAACACCATAGAACTTCAAACTCATATTCCAGCAACCTAAACATACATCTAACCATCATCTCCAACCTTTAATCCAACAACATAACCCATATCGAATTCGAATTCATCACAGAAAACCCTAACTCTAACAATTGTTCTCAGTTCATCTCAGACACAGAATCATCACAAATCACTCTCCCTTAGCAGTTCTTGGCCTGTTGAATTCTATATTATCACCTACCACAATGAGATGGAGGTGGCCATTTTAGAAGACTCATTTTACATATGGTGTTAGTTGTTGATCCATGGTAGGTTAGCCTCCATAAGCATAGTGGTTAGCCTCCATAAGCATAGTTATTAGCCTCCATAGGCATAGTTGTTAGCCTCCATATGCATAGTTGTTAGCCTCCATATGCATAGTTGTTAGCCTCCATAGGCATAGTTCTATTCTTCTTTTGTAATCTATAAATAGGCATTTGTAGTATCATTTGTAATCATCCAAAAAAAATATCAAAAATATTGTATTCTTGTTATCTAAACACTCAATCAATGAATCTCTCTATTTTGGTTCAATCTTGATATGGTATCAGAGCAAGGTTAAGGATCCTTGTATCTAGTATTGAACCATGGGAGATTCAGATACAGAAAATTCTAAAACCACAAAACCTTCCGAGACAATTATTTTTCAATCCGATGGGTCATCGTTCAAGGCAGGAATTACTTTGGATCACTACACCAAATATGGGATTTAGCAACTCAGATTCGCAACCGACATGTAGCTGTTGCGAATTTTCAGTTGCGAATTTCTGTTGCTAAAAATTCGCAACTGCCAGGTGTTGTTGCTAATTTCGTAACTGTTGTACCTCAGTTGCTATTCGCAACTGTTTTTGTTTTAGGCGTGCGAAGTACCCGTGTGACAAAAAACACCCGCAAACACTTTTTTTACTTTTTTCCCCAAGCATGCAAATTTCGCGTGTGCACTCATCTTATCCTTAGAGAAATATCCCAATACGATTCATAACTCATCCTCTCCTCTCTCTCACTCTCTCTCCCGAAGAACTGCTGAAGAAAAATACTCTCCGCCATTGAATCTTTCCCTCGGTAAAAATCAGAGGAAGCTAGGTATGGATGCCGATTAGTTTTTGCTATTTAGTGTTTTAATCGATTGATGATGCTTTTTCTCTGAGTGTGTAATAATTAGGGTTTGGTAGATTGGTTTTGATAGTTAGGGTTTTGTATCTTTTTGTTCAAATCGATTAGTGATGTTTTGTGTGTGTGTGTATTTTGGTTGATTGATACTTAGGGTTTTATGTATTTTGCTTAAATCGATTAGTGATGTATATTGTTTGTGTATTTTTGGTAGATTGATACTTAGGGTTTTTTGGATTTTGTTTGTTAAGCATATGAATAAGTTTGAATTGGTTTGGAATTGAGATTTTCAGGTAAGAATTAAACCCCTTACAATTTCAGGTGGATTATCGATAGGTGAGTAAGAGTACTATAAGTTTTAAATTCCAGAACTTTTTAAATTCCAGAACTCTAGGTCAAAAGAAAATGGTACTCAATTGCTTGATGAAATTTCTGAATGATAGGGTGTTATGATGAACTGTTTTGGTAGCAGCTTAATCTTCTTAGAAATAGAATTTATGTGGAGGTTCCTTGTAGAGGTGTAAGCCCTCTGTTCGACCCTTCTGTTACAGAAGCTAGTTGTAGCTTGCTAGTGTAATTGCTAACATATTTGAGATAGGCTAATAAACAAATTCATTCAAGTATCTTTTTTGCTCTAAGTTGTAACCCAATGACCTCACTTATCTTAATTTCTGCTTGTTTTAGCTTGTTGGAAACTAAGCGGAGAAGCAACCATCCGATACCGAAGTTAAGGCAGCAGTATGTGAGGTTTGTGGGGATTCAGGTGCTCTGCAGTTGCTGGTTGATATTCTTAAAACCAAGTAAATACCAAAACCCTTTTAATAAATTTAATTATATTTACTTTCACTTCTTCGGATTAATTAAGCTCGAGTCTTTAATTTCAATGTATACAGTATAGTTTTTATTAGACTTTCGGTGTTACAAGTGCATAGAAGTTGATCAGAAGAAATAGAGCAGTATAATTTATCGACGAGGGCGAAAGTAACTTCCATGCCTGTTCTTGAAGGAAGCTGAGCATGCTCTGCACCTATGCTTAAGTGAACAAACTTAAGTACACAAGCTAACATCATCCAGATTTTGAATGTTTCATTTATATATCAGGGTGATGACAAACGGTAGCTGATCAGTCTGTGTACCGGTGCGGTAACATTTAACAATTGGAAATCACTTTTAAGTTCCCGTAATTTTTGATATTTGAGCATTGATAGAATACATCATTTCTATTTTTAGGAATAAGTAGGAAGTTGGATTTTTTTGTGCTGCAGATTGAAAGTACTACCTTTAGAGCGGCGAAATGGTTGATAATACTTAAATTAAATTCATGAGGACGTTTGTTGTTACGGTAAGCCTAAGTGATGTATTTGTTATTGCACAGTTATCCACATAAATTTTTTCTTACATACTATAACCAAAGCAATTGGCTCATTTGAAAGCAACTTTAAATGAGTGGAAACTCCTGTGCAGTTTAAGTTGGTGATGACCGTAAGAAAACCCATGAACAGCGTGATAAGTGAGTGGGAATTTGCTTAATTTTAAGCCAATTTTAACTATATGTGTCATGGATCTCCTTAATCTGTGATTAGGCTGCTGTACCATGCAGCCCTCCTGGCCTGCCTTAGTATGACCCTTGAAACTCAGCTGGATTGCTTTTAACGTATAATAGGATAATTGGTCACTAATTATTCTTTTATCTTTAGATAGTACTGCACTTCTGATATGCCATAGGGTATCTTGGGAAACAGGTCCGTACCGGTCCGGTATACACTTAGTGGTTGCTTTTATTTGCAACAAATAAGATTGCTCTTTTCACATCAGTACTAACTTCGATTGTTGTATTTGGATTCAAATTTATAGGCTGCAGAGTTGGGATTCGGTACTGCCTTTGGAATGGATGATGGGATTAGGCACTAAAACATGTAATTGTTGCACTCTATCTTGAAAAGTCCTTTACTGAAGAAATGTTAGCAGTTCAGTACGGTATATTTCGAAGTCTTTTGTTCATTTAATTTCTTGACTTGAATCCTTTATCTTATTTATTCAGTTTTCAAATACCTGCAAAGGTTTGGAATTAATCAGAGTGAAACAAATTAGAGTATCTGCATTACTTCATAAGGATCGTGGAATGAACGTTCAAATGATTACAATTTCAGACTTAACTCGCAAGTGTGAGAGCTAGCATTCAAATTTACAAATAAGGGTTGAAGCTAAGGTATTTGGTAGTGTGAATTCTTGGAAGTCATGTCATTTTCAATTTTATAACACTGAATTAAGAGCGATGTACAGTTATGTTCGACAACTTTTCTCATTTTGCATGTGCAATGGTTTTCTCAACCACCAGCCCTTTACCAAAGTTGCGCAGAAAACGATATGTAAAGTACAATTATATACTCAAAGATTCTTGTCATATTTTCTTGTTTTTTATAGTGGTTATGTGTAGTTCTTATTGCTTATATGGTTTTTTAGATGGATATTCTGCAAAGAAGGATAAAAGATGAAGATAAAAACGGGACTTCAAGGCCATGGATTGGTATTATGGTGGATAATTCTCAAGCTGACATTGTGGCTCACAGACATGGTATGGTAGGCAGATATTTTATGCTTCTTGCTTTTACCTGTCCTTGCATCTCTGGAAATGGATGGTACGAGTAATAACAGAGTTGGTGGTGACCATGTCTACTTAGATGCGAAGTGAGGCAACTGTGTTGCTCCCAGACAAACAGAATATGTAAGTGGAAGCTAAGAAATGAAATCCATGCAACTGTCTTTCTCCCAGACACACATAATACGTAAGTGGAAGCTAAGCAATGAAATTCGTTCGCCCCGAGCACCATTATGATTGAAAACCTGCTGGAATTTTGGTTTATGCTTTGTGAATTATTTTTCTGGTAATCCTTACTGATGCATAATCCTCACTGATGTCATCTTTCAGTTCATAATTTTTCTTTTATTACCATCAAGTACTACTACAAACTGAAAAATATGCTAAATTTATTGGTAATTTTAATATATATAGGTATTTTGCTGACTGCAGGGAGGACAGATTGATATCAAAGGACGTGAATCAGCATATTGAACTGACAGACATGTCATCACAATTTTGTAAGTCGAAATAATATTTCTGTAGTGCTTGCCATATTCGCAATTTTGTTATTGATCTTTCTATATTCTTCTAAACCTATTGAACTGACAGACATGTCATCGTAATAGGTGAAGAATCCATTCGAAGAAGATGTGGTAGTTAGGATTAAAAACTGTATTGATTTTGGCTTCGAGTTACAGACAAGGTACACATTTATCTCTCATCTGTTTCAAAAGATTTAGAATCTTAAATATGACAACTTAGGTTTAATCTTTTCTTTATAGGGTTGATAAGGATGAATCAGCTAATACTGGCCCGGATTCTACATTTCAGATAGCTGCATCTTGGCAAGCCAATAAGAACTTCTTATTCAAGGTTAGCATCTGTTGGTTGAACCTGTTATACTCTATGTATCATACTATGTTTGCTAAATTAGTTATTCCTTTTTAATTTTATAAGGAAAAGTGGGTATGTTAGTTGAACCTGTTATACTCTATGTATCATACTATGTTAGCTGTTTTGTACAGCTCTTGAGCACACTGCACAAAATAGATTTCTACTCGAGTTTCTAGATTCATGTCTTTGTATGTACATGTACTGCCAGTAACCGCCTTTTGGCTCTTCACTCTATGTACATGTTCAATCCAGATGCACTATTTATTTCATTTCTCCATTTTTGCATTTTCTGTAACTAATACTTATGCATTATATTTGGGTTGCAGGATTGTCTTGTAAGCTGAGGAGTTGAACTCGCCATGCATTGAGATCAGATATTAACTTACAAGTAGGAGTTTCTTATATTGGGTCTTCTCTTCTGAAACTAAACTAAGTTGAGAGTCTTGATTGAAATCTAGAGTAAATGTGGCACAAGTGATAAAATGTTGTTGTTTCCTTCCCTTTCTTCTGTAAAATGTCTTGAATGTTTGAACATATATCCTTGATTATATGAATATCAATATAAGTGGTGCAATATTTGTTTGGTTGATTGATAAAATTTCAGGGTTTATGAGCAGTTCCTGGATACAAATGCAAATAGGGGATTTTTTGTACTAGGTCAATGAGGACTGACCTTTTTTTTTCTTCTGTTGCCAAATATTCGCAACAGCTGAACACAGTTGCTAAAAAATTTACCGCAACTTTTTGAGTCAGTCTCCATTGACTTGGTCAAGTATTCGCAACCAATAGTAAAAATTTCGCAACTGCTATGGAGTTGTTGCGAAATTTTTATGACGCAACAGCTGAAAACAGTTGCGAAAACAGTTGCGACCCAAAATTAGCAACAGCTACATGTCGGTTGCGAAAATTCGAGTCGCCCCCTGTCGCAACAGCTCAGTGCAGTTGCGACCCCGATTCGCAACAGTGGGACACAGTTGCAAAACTCCATTTTTGGTGTAGTGCGATGAATCAAATTATGATCTGTGGTCTCAAATCATTGAGATGCATATTGCTGAGAAGGAGAAGATCTCCTTTATTCACGGTACGTCTCCAGTTCCATCTAAAAATGATGATAAGTATGATAAATGGTACACAGAGAATCAAAAAGTCAAGAGATGGCTATTAATGTCTATGTCACCAGAAATAATGAAACGATATATTCGTTTACCTACTGCTCGTGAGATCTGGGATGCTGTTTCTAAGGCTTTCTATGATGGAGCAGTTGAACTACAAATTTATATCTTAAATCAAAGGGCTTTCTCTGCCAGGCAAAATGGTAGAACACTCCAAGTCTATTATGGGGAATTAGTAGAAATCTTCATTGAGCTAGATCACCGTGATAAGGTGATTCTGGAAAATGAAAAAGATGTTGAACTATATCGAAAATCAGTTCAACGTATGAGGGTGCATATTTTTTTTGCTGGGTTAGACAGTGAATTTGAACAAATACGTGGGGAAATTCTAAGGAAGGATCCCATACCTGAATTAGAACCTTGTTATGCTTTGGTACGACGTGAATCTGTCCGGCATACTACAATGAACAAAGGAACTGAAGTTGATACTTCTGCAATGGCAACCCATCGTCAATACAACATTAAAGATAAGTCTTCCACCTGCACTCATTGTAATAAACGTGGTCATAACAAAGACAACTGCTTCGAGATTGTCGGGTATCCAGATTGGTGGGATAATCTCGATCCCAAGAAAAAGAATTCCGCTGCAGCAGCACATGTGGTTAGCAATCTAACCTCCGCTATGGAAACAACCAATGGTAAGGTTTTTAATGTTTCGCAAGTTGTTCCTAATAACTCATGGATAATTGATTCGGGTTGCACAGACCATATGACTTTTGATTCCAGACAGGTTTCTCCTCTTAAAACATCCATACACAACTCCGTTTGCACAGCGGATGGATCTTTGGCTCCAGTAATTGGAGAAAAATCATTAAATATTACTGATACATTGAGTCTAGATTCGGTTTTAGTCGTTCCCTCTCTAAGTTATAATCTATTATCAGTTTCCCAAATTACTAAAGTCTTACATTGTGTTGTTATTTTTTGGCCTAATTCTTGTGTGTTTAAGGACATCCGAACACGGCGGACGATTGGATCTGGGGTTAGAAGAGGAAAGCTCTACTACCTAGATTTGGCGTCAAAAATTTCAGAAAGATTATCTAATGCTTTAGTTGTGAATGGTACTCAGGGGGAGAAGGAGAAATCACAAATTTGGTTATGGCATAGACGGTTAGGGCATGCTTCTTTTGGCTACTTAAAAAGGCTATTTCCTAGTCTATTTTCAAAGGTTGATATTTCTAGTTTTCAATGTGAAGAATGGGAACTAGCTAAAAGCCATCGTACTTTGTTTCCATCAAGTTTAAACTAAAGTCATATTCCATTCATGATTATTCATTCTGATGTTTGGGGGCCGTCTAAAGTTAACACTCTTGGAAGCGCGCGATGGTTTGCACTATGGCAAAAATATACATCTACAACTGGGGATTTACAACACTTTCCTAAACATTGTAGAAAGTCCTATGTTTTACAACTGATTTCAAAGGAAGCGTTGTTGTATATCATCACTACCAACACTTGGGAAACAAGGGGTTGGGAGAAGAAAACAAACGACAACTCCTTAAGCAAAATTGTTGCGACAACATTTAGCTATAACAACTTTGTTACATAAACATAGTGACTTAGCCTATCACAATTCTCATAAGTGTTGTTGAAGAAGACAAAAATATGATAATTTAAAATATGTTAGAGGAGAGATTCGAACATGAACCTAATGCATGGATGTCTAACTCATCAACCATCCTTACAGTTCACAAGATTTGGTGTTTTTTTTTCTTTTTTAGTAGAAACGTATAACAACACTTATAAGTGTTGTTGAAGTTAAAATATAGAATGTTGGGAAAAAAAGAGGTTGGCGGGATTCGAACATGAACCTAATGCATGGATGTCTAGCTCATCAACCATCCTTACGGTTCAAAAGAATTGGTGATTTTTTTTCTTTTTAATAGAAACGTTTTACAACACTTATAAGTGATGTTGAAGTTAAAATATAGAATGTATTACAACACTTATAAGTGTTGTTGAAGTTAAAATATAGAATGTATTACAACACTTATAAGTGTTGTTGAAGTTAAAATATAGAATGTAGGGAAAAAGAGGTTGGGGGGATTTGATCCTTAGCCTCTTGCATGGAAATCTACACCACTAACCATTCCTACACTATCACAAGTTCTGTCATGTTTGTGGTTCTTTAAAATACTAACTTCATGACAACCCTTTATAAGAGTTGTAAAACAAAATATAATGTTCAAAAAAAATATGCTCAAGTGACCGAGCCACAAACATCGCGAAGCCTTCTCAGAAAATTACTTATTTCACATAAGGGTAGTCTTGTCATTTTCACAATCTCCATAATGTTTATTGCTCTTATTTCCATCAAGGGTAATATGGTCATTTTCACATTTTATAATATTTACTTTACTTATTTTCGATAAGGGTAGTGTGGTCGTTTTTCAAAGTCTCCATAGTGTTTATTGCACCTATTTTCATTAAGGGTAATATGGTCATTTTCACATTCTGTAATATTTACTTTACCTTTTTCCAATAAGGGTAGTCTGGTCATTTCAAAGTATCCATAATATTTATTGCACTTATTCCCATTAAGGGTAATATGGTCATTTTCACATTCTATATTATTTACTTTACCTATTTCCCATAAGGGTAGTCTGGTCATTTTCACAGTCTCCATAATATTTATTGAACTTATTTCCATTAAGGGTAATATGGTCATGTTCACATTCTGTAATATTTACTTTACCTATTTTCAATAAGCGTAGTCTGGTCATTTTTCATAGTCTCCATAATATTTATTGCACTTATTTCTATTAAGGGTAATATGGTCATTTTCACATTTTATAGTATTTACTTTACCTTTTTACGATATGGTTAGTCTTGTCATTTTCACAGTCTCCGTAATATTTATTGCACTCATTTCTATTAAGGGTAATATGGTCACTTTAAAATTATGTAATATTTACTTTACCTATTTTCGATAAGCGTAGTCTGGTCATTTTTCACAGTCTCCATAATATTTATTGCACTTACTCCCATAATATTTATTGCACTTTAGTAACTCAGGTCTAACTTTAGTAATATTTGAACCTGTGATGTTCAATTATATTATATTTCGTCTTATGTACATCTGAATTAGAAACTCAAGTCTAACTCTAGTAATATTTGAGTCAGGTTATGCATACAATATACCAAAATAAGGTTTGTTTAAAGTTTCGGGGAATATTCCGAAGAAATCTTACATGTAAATGGATGGATTCATCATTCTTACGAAGTTTTCGGCTTATAATGGTCCACTCATGGCTAGGTTTCGACCTCGGAGCCATGGTATGCGTATAATATGCCAGAATAGAGTTTATTTAAGGTTTTGGGGAATATTCCGAAGGAATCTTACTTGTAAATGGATGGATTCATCGTTCTTACCAAGTTTCCGACTTCTAGTAGTCCATTCACAGTCAGGATTCGATCTCGGAGCCAGGGTACGCATATAATGTGCCAGAATATGGTTTGTTTAAGGTTTCGGAGAATATTCCGAAGGAATCCTACATGTAAATTGATGGATTCATCGTTCTTACGAATTTTCCGACTTATAGTAGTCCACTCACGTCAAGGTTTCGATCTCGGATCTAGGGTTTGCATACAATATGCCAGAATAGGGTTGATTTAATGTTTCAGGGAATATTCCGAAGGAATCTTACCTGTAAATGAATGGATTCATCGTTCTTACGAAATTTCTGACTTATATCAGTCCACTCACGGCCAGGTTTCGATCTCGGAGCCAGGGTTTGCATACAATACGCCAGAATTAGGTTTGTTTAATGTTTCGGGGAATATTCCGAAGGAATCTTACCTGTAAATGGATGGATTCATCGTTATTACCCAGTTTCCGACTTATAGAAGTTCACTCACGGCCATGTTTCGACCTCGGTTCCAGGGTATGCATACAATATGCCAGAATAGGGCTTGTTTAAGGTTTCAGGAAATATTCGAAGGAATCTTACCTATAAGTGGATGAATTCATCGTTCTTACCAACTTTCCGCTTATAATGGTCCACTCAGGGCCAGGTTTCAATCTCAAAGTAAGGTTATGCATACAGTATACCCAAATAGGTTTTGTTTAAAGTTTCGGGGAATATTCCAAAGGAATCTTACCTGTAAATGGATGGATTCATCGTTCTTGCCAAGTTTCTGACTTCTAGTAGTCCACTCACAATCATGTTATGATTCCGGAGCCTGGGTATGCATATAATATACCAGAATATGATTTGTTTAAGGTTTCAGAGAATATTCCGAAGGAATCTTACTTGTTAAAGGATGGATTCATCGTTCTAACTAAGTTTCTGACTTATAGTTGTCCACTCCTCACTAGGTTTCAACCTCGGAGCCAGTTTCTTCCTCGAAGTTGACAAATTTGTTTGTGTTTAAGGTTTCGAGAAATATTCCAATGGAAACTTACTTGTAAAAGGATATATTCATCGTTCTTACGATTGAAGTTAGAACCCTCCCAGAGCTTCATGATTCATATTTGAAGTTCGAATCCCCTCTGAGCTTCATATTTATCGTTCTTACCAAGTTTCCGACTTCTAGTAGTCCATTCACAGTCAGAACCCTCCCGGAGCTTCTTGGTTCATAGTTTGTATGTCGTTATACCACATTTGAAGTTCGAATCAACCCTAAGCTTCATATTTATCGATTTAGATGATGTATCATGCTTAATTTGAAGTCTCTCAGAGTTTATCGATTTAGAAACCCTCTCAGAGTTTTTTTGTTGATAGTATGTTTGTCTTTATACCATATACGAAGTTCGAATCAACCCTAAGCTTCATATTTATCGATTTCGATGATGTATCATGCTTAGTTTGAAGTCAGAACCCTCCCGGATCCTATTGGTTCACAGTTTGTATGTCGTTATACCAAATCTGAAGTTCGAGTCAACACTGGGCTTCATATTTATCGATTTCGATGATGAAACATGCTAAGTTTGAAGTCTGAACGCTCCCAGAGCTTCTTGGTTCATAGTTTGTATGTCGTTATACTACATTTGAACTTTGAATCGATACCGAGATTCATATTTATCAATTTCGATGATGTATCCTGCTAAGTTTGATGTTTGAACCCTCTTGCAGCTTCTTGGTTCATAGTTTGTATTTCGTTATACTACATTTGAAGTTCAAATCGACATTGGTCTTCATATTTATCGATTTCGATGATGTATCCTGCTAAGTTTGAAGTATGAACCCTCCTGGAGCTTCTTGGTTTATACTTTGTATGACGTTATACTATATTTGAAGTTCGAATCAACACATAAGCTACTTCATGACCTGTATAACTAGTCGAAATTACTTCGTGACCTATGTGACTAGTCGAAATTCAAACCGAAAGCACAAAGAGAAAGCACAAAGAAACACATCAAATATCGAATTCATTTCTTATTTTCAGCTTCATTCTTACACACTTTTTGTATTTTTTTATATCAGAATGTCGATAACAATGTCCTAAATTTATTGATATTTTTTTTGGATTTTATTTTCATGTCGAAGGTTGATAATAAACCGAATACATGATTTCATATTAGCACAAACACAAACACAAATGTTTCAATCCGTATGAGCATCACAAATAGAATCTCAACCGTCAGATTCTTTTCTCAATCCGTATGAATGGATGAAATGAAATCTGGTCCGTCCGTCATTTTCATTCACCAAACCCTTCTCAATCACTGAACTCTATCTTCATCTCATCCCTTCCGCTCTTTTTTTTTCCTCCTCCGCTCTTCGTCTCCTCCGTTCGAACCTTAGATTTCAAAACAAAAATAATAGCCCCCAAATCTCAATGTTTTTCTCTCTGAGAATTACACAGAAAGGAGATGGTTAGATGCTGGATTCATCCATCTCTAGAAGTTCTCGATTCCTCAAAACCTTCTTCTACATCTAGAAGAACCTCATCCCAATTCTCTTCAAAATATTTCAATTAAAAGTCAAAATCCAACTCAAAATTCTTTCAATTAGATTACTTAACCAGTTTCTTTAACCAAATTAGATTACCTAAACAGTTTCTTTAACCAAATTTCGGTAAAACCCTATTATTTATTCAACCAAATCGAACCAATTTTTTCAACTCTAGTTGTGGAATTGAATTCTGGTGGTGATAGGAAGATGATTCTGGATCTGTTGGTGATGAATTATAAGATGGGTGTTATTGGTCTGATGTTGAGTTAATGGGTTCGACGGATTTGAGCAAAGAAAAGACTAGAAGAGATGGGTTTGATTGATTCTGATGTTCTCAGGTTTGTTGGTGGTACTGATACAGATTGATGAAGCTAAGAAGATGTAAATGCAGTTGATGTAGATGTGCCTGTTTCAAGAGAGGTGGGATCTGATATACTGCAGGTGGTGGTGGTGAGTCTGTAGTGGTTTAACTGATGAATGGTGAATGCTTAGAAAAGTGCTAGAACTTGCAGCTGAAGGATTGCTTCTATTAAAGATAGTGTTAAGAGATTTATTCACAGGGGAAGGTAATGAAATCCAGATTTTTTTTCTCTCAATAATCTTTTCCTATCAAATCCAGGGTTTTATAAGTATGGGGATTTATTTGATTTTTTTATATCTTAAGCGGTTCTTTTAATTTTGGGGTTTTAATCAATTTGTTACTTCTATTTTATCTTTGATTCTTCAGCTGTTGTAGTTATGATTTAGGTGTTCTTGCTGTTGTAGTTATGATTTAGGTGGAGGAATTTGATTGAGATGAAGCTGTTGGTTTGTAGTGAGATTGAGCAATTGAGTCTGTAGCTGAGAACTGGTGATGGAGTTGCTGCAAGGAATGATATTGGGGTCCAGGCAGGTAGTCATCAGGCTGTATAGAAGAAGGCACTGATGTGGATGTGGTTAATAATGGGAAGAGATGTTCTTGACTGTAAAGGGTGCGATGTATGAACTATGAGCTTTGCAGAGTTTGATGTCAAAATAGCTTTAGTATCATCCATTGATCTACTTGACTTTTAATCATATTTAGATAACTTTGCTACCTGGTATAGGCTTAAAGCTAGTGAGCCAAATGTGTGCTTACTGGTGTTACTCTTGTTGGTCCTGATGCTTAAAACAACATCGCTGATGAACGAGTTAATTATGAGCAAAAGAACCAGTCACATACATACAACTAAGATCCTCCTCTTGGTGTATTAGCTAGACTGCATGGTGGTCACGGAGGGTATAGTCCGGGTGGAGTGGCAGTTTCAGCACTTGAACCAGTCGTCACCAAACCAACTCCAATTCCAGCCCCTAAACCAAAACCAGCTAGTGGAGGTTTGGGAAGTATGCAATAATCTCGCTAGATAGACAAGGAAAGGCACATGACATGTGCAGTAAAGGAATTACTCCATGGGAATGATAATTTGGCCGTGGGACATACTGTACAAGTTGGTGCATTGGAGTTGGTTCCCGGCTAATCATTTATCAGCAGAAAGTGGGACTTACAAATTACTATGTTGGATGTTTAATTAATTTCGCTAGAGATAGAATGAGTTGGTTTTGCTGCGTAATTGAGATTGCAGGAACTCTTTGTATGTATGTAACTTTTTAATTTTCATCTGTAACTAGTCTGGATTGGTTGTGAACTGGTGCAAGTATCATTTGGATGTGTATGGTGCTGCTTAACCGAGTTGGTGGTATTCTGGGTGATGCATGAAGTTACAACACAGCTGAGATTATGAGATGTTTACTGCAGCAACAATGATGAATGGAGGTTCTTGCTTTCTCGACTGAGAACAAAGGCAGCAGCAACATCAACAACAGCAGGTAATACTTATGGTATGGGCTCGCTATTTGGAAATGTAGGAATAAAGTGGTTTTTGAATATTTAAAACCCAATCCTACAGATGATCAGTGCAGATGGTGTGACTACAGACGGTCAAATACATGATTAGTGCTACAGATTTTGGTAATTCGTACATTGTGTTAGATCACTAGTACATTCTATGATTCACAATGTCGTGCAATATTGTTAGCTTCTGAATTGAGCTCATTTAGGATAGAATTTGCTTATTGGTAACTTAAATCATTGTCATCTGTGCTGATTTCAGCTTCACTTAGTCTCACCCAGGGAGAAATTCAGTTGGCAATGGTGGATTTGATTACCACTGCCACCATTATTACTCAATCCCAGAATTCCCAAGTTACGGATCTCGTTATTCTCGTCCTTCTCACAGTCTTTAGTGCTGGAATCTGCAGGAATCACTAAAGGTAATTGGAAATAATCAATAAATTCTTAGGCTAGAGTTTGATTTATTGTCATTCCGCAATGCCTTTCCAAATCATTAGAACTTATGGTGCAAGCTTTTTCTATATGATGTCTTACATCGTTTCTGATCTGTTTCTTATGCTGTTATACAGGTGGTCAGGCCTACCATTGTGCCTATGTGTCTGATTGGACTGGACAGGCTTTGTTCCACACTATGTAGTCGGGAACTAAACCACATTTGTATGATGGACAGTAGTGGTAAGTAGGTGGTGTCCATTTTCATTATCTTGTATTTTCAGTAAGCATCCTTGACTTCTCGCGTGAAAAATCAGTATCACAACTTCACATGTACTTTCACTTGCTTAAGGTCATGTTTTCCTTCTATATTGATTATGTAGGCAGTCCCCGTTGTATCTCTCATGGTGCCACGAAAAATTGAGGAGACATGATGGGCACAACAGGTTAGAATCTTTAGAATATTCATTTTTGTTATTTTTTGTTAATAGCTTATTTTTATCATACAGAAAAATGTAACTAAGTTATTTTGTTGGGCCCATTATGAAGTATAAGGAATGACCACTTAATGAGGATTGTCCCAACGTTCCTTCTTATTGACCCTCATAGTTTTGCAGTTTTAACCTTGTATTATAATAATTATTTCCGAATCTGTTGCTTAATTGAGTACCCTAACTTCCATACTGAACCACCCTTATATTTTAGGAGGCTTCCTTTTATCAAATAATGATGGTAGTCCATTCTGTTTCTATGCCTAATCGTAGAAATAGTTTTGTAGTTAGAATCTTCAGGTACTGCCGTAATGTTTCAGTACTAAGCGGTTTCACTTCATAAGTTCTAATGATTTTGAAAGTAAGGCATTGCGGAATGACAATAAATCAAACTTTGGGTGTTTATAAAAATAATTGAATGGTGCTGATATGCAGGGAATGGATCATGGTGCTAGAGCTATAGTTAGGAATGAAAATGTTAAATGGCCCGAGCTGCTGAAATTGTAGCTGAAATGTACCCTTAGGCAAATGAATGTGGAGGATGCAAAAGTCTAAGTCATGCTCAGTTGAGAAAGGACAAGCAACTGGTTTGATTCTGAATTGAAAGAAGAAGCTAAGTGCTCTGCCATGGGTATGGGTTGCAGGAATTGGAAAAGATTATTGGTACAAGTCATGGAAAGATGGGTTGGTCTGTGGCATTTTTGCCAAGACTTAGTTTCAGTTCGTTGTGGTCCTGATGCTATCATTTTCTTTTCTTTCGTTTCACAACACACTTTCATTGTGATTTGAAGTTAGATAGGTAATGTAATTTGAGTGGCAGGTCTTGAATGAATGTACATATGTTATAGTGGCAGATTAATATGAAATTATGAATGTGAAATGCTTTCGGCAATTTGGTTTCAGCTATAATTTTTTTTTCAAAATAATTTTATGCACACAACTTCTAATAAGTGTTGTGTTAAGAAGTTCTACTACCCACAACAATCATTGTAAAATAAAATCTTGCTACATTATCAGGAGTTGTTTAGGATAGTTATACAACTCAATGAAGTGTTGTGACAGCAGTATTCACAATTCTAATAGATGTTGTCTTCCAGTTTTCAACTACACAAGCCAAATATTGTGAAATAGTTTCTTTACAACATAACTATGTGTTGTCCAAGATAGTTCGACATCGCATACAAGAGTCGTACGAATCTTATTCATAATACTAGTAATTGTTGTTACATATGTTTTCACGATATTCAGCTTGTGTCGTCCAAGATAGTTCTACAACACAAGCAAGAGTGGTGTTAGGCTTTCAAAAAAAATCGATAGAGAATCACAACTTTGGCAAAATATTGTCGAACCATGAATCACAACACCATTTACAACTCTTAGTCAAGTATTGTAGAAAACCTTGGACTTTCTACAATACCCCCCTTCCATAACCCATGAAATGGAGTTGTCGTAGGGGTACTACAACTCTTAGATTGTGTTGTAAACGTTGTTTTTTCCCGTAATTCGTCACGTTTATTGATGATTGCACTAGGATGACATGGGTTTGCTTGATGAAATCAAAAGATGAAGTGAATAATTTATTTCAGAGGTTTCACAAATTAGTCAACACACAATACAATACAAAGATTCAAGTTCTTCGAAGTGACAACGGAGGCGAATATTTAAGTACTAATTTTCAACATTATCTAAGAGAATGTGGTATTGTTCATCAGACAACTTGTCCTAATACTCCTCAATAGAATGGGGTAGCTGAAACAAAAAACCGCCACTTGCTTGAAGTTGTGCGTGCTTCATTAATATCAGCTCATATGCCGTTAACTTATTGGGGTGAAGCTCTTACCTCTGCAGCATATGTGATCAACCGCACACCTTCCAGCACTATCATTTTTCAGACACCATTTCAAGCTCTCACTGAGGCAACAGTTTCACCAACAGTTCCAAACTTGCCTCCACGCATATTTGGTTGTGTAGCATTTATGCACTTACACAAGAACCAACGGAGCAAGTTATCTCCCCGAGCTTTAAAATGTGTCTTCGTGGGATATGCTGCAAGTCAGAAAGGATATAGGTGCTACCATCCTCCAACTAAACGAATGTACATCACATTGGATGTTAAGTTTCACGAACACGTGATGTATTACTCGAAGTCTGAACTTCAGGGGGAGTATGAAAAAGAAATTCAGACTCTTGACTATGAAGAAGACATAATCGAAGAAGATGCTGTTCTTGAAATTCCAAAAGAACAGAAAGTTAGCGGGGAAGAAATTAACACAGATGGTGAAATTGAAGCTATAAATGAAGTTGAAGAAGATAATGCAGATGGATCAGAAGATAATGCAGATGAAGTTGAAGAAGATAATGATAGATCACTAACCCCAATCCAACCGTTCAAAGATGTTCTTGAACCTGCAAAGAAACAATTGCCAGAACGTCGGAATAGAGGTATCCCTAAAACTATGTATGAACCTGATATTTCATCAGAAGCTAAATATCCCATGAGTAATTATGTCTCTAATCACCGTCTGACCGAATCAAATAAGTCATTTGTGAATCAATTATCTACTGTAGTTATTCCTAACAGCGTGCAGGAAGCATTATCTGATCCGAAATGGAGGGAAGCTATGATCGATGAGATGAAATCCTTACGAGAAAATAATACTTGGGACATGGTTGAATGTCCCGAAGGAAAGAAAGTCATGGGATGTCGTTTGGGTTTTTACAGTCAAATACAAGGCAAATGGTGAAATTGAACGCTTTAAGGCAAGATTGGTTGCTAAAGGGTATAGCCAGACTTATGGTGTAGATTATAATGAGACATTCGCACCTGTAGCTAAATTGAATACAGTGCGAGTCTTGTTGTCTCTTGCTGCAAATTTGGGTTGGCCATTGCAACAATTTGATGTCAAGAACGCGTTTTTACATGGAGATTTGTCCGAAGAAGTGTATATGCAGCTTCCACCAGGAATGATGGAGTCAGAGTTGCATAACGAAAAAGTTTGCAGGTTAAACAAGTCATTGTATGGTCTGAAACAATCTCCGAGAGCGTGGTTTGGAAGATTTACCAAGTCTATGAGAGCATTTGGTTATCGCCAGGCAAATTCAAATCATACTTTATTCTTAAAGAAAAATCGTGGTAAGATTACAGCTTTAATCATATATGTAGATGACATGATAGTTACAGGAGATGATCCAGAAGAAAGAAAGGCTCTCCAAAATTATCTATCAAGTGAATTTCAGATGAAGGATCTTGCTTCTTTAAAATACTTCCTTGGAATTGAAGTATCTCGATCAACAGAAGGAATATTCTTGTCACAAAGAAAATATGCCCTTGATTTGTTGGAGGAAACAGGTATGACTGCATGTCAACCTGTAGATACACCAGTAGAGCCAGGTTTGAAATTACGTTCGGATGGCAACCAAGTACCTATTGATAAAGGAAGATACCAAAGGCTCGTGGGTAGACTAATGTACTTGGCACATACAAGACCCGATCTTGCATATGCATTAAGTATTGTTAGTCAATTCATGCATAATCCTAGAGAAACACATATGAATGCGGTAATGTGAATCCTAAGATACCTGAAGTCTTCTCCAGGAAAAGTGATCTTGTTTAAGAAAGGTCAAGACTTCAAAAGTATAGAGGCATATACTGATTCTGACTATGGTGGGTCATGCGATGATATGAGGTCTACTTCAGGATATTTTACCTTCGTTGGGGGTAATCTTGTTACATGGAGAAGCAAAAAGCAAGGAGTTGTTTCACGATTAAGTGCAGAGGCGGAATGGCGAGGTATGGCGATGGGTATCTGCGAAGTGATGTGGTTAAAACGTCTGCTATCTGAATTGGGGTATCCTCCCAGGAAACCAATTCGTTTGTATTGTGATAACAAAGTGGCGTGTGATATTGCACACAATCCAGTTCATCATGATCGCACAAAACATGTGGATATAGACAGGTTCTTCATTAAGGAGAAGTTGGATAATGAGGTCGTGGAGTTACCTAGAATTAGATCGGAAGATCAGGTAGCTGATATTTTAACTAAAGCAGTTCCAAGTAAGGTATTTCGGAAGTTTGTTGGCAAGCTAGGCATGAGCGACATATATGCACCAGCTTGAAGGGGAGTGTTGAATTCTATATTATCACCTACCACAATGAGATGGAGGTGGCCATTTTAGAAGACTCATTTTACACATGTTGTTAGTTGTTGATCCATGGTAGGTTAGCCTCCATAAGCATAGTGGTTAGCCTCCATAAGCATACTTATTAGCCTCCATAGGCATAGTTGTTAGCCTCCATATGCATAGTTGTTAGCCTCCATATGCATAGTTGTTAGCCTCCATAGGCATAGTTCTCTTCTTATTTTGTAATCTATAAATAGGCATTTGTAGTATCATTTGTAATCATCCAAAAAAAATATCAAAAACATTGTATTCTTGTTATCTAAACACTCAATCAATGAATCTCTCTATTTTGGTTCAATCTTGATATGGCCATCATACCCATCGGAGTTCATCGAGCACAACCATTTACTGAAATTGATTAACATCAACAGCACACGAATTCGACCCATCTCCTGAATTGAAACACAAATTCAGATTCAACCAATTTCTCTCGAGCTTCTTCTCTGATTCAAATCCCTACAATTTCCATCTTCTTCAATAACTCGAATTCATCAATCTACCAGAGATTCACAGAAACCCCCATCTTCTATTCAATCTCTCGATTTAATGGCTACTCTGCAGCTTCTCTTTCTCAATTTTTGGACAAAATGATTGAGATGAATGAGAGAAAGATTTCTCTCAATTTAGGGTAATGAGGTGGGTTTATACCCAATGACTGGTCACCTTGATATGGGATACCCAGATAGTCGCCCCTTAACCACAGCTAGTCTTTGTTTAACTGTGAATCAGTCCTTTATGCTCCTTTTCGCTCCAAATAGACGCTCTCCTGTGGATTGGTCCTTTGTGCTCCTTTCCGCTCCAAATAAAAGCCTTATTTCGCCTTCTATCAACAATAGCCGTCTCTTACTCCTGATACTCACTTCTTCTCTTCAGTGAGAGTCATCACTAAAGTTGTCGTGCTTTTCAGAAAAAATTCGCATCACTGAAACCGAAAAACTTTTCAGACATGGATGAAGAAATAAAAGCAAATATGAGAAATAATCGCCTCCCATAGCATTTGCGCCTTTTGCCCTGTTTCTTCTTCTTTTGCTCCAAACGACTCCAAAGTACCTAAATACTCAAAAACAAACATAAGATACATAATTTACAAGAAAAATAATAGAGAAAGCATAAACAATAGATAAATATTAAGGTGTTTTAGACACCTATCACTGATGCAAGTTAGTGCAGTATATATGCCAGCATCGATTCTCTTCTGCCCCCATCTTATCTAAATTGATCGTGATCGTCTTTTTTATTCCAAAGGAGGCATCATGTAACTTCAGTCTACATTGAGCACTGAGAAATCTAGGTGATGGCGTATCAGTGACAAGCATGTCTCTCTTCATTGCTGTAGCTCTCTTTTCTGTCGGTTCTTCTTCCATTACAATGACACAAAATAGCATTACTCATCATTATCTTAAGATATGAAAGCTCTTATTCCTTATTAAATGGTGACTGCATTGAAAGATTAAAGATTAGTAGTCTATCTTACAATCTTTTAGATTACAAATGGACTCACCTTATAGATATGGCCATGTCCCATGATTAGGATAAATCTATTCTCAAGAGTTCCATTATTTGATTGTTTAGTAACTAATTACTTCTCTTATACTTAAGGTGGAACGCACTCGGTTGAGCCCAGTAGCAAGCGTCCGCCTGACTCCATTTCAATGGATAGGCTTTCTTGGGTTTCAACTTCTCTTAGGTCTTGGAATTCTCCTGCATCTAAACAACTACAGGTGTTTTATTTTATAATCTTCTAATCCACCTATTTTAGTTACATTAGTGTTTTAATCTCATCATCATCTAATTTATGTGTTAAGATATAAGACCACACATCTTCTCATACAAAAATAAATAAATTATTTTTGGCTCTAAGTGAGGGTAGGCCGAAACACTCAGCAATCTGTTGTCACATTCCCTTGTTTTCTTGATGCAGCACTAACTTATTTACTGTTAGCTAAAAATGTTATAAATTAACTTGTGATAACTTATCTATGTATTATTTCTGTTTAGTAGAATCTTGTTATCAGATGCTATGGAGCGTACCCATTTCCTGAATTTAGTGGATGCTTTAAGTTAGTTAGTTTCCCATTGTTAGAGTGTCACTGTATTTGTAATTAAATCTAGAATACCCTACCATGTGATAGATTGGAGAGGACATAACTGTCAACATCGCTTTAGTAGATGATTATTGGACTTGAACTTTCTGTCAATCGTATGTTGTTGTCTTCTTGGGCCCAAATTTCCCAGATAATGATAGAATTATGAGCTTGTTAGGAATATATTGGAATAGTATGCTTGCTTGCAGGATGAATATTTTAATGAAGGTGTCTTCTTGTTAATACATTTACTTGCGTGTAGAGCCTACAATTGTAGGTCTAAACTGAACTCTAGATTTCTGTGGAGTCATAAAACTATTTTGCCTTTGCCTGTCCATTTTGTCACTAATATTTTTGTTTAGTCAGTATTTACCTCAGTTTTAGATATTGCTACCTGACCCATGTTCTTGATTATGTGTATGTTAAACTAGTTTGCTGCCTAGGGCTTGAGCAACACTAAATGGTCCTATTTTTAACTTCATATGTTTTTAGTAATTGTTTTTGTGCAGATGTAACTGGTAGATGTCTGATATACCTCCTAGTAAAGACTGGATAGACACACCTCGATTCTCAGATGAATATATTGATGGTATGATATCTTTTATTCAATTCGTAAAAGATAACTTAGGTGAGAATGAATGTTTCTGTCCATGCAACAAGTGTCATAACTACAAGAAGCTCATCTTAAAAAAGGTTTCGGAGGACTTATTTTTGTATGGGGTTGACAAGTCATATAGATTTTGGGTTAATCATGGAGAACGTCTTCCTAGGATGATTTCGAATATATATGCTCCTAGTTCATCGACTGCTAATCATTCTGAATTTCCATTCCCGAGAATGATGGACTTGTCCAACGACACACTTGGACACATCCATCCTAATGATCTCGACGACATGGTATATGAATCTGATCAGCAAAACGATGGTCATGTTCTAGGTAATACCCAAGGAGATAATAACACCAGTAAGAATGTAGAAGACGTAATGCAACCTCTATATCCTGACTGTGATAGTCAGCATACAAAAATTTCCTCAGTAGTTGAGCTATTAAGCATAAAAGCTAGGCATCAGGGTTCTGAAGCTCTTTTCACTGAACTTCTGCAATTTATGAAGAAGGTTTTGCCAGATAGGTGCACTCTGCAAGAAAATTGTCAAAGGGCAACATCTATGATTAAACCATTTCGAATGAGTTATGAGATTATCCATGCTTTTCCTAATGATTGCATACTCTATTGGAGAGAAAATGAAGATAGGGATTGTTGTCCAAACTACGATGTTAGTAGGTGGAAACCCCAGGACCCTTCAAAACCAGTTAGTAAGAATATGCCAACGAAGAAGCTTAGGTATTTCTCAGTAACTAAGAGATTGCAGCGTATGTACAATATACCTTAGATAGCCAAGGAAATGTTATGGCATAGTCGTGTGGAAAATAATAATACTCACATGAGACACCCGCTGTATTCTCCAGCTTTGAAGAAGGTTGAAAGATTGTGGCCAGCATTTGCCGATGAAACAAGGAATATTCTCATAGGTCTTGTAATCGACGGTTTTAATCCTTTTGGGATGAATGATCCACATAGATGCTGGCCTGTCATGCTCTTTCCTTACAATCTCCCTCCATATATATGTATGGCACAATACTTTACCATGTTAACATTATTAATTCCTGGTTCATATGATCCTGGACACAACATCGATGTTTATCTACAGCTGTTGATTTAGGAGATTAAGGGGTTGTGGTCAGTGGGAAGCACAACATATGATGCTGACACGAAATCTGACTTTACCATGAAAGCATTTTTGATGTGGTGTATGCATGATTTTCCAGCTTATGCGCATGTTTCAGGTTGTAGGACTGGAGTAAAATATGGGTGTCCTGTATGTAGTGAACACATTGATTCGCAGAGGTTAAAGTATGGGCGTAAATTTTGTAACATGGGTCATAGAAGGTTCCTACGGGATCCTCAGCATCCTTATAGATCGCAAAAGTCAAATTTTAACGGCAAGGAGGAACATAACAAGGCTCCCATATGATTGACTGGTGAAGAATTATTGAGTAAGATGGAGTCAATAGAAACTTATTTTGTAAAAGTAACTGGTGGGAAGAGGAAACGGTGCAACGATAATGGAACTCCATGGTCCAAGAGATCAATTTTCTTTGACTTGCCATACTGGAAGGTTATTTTAGTTTGTTATTTTTTATTTTCACTGTATTTATTTTCCTTACATGCATATGACATCTATTCATACAAGAACTCAAGCTCCTTTGTTTTGTCTGTTTCATTTATACTTGCAGGAATTGTATGTTCGCCACAATTTGGATGTGATGCATGTAGAGAAGAACTTCACTGAAATTTTATTCGGAACAATATTGAATGTGAAAGGTTTGTCCAATAAAGATGGAGTTGCTTCTCGTCAAGATCTGAAAAGGTTGAAGATAAAGAGAAATTTGTGGATGGATCCAAATGGCAAACAAATTCCACTAGATGCTCCCTTTGCTTTATCAGCATCAGAGAAACGATTAATTTTTCAAACATTAAGCAAGTTAAAGGTTCTGATTGGTTACAGTGGGAACTAGAAACATAATGTGGATTTACAGCAACTTCAATTCAGAAAAATGAAGTCTCACGATTATCATATCCTAATGAAAGGGTTATTACATGTGGTTCTGAAGTATGCTTTTAAAGATGTCAAACCATTAGGTGCTGCAATCTTAAATGTATCTTTATTCTTCAAGATCTTATGCTCAAAGGTGGTTGTTCGAGCAGAGCTCATCAATATCCATCAACGCCATGTGGAGGCATTATGCGTTTTTGAGATTTACTTCCCTCCTTCATTTTTCGTTTCGATGGTACACCTTGATGTTCAATTGGCTGAAGAAGTTCTACTTTGTGGACCTGTTCGCTTTAGATGGATGTATCCTTTTGAGAGTTAACATTAGAATGTTTGTTTCCTTCAAATCTGTCATTTCCTATTTATACCCTCTGTTACACCCTATATTATTTCATGTTGGCTGATATATATATATGCTTGTGTTGTTTTAATCTAAGATGATGAGAACGTACAAAGGGTATGGACGGAACAAGACATATATAGAGGGGTCTATATCTGAACAGTACGACTTAGGAAAAGGAATGAGACATTGCGTGTAGAAGTTCCCAGAAGTTAACCAAAACTACAATAAACAAAGACGTTATACTTCCGCATATGAGGTAGCTGACAGTGAAGGGCCATATCCTAGTCATGCAGTTGGCAAACCATATCGGATGTCTAGTATTCAGTTCCAACAAGTGCGCAGATGGGTTTTTGCACACTACCACGATGACAATAGTTTTGTATGGAAGGAGTAAGTAAAAACTTGTGACACTTATGAATCTAAATTACTGTTAATAGATATTGATACACATATCTTTTTACTGATGACTATGTTTGTATTGTCAGGAAATACGATGCTTACGTTCGGGATCAGAAAAAGTCTACAGGAAGATGCGGAAAATAAGAGTATATTCTTTAGTTAACTGAACAACTGGAGAAAGAGAACATGAGTACCCTTAATAGGATTGGAAATGGTACATATATTAATGCTCTTTCATACAATTCTTATACAGCAAATGGATATTTGTTTAGCACATCCGATTCAGAAGCGACTTTCACCACACAAAATAGTGGGGTGTCAGTGAAAGCAGTAGGGACTTTCAGATCAAAAGGCAGTGATACGAATTTGAAAACTGACAGTGGGACTTATTTTGGTATTGTGAAGGAAATACTTGAACTAAATTACCACAATGATTTTAAGATGACAGTATTTTACTGCGATTGGGTGCGCACAGAAGACAAGCTTAATGGGTGTGAAGTGGATCCAGAAACCAACGTAGTCTGTGTCAATTTTTCAAGGTTCCAACGGAATACAAATGAAGAAGATGAGACATTTATCCATGCTTCTCAAGCGTCTCAGGTTTTCTATTGCAAAGAAGAAACAAGGGATACTTGGCATATTGTGTTAGAGTCTCCAAAAATTCTGACTCTTGATGTTATTGTATATCAAAATCTTTTTGTTTTCTCCGGAGCTGCCGATGAAGCCCTGTTGTCTACATTTAGAGATAGCGAAGAAAATTAGTTATCTAGTATTCATGTTTGGCTATTTTTTATGGTGCATTGTTTTTTGTTGGTACATTTTGATGGTAGTTGTAATGGGATAACTGGTTAATTTTAATAAATGTTTTATTTTGAGATTGTATTTGTGGTACATTTTGGTGATATGTTTTATGGATGGTATAATAGTTACTCTCTGCAATATATGACGCATTTGGTTACTCAGTTTGATGATGTCAGGTAACAGATGTCAATCTAGTAATGGTGAACATGAACCTGTTGAAGGCCGCAGAAGACAAATAGACTCTCATGGCGAGTCTAACCATGAAGACCATACCACAGATAGTTATGGAAGCACTTTTAGGCTACCAGGTAAATACTCACATATTGTGACTTACAAACTAATTGTTTTCTTATCAGTTGGTATATGAAAATATTGTGATGTTTGAACACTTCATTTATTAGGCAACCGTAAGAAGATTATATTCGATAAATATGGGCGCCCTTGTGATGTTGGTTCAGAACAATTTGTGACGGAAATTGGAAAGATAGTACGGGCACATTGTCATCCTGCAATTGATTCTTGGACGGTTGTTTTAGAAAGAATCAAAGACGATATATGGAACAACGTCACTGTGAGTGAATTGTTATTATTTTATTTGCCTTTATAATGATTATGATCAGTACATGATAAAATGGAAGATTAAGTATAAGGTTGTTCAAATTTAATTTGCCTCTATTATAATTTGCAGGTTAAGTATGAGGTAGCTGAAATTTATAAGCCTAACATATTGACAAAGGCTAATGTTTCTTGGAGAAACTGGAAACATCAGCTTCGACTTGTGATGGATAAATATGACATTGTAGCTGAGATGAAAAGAAATATGCCTGAACGATTAATTGCAAAAAGAGAAGATTGGGAAAGTTTTTTTGATTTCTGCAATACCGACGAGGACAAAAAACTTCGTGCCGCTGGTAAAAAGGCTAGAGAAGCTGTTGAACTACTACAATCATGTGGCAGGAAAGGAATTGCTCGCACAATATACGACCTGGTAACTTACCACATATCTTCCATTATGTTTTATTTTGACTACCTTTTCTTGTCTGAACTACTTACTCAGTTGTAGGGCCCCTTTCATATCTATTATGTTATTTATTAGTGGACAATAGCAGTAGTGATAGTATGAATAATAACGTTAGCAGCAATTTGAACTGTATTCAATAATAAGATCAGTCATGATTCACTACTTGGAATCTTTAACTATGTTGATAATGGGATTTTGTTCCACACTTCATTCAATTTTAAAAGGAATTTCTCGCACAAGAGTAATGCATTTATAATCATGCAGCTGGTAAAAGGCCGATGATTCACTTTTTGGTTCGATGAATAGTGTGTTTGTTTGTCATCAATTGCAGGATAAAGAGAGTCCAACGAGTGAAATTAACAGATGTGTGGTGTTTGCGACAACCCATGTAACCAAGACCATAAATGATCCCGCGTCCACATCCACCTCTGATGTTAAAATTGTAAGACTACTCAATTTTTTATGATTCTATATGTGACTTTGTCCTTGCGTGAATAGAGTACCGAAATTCCTTTATCAGGTTATTGGAATAGTAATTCTTTATGTATGTTATTACATATAGAATATGTTTTATCTTGTATAGGAAAATTAAGGAACTTGTAGATGCTAATCCAGAAGGTCAGAATGATATCTACAATGATGCTATTGCTAAGGTAATTTAGGACATAACTAGTATATATTTTTTGTGAATTTTAATCTTCTTCACTAGTGAATGAAGTACTCTTACAACCTTACTTATAATGTATCATTCTCAGACATGTGGACGTGATCAAAAAGGTTAAGTACGAGGAATGGGAGGAGGTGTTACCAAGACCTAGATGCGTGCTTCGGCATTAGGTGGAGAGACTCTTCGTAAAGTACAACAAGAAAACAGAAATATGCGGTCTGATATCGAGTTACTCCAAACACAAGTTGGGACACTCATGCAAAGATGTGTTTCATCATAATCGTCATCTAATCTGGTACATACAATCAATATTAAATCTTAGAAAGTAAATTGTTGAATTCATAAATCTGGAAAAGCATAAACAAATATGTATGGATGATTCTGTGCCTGTCATTCACTCACGTTACATTGGAATTTTGAGAAACATTGGTAAGTTGGTATCCTATAGAGAGATAGGCTCTTTAACTGGAAATTCACCTTGTGCAGGTTACTTTGAATTAGTTATTTCTAGTAACTACAGTAGAGAGCCGAATAGTTAATACTTTCTGACCGATTTAAAAATTTCCATTTTATGTGAGAAAGCACCTTGTGCAGGTCACTTTGAATTAGTTATTGCTAGTAACTACAGTAGAGAGCTGACTAGTTAATACTTTCTGACTCGTACATCTTAGCATTCACCTTATCTAGTATTGCAGAACCTTTTTTTGTTTAGTATTGCTGCATCTAGGTGCCTGATGAGTCCAAACTGCCTGCTGCTAGCAACTGCTTCATCAAAAACTTCATAGGGAGAACCATTGCTTTGGGAACTTTCAATAATGCTGCTGCCCCAATGGAGCATGCGTATAGCATAAGTGTTGAAGAAATATTTGACAGAGATGCAGAATTGTATGATGAAGATGGAACTCTTGGCGACATTTTGTTTGGGAAGGTGATCAATTGGCCGAAAGGAAGTGTTCAGCCTTATCGGTAATAAACCATGTCACTGTAGTTTTAGACTTTAGCACTGCATTTTGAATGAATTCACTCTTCTTTTCTATTATGGTCTTTTCTTATGTCATCTTGTTAGATGTTGTTTGGACGAAGAATCCGTTTGAGGTTAAACATTTACGATTTATGGAAATTTATTTTGAAGTTAAGAATGTCTTAATGTTTCTTTTAATTACTAATTAAGCGATAAGAAATTATTTATATAATTATCAGGAATAATATACAGGCTAATAAATCAATTTTGAATTGATTGACAAGTAATGCATGTCAAAAATCATTGACAAGCATAGCCTGTAGTTTATCATTAATTGTTATTGACACCAGCTTACTATCAAATAAGGTTTTTGACACCTTAAAATATGACAGGCTATCTGACATGAGAGGCCTGTCGAAAACCTGTATTATTGACAGACCTGGCCTGTCAATAAAGGTGAATTCTGGCGTAGTGACATACAAATATTGTATAAACTATTGATATTAACTTTTTTTTAAAATGAACATTAACACAATATATATTCACGGGTTTAATTTATGCAAAATGGGTCATTTGTCCAAAAAAATATTAAAACACGGTTCAAATGGACGAGTAAATTTTTTTATAGGTGAATCGGACACAAAAAAATAGCAAGGATGAAACTGGATTCATCTTGGCTTAAGTTTAAAAAATAGCGAGGATGAAACTGGATGCATCCTGTGTAAATTAAAAAATAAGAAAAAGTATTTGAAAATAGACAGGATGGAACTGGTTACATCCTGCCTATTTTTAAATTTTTGTCCATTTAAACAGTATCAAAATCTAATTGTCCCTTTCACCCAGAAAATTTTGATTTTGATATTTTTAACCAATTTTGTGTTTAATTTACACATGATACTATAATCCATGAGAATACAGGTACGCCAAATATGTGCAATTCATTTCCATGTAAATTTTTTCTAGGTTTTTGTGGAGAAATTGAAAAACCAGATGAGGTCCTTAGTGACCAAAGAAAATTTAACATCCGTTTTACCTTAATAAATATCAGCAAAATAGTATGACTGATCAAAATAGAAGAATCGATAAAAAAGAAAAATGAAGTTGCTGGATGAGATATTTTTGGGGATTTTGATGCATGGCAATTTTGATGGCGCTTCTACTGGTGAAGGAAAGGCACACGATGATTTGGTAAACTAGACAAACAAAGATATATGGAAGAATAAAAAAACTTAGGCTTAAATTAAAAAAATGCCAAAATTTAGAGATGATTTTTTTTTTCTTCCAAAAAGAGACGTCGCCTCAACTACATTGATAATAATCATCCAATTCAAAATCGGGATCGGTTACAGGACTGACCATATGTTTTTCAACCATTACAAGTATTTCAAAGAGATAACAAACACAATCATAAGCAAACCATATAGCAACATAGTTACGAGGCATGATCGTCCGAAGAATCCTAACCATTTCAGTCGATTTTCCAAAGAGCGGAGCAAGTTTAAATGGCCTCGTTTGGATTAAATGTAACTGATCCAAAACAAAGAACAAATCCACCATCAATAGAGATATTAGGGTCCAAAGACCCTACCATTTCTTAAGATTTTTTATGGTAAAACAAATGACACAGGTTTGTAAGGATCCAAAAATCCACCCATTTGTCAAAGGTTTTTTCAAAGTAACAGTAACTAGGGTAATAAAAGTAACTCGGGTAACCTGAAACGGTCACCAATTAACGGAATCGGCCTGAATCAGTCTGGGTCTTCATCGGAATCGGTCCGGAAACATCTGTTGCTGTTGGTATCTTCTGAGTCTTTAGTGTAGTTGCTGGTGTCTTCTGAGTCTTCAAAGTTGTTGCCGGTGTCTTAGAACTTGGTGCTGCCTCTACCTTTTGATGACATATTGCTGAAATCTTAAAACTAAAACTACTGACCGATAAAATATTAAAATTACTAACAAAAGCTAGATCTGTTACACATCCAAAGATATGAAGATTAATAAAACGAAAAACAAGGAAAATTAAAACCCAATCACCATCAACCTCACCATCAACCTCAGGGAAAACATCAGATTTGTTTAGGATTGGAGGAGATGAAGAAGTGCCTACGATTTCATCATAAATCAGGACTAAAGAAGCTCGCTTAGTTTGATTTCTTCGCAAGAAAACATCACAAACCATACTTGCCAAATAACAGCCACAGATCTAAAAGAGAAAACACCGAAAAACAGGAGTAGAAATAAGAAAAAATTAAAAAAATCTATTTTGGAAGAAAACTAAATTTAAAAATAGAAAATTCGAGAGAACAAGGTTAAAAAAAGATTGGGTGATGGTTGATCTGCTCAGATCAGCCCCCAAAGAGCCGATCTGAGCAGGGGAGATTCAGTAGTAAAAAGTTTTTCGTTTTTGTTTTTCTGTGGAGAGAGGTTTTCTGTCTTAAAAGTGGTAGTCACCATTTAGAGATGAATTGGAACAACATATCTTCTAGTCCTTAAGAATCTATATACCTTAAAAGAGCATCTCCAACACAAGGTAAAAATACTATTTTCTTTTGATACATAGGATTTTAGACCCTCACTTAGATTAAACTCATCTCCATCAATAGGTTCTATAAAATAAGAAGGGTGTCAAAATAAATACGAACATCTTAGAAAAAATCTTATTTAGACATCGGGAATGACCGTCATGTCATCTTTTTTACTATTTTTTTAATTTATTCTTTTTAAATAAATTTTTCTAAACCAATAGAAAAAATGAATCACTTTTATTTTCATCCATAAAAGCAAATCCTATAACCAATACCCCACACTATTGGAAATGGTTCATGTGAAAAATATTATTCTCTCTGCTACATATATATAACTCCACAAATAAGGATCTAAATAAAAACTCCACATAGGATTTATAGCACCCACTATTAGAGATGCTCTAAGAGCTTCTCCAATGGTGAATATGGATGTTTCCTATGTGGCATCATTTTTAAGATATCCTCTAGGTATAAAATCCTAAAAATTATGAGAAAATAAATTTTATCTCCAACCCATAAAGTGTTGTATCATTCTTTTACTTATTTGTAGGTATATATATAATTGTTTAAAATTATTTCCATTAATGATTTTTATTAATAAAAGCGTGACTAGGATGGGAAGACATCATCTAAGTGAATTTGTAAAACTAGAGGTTCACCTAGAGGATGTCTAACTTTTTTTTTCTGCAACATCATCCTCACATCAATGGGTTGGAGATGATTTTTATAAAAATGGTTGTGTTTCCTATGTGGATGAAGACTTTTTACTTCACACACATTCCATTGGAGAAGCTCCAAGTGTTGTAGTTGAAGATGTTGGACTACCTTACTATTTAAATTATTTTTTCTATTGCGTTAAATTTTATTATTGTGTTCTTAGGAATCAAAATTTTATTGCATGTTATTTTTACCAAAAAATGTATGTTCTCATTATGTCTTATTAGTAGATTAAGCATGTACTTATGTTCACATTATGTTTTATTTCATGAAAATTTGCAGGGACATGAAATTTCCCGACATTGTTGCTTTAACATACAATGATATATTACAGGGGGGAAAACATCAGGTTTAATCATGCTGTATCACCCTAACATTGGGGTTCCTACGTAGACCGAAAAAAACAACTTACAGAAAGTCTGGTTGGATGACAAAAATACTAACCGATCTTCTATGTAGGTACACATGAAATGACTAAACATCCATCGCCTGGTCCAAAAATATGGAGTTCAATTATGACAGACGTGATTGGCTAGGGAAAATAAAGAAGAATGATACTGCTTTGTACATGAAGCCAATGATACTGCTTTGTACATGAGAGTCGCTTCAAAAAGCAACACGGTGCGGCAACTGCAATTACCTCCTCCAGCATGAAAATGAGATTGGACGATTGCGACTTATCTAATATAATCTCCAAGGTGATATGCAAGATTTTTGAGCACATATCATCACTGTGATGAAAATACCCTCCAAATGTATTCGACTCATAACCAAGTTAATCGTTTCTTTTTAAATTGGTCAACCATATTTGTTTAAGAATTGTGTATTCGGATTGGCAACATATCATTTTTTTTCTCAGTACAGTCCGCTCTCAATGTCAACCCTATTTGAAAGCATATTTGTTTCTTTTATGTGATTAGTGATCTGTCGCAGGGTCGGAGCAAGCACAGTGCAAGGGTATGCACTTACGCCCCCAACCCAGCTGGCTCGAAATACTATTTTCGGGCCAATAAGAGTTATTGGTCTATCTAAAGGCCTAAGTTTGCAACCGTATCAACAAAATTTATAACATATTTAAGATTAATTGAAATAAAATTAATTTTCATTTAAGATTAAGGAATTTATAAAAAAAATTCAAGCGTTTGAATGAGAATTATTTTGAAGATATGATGTGTCACGATGTGGATGACACTTTTATTGATGGTGTAAAAGCACATAAAAAATTAGGTAAACCAAAATAATAAAATTAGAGAAAAATTGGAGTATATATCTTTTAGTCAATTTATAAAGCTATAACAGAAATTGTAGTCTTTGAAAGAAAATATAGACTACACAAATGACATTTTAATTGTTTAATTATATATATCTATTGGATCATGGTTTATTTGAATATTTAAATAATTACTATACGGAATTAATTTTAAAATATGGATCCAGTATTTCATTGTTAGGAATAGACATGTGCATCGCACGGGTGAAAAACTAGTTTCGCTAAAAGAGAACAATCACTAAAAAGAATTAATGGTCCTTTTCAAGTTTTGTTAACGTCTCTGAATAATGGTCATTCAATTCAAACAATACAGAATTTGAAGAAAAAAAATGATTGTCACTAAAAGAAACAATTGTTGCCCCTGGACCGACCGGAGGGAGTCCTTTTTATGGCCATTTTTTTTGTAAAATGAAACCTAACACAAATGTCAAATTTGATAAAAAGATTGGATTTTGGTGAGGATTATTTTGGTGAAGCCTTTTCATATAATTCATTATGTATCGTATTTTTTCTTATCTATCGTATTTTTTAGGGGTATAATTGGAAAACAAACTTTAATATAACATATCTAAAAATCCATGCCTTGGAATTTTACAAATTTTATCTCGTTGGAAAGGTTATAAAAAAAATCTACGCAATGAGTACAAATAACAATATCAAATTTAGAGTTTACGAAAAATTCGGAGGTATTTTTCATTTTAGGCAACCATATTCTTCTTCACCATAACTAGTTCAAATGACTCAAATGAACTAGTTAGAGAGTTGTTCAATTGCAAGGAAATATCATGTACTATATAAAACACAATTGAAGCAAAAATGATTTGATTCACTTGAATTGGTTCATGAACTATATAGCCACGGTTTGCAATTGCATTCCTTAGTTTATAAAGATAAGTTCACAAACATCATTTTTAGACATAACCTACTCCAGTTCGCGGACTTAACTTCCAGGATGGAGTTCACAAACTCCAGCAAAAATTCTCAGGTCGAGAACCACTAGTACAAATAGTTACATAGGCCACGCTTTTGGTTTTTTAGCTTAGCCATGTTTTGGGATATTTGTGTAGCTACAGGTCATAGTTAAAACTAAAGTGTTGTTGCAGCCACATTTTAGGCTATCTTGTAGCCAATGGCCACCATTTAGTAATGGATTTTAGTCTAAATTCATGACTTGTAGGCAAATAACATCATTTGGTCATGGGTTTAAATTTGAACCCATGACATGTAGCCATAAATGAGTATATGGCTACAATGGAGAATTGTTTATGTGTCTATTATGTAGGGTGCCATTAGACACACCTAATCACCCATGGAGAAAAGGTAACTTTTTTAGTCACTTTGGTTTGTTTATGTGTCCATAACCTATGGTTTTTGGACACGTCAATGTGTTATTCTAGATTCCAACCTTATTTTCATTTTGAGTTGTGATGGTCTTTTCCTGGTAATTGACACTTGATGCTTCATCGTTGTTCATTTGTCAAGGATACCAACTCATATATTATTCACCCCTTAAAATGCTATACATTCACATGAACGGCTATAAAGCTACTTAACATAGTATGCATTTAGCGCAAGAATGTATTACTTCCTTGGAATGCGATCATGTTTCAAAATTCAGTCATTGTGACATCATGTGCTTGTTGTTGCTTTTTATTGTTCATTGCATCTCATATACGTTGATACCAATTTATAAAGGACCATTTGTGGAAATTATTGCATGTTGATATATGAACTAGCTTCCATTCTATTACTTGCATGATCATACTTTGTATTCCATTTTTGATGTTAAGTTGTTCAAAATAGTATTTCATTTTGTGAACAAAGTTAGTTTAATTTAGTTTCACAGATCAACCATGACCGTCTCATGTGCTTCTGTCCGACCATATTTCTTTGTAGCTGCTCGATGTTGGTTTAGATCTAGTCACTATTTTTGTTAATGAAACACATTTATGATCTAATGCTCATGAACTAAAACATTTATGATCTAATGAATGCAAAGTTTTCAAATCGTGGCTTAATAAAACACAATTAGATTCATTTGATTATGTTTCATGATTCATATTTGATCTAGAATTGTTAGATAAATCTGGTTAAGTTACAAGTGATCATGTGGCTAACTTCAGTTAACTATATGGTTGGATTCATCGTTGTTACAAAGTTTCTTCTCAAGTTCATCCAAACGAGAAACTCGAGTCTAACTCTAGTAATCTTTGAACATGCGATGTTCGAAACTGATATATTTCTGATCCAGTTCATCCAAACGAGAGAATCAGGTTTAATTCTAGCAATCTTTAAACCTAGAATGTTCGAAACTGATATATTTCTTCGCAAGTTCATCCAACCTAGAGACTCAGGTCTAACTCTAGTAATCTTTGAACCTGGAATGTTCGAAATTGATATATTATGAGCTCCGAATAACAAAATCTATTCCTGATTCTCTACTTGTTATTCAGAATGTATATCATACTAATTGACAATCGAGAGAGAAACACAAAAAAAAAAAACACAAAGTTGAAAGAGAAAACAAAAACAGAAGAACAAAGAGAAGCATACTTTCTGGATCCGTATGACATTCCCAAGCTAAATCTCTGTCGTCCAAATATTTCAAGAATCCTTACAAAATATCTAATCACCGTCCATTGTTTTTGTAGGCAAAACTCCAAAAAAAATTTCTCTCATATTTCTTTTCGCTCATCTCTCTTTTCTGATCTCTAGCCAAATCTCTACGGTCCAAATATATCTCTAACCCGTAGGATCACCTTTCAAATATTTTTAAAAAAAAAAATCAATTTTTTTTTGTCTTACTTCACTTCACTTCCTTCCCTATCCTTTCCTTTCCCATCTTCGTCTCCAATCTCTCTTATCCGCCTCCCTCCGAAGAAAACCCTAACTCACAACCTTAACTGAATCCCCTCTCTCTCTATACAAAAACTTATTGAAGTGTCTTTCCTGTATCATCTAGCTTATTAGATCTGATTTCTTGAGGATGTTAAGATGGAACTGTTTTTGAAATCTCAAGATTTGTTTAACTGTTGAAATAATAGAGGAATCAGTTTCACTTTGAAGGACATCAAAAACCCCACATCGTCATCTCTGTAAGTATTTGTGAGCAGATTTGGTGTGTTTTTCCTCGGTGTTTATGGTTAGGTTTTAAGTAGATTTGAATCGATTAGATTTTTTTTGTTGGAATTTTGAATCGATTGTTGTGTTGATTAATGTTTTTGTTTTGGGGTTTTCCCCTTTTGTTTTGTTTTGTTTTGAGTTATGTTGATTTGATTATTTATGGTGTCTCCCTAATCTGAGTGATTGTTACTATTTTGGGTTTCATTGGATCTTATATTGTTTCAGAAAAATCTAATTATGGGTTCTTTTGTTGTTGTTCTGTTTTTTTTTCCAGGTTTGAAGCATATTATTTGATGGCTACAACACTACCTTGCCATGAAAGGATTAGAGATCTTTATTCAAACCTGAAATCCCAATCAAACTCTAAATCTGATTTCACCAATCAATCAATTGAAGTTATTATCTCAGTATACCACAAATCAGCTATTGATAAACCCTAGTTTTCACTTAATCATAGATTGATTGGTGAAATTCTCGGTTGGTTTATACATGATGAGTGTTTGGCCGAATTCTTTAATACTTACTGCTGTATATGGTGTTGTGGAAGCTGCATCTATTGCATTATTTGGACCAATCGTTGGACAATTGGTGGATAATCTTACATATGTGCAGGTTTAGTTCATATTTTGTGTCATTTGCAATTTCCATGGATGTTAATCAACAAGTTTTATTGCAGTCGATTTGACCTTATATATGTCTAACAGAATCAGTTTAATATCAGGTTCTCCGATGGTGGATGTTAACCCAAAGTGTGTCCTTCATAGTGTCTTGAGTCACAGTGACTTGGTTATTGGTCCACTCTAGCTTGATACATACGGGTTTGGCAGTGTGTGTTTCACTTATTGTGTTGACTAATGTCTTCGGTGTTCTTGCCACTCTTGCCGGAACTATCTTGGTTGATAAAGAATGGTAATTAGTTTCACATAAGAAATTTTTTCATTTAATTACCACATTTTATCTCTCCGTATCCATTATTGAAGTTTATACTGATACAACAGGGTGATAGTTATTGCAAAAGGCGAACCTCCCAAAGTATTATCAAACATGAATTCAGTTATTAGACGTATCGATTTGAGCTGCAAACTGTTTGCCCCTGTTGCTTCTGGTTTTATTATTAGTTTTATATCAGTTGAGGCGTCTGCTGTTTCTTTAGCACTATGGAATGTTATATCTGTTTGGTTACAGTACTGGCTTCTAAAGTCAGTCTATGATGGAATTCCAGCTCTAAGAGAAAGCGATACAAAAGGACCAAGTAGAAAGAAGTCTGTCTATGTCGACTGACACCAAGGTCTTGGTTTCTCACTTAGGAAATACTTCGCCGTTTAAAGTATATAGTTGGAGACAGAACATAAAACGTCTATCGAAAGCAACTTTCCTTGATGCTTGGATTGTGTACTTGCAACAAGATGTACTACTACTAGGATTAGCTGTATGCTTACTTTATTATAATATCCCCAGGTAACAAAATCCAGTGTGGTTGTTTGTTCTCTAGTTTAAGCTTCAAAATCTTGAGTCCTTGAAATGTGCATGTTTTTTTTGCAGCTTTGGTCCGTTAATGACAACTACTTTGGTGTGGAAGGGAATACCAACATTAAGTTCTTCTCATATCGATAATGATATGTCTCAGGATTTCTGGAGGTTGGCGGTCTTGTCAGTTTTGTCTGTGACACTAGCTGCATTACTCTACAGCTTCCATACTTACCGTGTCAGGAAATACCTATTATCTTGAAATGGCGAAAATGTTCCTTTTATTAGTCTAAGATATATTTACTGACTCCTCTAGTGCAATCTTGTCATGCAAATTCCCTTTCGATCCCTTGATGTGATCTAGTGCAATCTTATCATGTATAAACCAGCTGTTGATAAACCCTAGTATTAAGTATGCAGGTGTTCCCAGTTTTCGTTAAAATTAGTAAGTAAATTTTTGTTAATCGTTGTGAGACAATCGTAATTTGGGGACAGGATTTAGTTGCATTCAAGGATGTAACCTGGGAATAATGCCGCATGAATTTTATAAGTAAGAAGAAACGAGATAGTTAAGATGCAATGATGCATTAAACACCATTTGCTTACAGTTTTATCATAGATAACTTTTATTGTATGATGTTATTGAGACCTCAACATATCTGGCTAGATAGGCTAATTGATGGTCGTGTTGTTCCGTAGTTTACCCGGTAATCTAATTACATTCTGTTTTGTTTTAGTTGGAGAACTCAGGGAGTCCGGAGACATAGATGGGGTCACGGTTGCAGTCGATGGAAGTAGCGTAGATGTTGTTGCTGCCATGGACGCGTTTACATGGAGGAAGAGATGGTGAAACTCAATGGCTGGAGTGGATCTGTTCTTGGGTCTTAAGGTGATTATTGTGTGTACATGGAGGAAAAGATAGTGAAAGTCAATGGCTGGAGTGGATCTGTTTTTGGGTCTTAAGGTGATTATTTTTTATAACAATGAAGTTTGGTGTTCGAATAAAATGGTGTGGTTGTCTATGAGTGGAAACAATTGTTGTAGTGGTCCTAATGCTATCATTTTCTTTTCTTTCGTTGCGCAACGCACTTTCATTCAAGGTGATTTGAAGTTACCTAGGTAATCCAATTTGAGTGGCAGGTCTTGAATGATTGTAAATATGTTATACTGGCACGTTAATATGAAATTATGAATGTGAAATATTTTTGGAAATTCGATTCCAGCTATAATTTTTTTTCCAATTTTTTTTTTTTTTTGGAAATTCGATTCCTGCTACAGAATCATAGTGCTATAGCTCAAGAATTAGCCATGTTCAAATATTTTTTGTATGTCTGTTAAAATGGATGGCCACGGTGCTATTAATTTAGTATAACTATAAGTCATAGATTGGCCATGCTATAGATTCAATGTAGCTGTATGTTATAAACTGGCCACCATATAGACTTATAAGTCATAGATTGGCCATGCTATAGATTCAATGTAGCTATATGTTATAAACTGGCCACCATATAGACTTATAGTATAAAAATGAGTGGGCACCATATAGACACGGTTGTAGGATATGGCTATGGAAAATCATGTTAAATAGCCACTCAAAGTTTATGTGGCCATAAAGGTACCCTATTGTTATGCCTCCTACCATAACAATTTTAGAGTGAAAAAAATCCATGGCTAAAGGCCTATGGACACACTATTTAAGTGTGGCGTATGCGACTTTTCGTACTAGTGAACTTACGCCAGTTCGCAGACTGGGTTCGTGGACTGATTTCGTAGACTTTGCTCACACACTTCTCCGGTTCTCTTGATCAACAAATTTCGTAAACTTCGGTTAAAGGAATAAGGACTTATACATATATGTGTTTCCACAACAATGCTTATATCCTACAATGGTTATAAAATCTAAACTCTTATTTCAATCATTGAAACATTCTCAAAGGACGTTATATAGATGTTATTCCCAAACCATTTTTCGTCAGAGAAATTTTCAAAGTGATTGAAACTTAACATGACTTTCGTCACTAGGTAAAGATGAACTTGACTAAAGTGAAAGCTTTACCAACACATATTTCGAGAAATAGGTAGGCGAGGTATACTCGGCTCGAAATACCAAATGTGTATAATCTAAGTCTATATAGCAAAAAGACTTTTGTCTCAAGATAGGAGATAAATAGTGATAGATAATTTCAAGTCTCCACATAACTTTTAGTCGATGAAGATCCACCAGTTCCTTGAGTAGTCCTTCGTATTGTATGATGATTGTCATGGAGTTCTTGAGCTCAACTACACTTTCTATCCTAGTCCGAGACCTAAGATAAAGTAGAATAAAAATCAAGACTTCTAGTTTTGATCACTAACATTGACAAACATGCTTGAGATAGCAACGCATGCAAGTTCGACAGAGTAATGCCCTAACAATCTACCCCTTTGTCTATTTTAGTGAAAAAACTATTAATACATATGGAATACAAAAAATATATAAATAAACTTTGTAGCTCTTATTCCACATGTCTAATCTTTAACATTACTCGAAATCTTCATAACTTCCAAGTACTCCAATGATCCCAAAGGTTGTAAGTTTAGCATCATCGTTGTTGGAAATTCGTAGCTATAATAATGAGAAAACAAGAGTTCTCAATCATTGTTATACATTGTCATATTATCATTACACAACATCAAAGTCCAATTGTATCACAACTTTAACAACAATACTATGGTGATATGTCACTCCCCCTTAGTCAATATTCCATCTCACATGGAAACCACTCCCCCTTACATAATGATCCGAAAACCATATGTATTTGTAGTGTGAACTACATATTAATTCTCCCCCTTTTTGTCAATAAAATTGGAAAAGGTACAAGAATGGGATCCTAATGAAATTTCCAAAAGAGAGGTTTCATGACTAAAAGTAAGCGTATATCATCTTATTTAGATGCAATCATAAATCCGAAGTTAAATGCATTCATCAAGGAGTTTATAAAGATACAAGATGACCCCAAAAATATTCCACAGCCGCACTCCCCACAAAGATTTGGCAATTAAGCACAAGTTCAATTAAGAACTCCCCCCCCATAGTATGTCATTCCCGAAAGAACAACAAGAGTGACCATAAATTAAAAATAAAAGAAGGATTTCTTTGGACATAACAAATCACATACAAGTATGGATTTGGATCCAAATTATTCAATTAATTTAACCATAAGAGAACCCATGATTAAATTAATCGATCATGCTCAACACAAGTAAACTTATGGAGACTTAAAAGTATTCAATTAGATTAATCACAAGAAAACCCATAATTAATCTAATCGAAATACACAACTAAACTAGTCACAAAAGTAATTAATTTAATTGGTCATGCTCGACACAAAGTATCTCATGGAACAACAACTATGCCAAACCAATGAGTCAGTCTATAGAGCTCAACATAAGACACCTTATGGAGTCTCACAATAATACATAAAATATGGATCATGGAAGATCAATTACTTCGAAATACACAAGGATTCATTCTATTTTCCATCACCATTAGAATAATGACATACAATAGACATAATCCTTGAAAACAAAAGATTTTAACCTATCTTCCATCAAAAATTGACATAATAGGCTTAACTTTTATATTTGTCAAAAGTCAATTCATTCTTTTATCAATATGTGCATATCAACTCATGACCGACTTTAATTTTGACAAGGTATGGGACAATCAAGTTCATGGACGTAACCACACATATCCCATAACAATATTGCAATATATAATACCATAAAGATTAATACTGCAATAATCATCTTCCAAACAGTTTTAGAATTTAAACAAATAAACCTAAAAACATGAAGATGAAAACGTTGGACATAGCTATGTGTAATCACAATAATGGCTATTCCAACCTCTAGTTATTCTTCTAAACAAAGACAAGAAAAATAGAAGATTTACTAGGCAACAAATAAGAGATCATTGAGAACCTCATATCTTTCAATGAATCCATCAAATAAGGTATCATTAATTTCCTTTATTCTCTTGACTGTAGACACACCATGTTCGTGAGTTAGAACACTAACTTTTCGATCAACAACCGGAGAAAGTTGTCTAGTTTTGACACAGTCCATGATGAGCTTCCTTTGATTCTGTATCAGAAGATTCTGATTAGAGAGAATTTTGGCCTGACCATCTAGAAGTTGATTTATTTGCAATTGAATATTTGCAAACTCGACCTTTGAATCGTTCTGAAAACGAGTTAAATCCTTGACATAATCATCAATCCAGGAGTTGTGATCCTTTCTTTCAAGCATCTTCTTTAGAAACAGCTCCTGAATTGACTCACACCCTCGATTGTCTTCCTCCATATCAAGATGCACAATCTCTTGAGATCTTGCAGAGATCTCCATACAATTTTAGGGAAGGAAAAACATAATATATAATAAGTATATATGTATTTGTAAACAAAATGAAGAAACTCTAGTTTCGAAACCCTAAGGTCTCACGAGAGGAGGATGCAGATATTTGTGGACCATCAACACAAAACCTCAAATAGAAATAATATACAACATACTTGAGTATTTCCCAATTAATTTCCTTGCACATCTCACCTTAGAAGTAAGGAAATGAATACCTGGAGTCAGGTAGTAGAGTGGAAATTAATCCCACTATGATCATCGAGAACGGAGTTGTCTATATCATCTGACTGTTTGATCTTTGTGTTCTTCGCCTTTTTTCGGTTAACTTTCATTCCTGAAGGGTAAGAGATGGCGTATTTAACATATCCGTCAGATGGCTTTCTCTAATGACTAAATCTAGGACCTCTTGCAATTGGTTCAAGAGGGTCAGAATAGATAGGGATCCATTTTCTAGACTTAGATTTACCAGAAATATTCTTATAAGTATAGGGAGTACTTTCATTAGCAACATAAGATTTTATGCTAGAATGCACTTGAGCCCTGCGATGATTTCGAGAATATAGATCATTTTTATAAGATTTCTGATTTTCTGTGGTTATGTGATTCACTCCAGTAGTCAACTAACTATTTTTTCCATTGACAGTGAAGAGAAGCAAATTATGAAGTTTAGAAAAAAAATTCCTTCTGCCAAAGCAATGGATAACATAGTGATTCCTTTTCCTATAGAAAGTACAGGTTCCTGGAGGAGAAGCAACAATTGGCGCATGTTTTAACTTCATAGCCATATGAGAAGATTCCAAGTTATGTAAACCTTTCTTGACACAAACTTCTACTGGAGGAAACTTCTTCATGTGCTATAATTCATGAGAATTAGTATGTACAAAAGAATTTCTCCTTAAGATATAGTTTTCCTTTTCCAAGGATCTGCACTGTTCATAGGATAGAGTAAGAGATGCACTTAGTTTCTATTTTCCGACATGAAGTATTTTAAGCTCTTATGAATGTGTCTCGATCAAACATTTTTATCTAATTGAGTCTTCCTTAACAATATCCTCAAGAACACTAATCTTTTCGTGTTGTAGAGTAGTTTCTTGGAGAAGTTTTTCAATGTTCTTAGAGAAGGACTCTATGATGCTATATAGATCAAGTTCTCCATCAAGAGACTTTTCTAATTCATCAACAAGATGATCATGATCCTGAAAATCAATAATTTCAGCAGAGTTTTTTGAAATTCTAGTGAGCTCCTTTTCAGCTTTTGCCGGAGTGTCACATGCCTCATGAGAGGAAGAAATATCATTATCTGATTGACAATATTTCTACCTCGGGGTTAGGAAGAATCAACTAAGGAGTAATCCTTTGAGGTGTTTCCAAGACACTTGGCGTAATCGAAAACTTTAGGAGACATCTGGGTATGAGTAAAAGACATTTTTTCCTCAGACTCAGATAGCCACAAATACAGACTTGTAAGGTTTTGAACATGTTTGGCTGTTCTGATACCAATTGAAAAAGTGGGGGTCTAATAACCACACCTTATATTTCTCTTAGCAATCTGTATTGACAAACTCCAATATACTTTTATGAGAATCAACTAGACAGTTAGACTCAATCAATAGAAAAGTATATCAAAGAGTTTATATCTCTATCTCTCGATTTCAATCTTACTCAAGAATACTGCGAGTTCGATTAAATACAAGAGAGATAAACTTGGATCGTACCAAATACCAATATCCAAGTGTCAATTAATTTAAATCAACAACCAAAAGGTCGGATATTCTAATTGATTGAACAACCCATAACCTGTATTATTTCAATTATATAAAAATATAATGCATAAAAGAAATAACACAGATACCAGAATTTTGTTAACGAGTAAACCGCAAATGCAGCTAGTCCAGATTAAACATACACTGTATAAAGCCTCTACAAACACTAGCCTATTCCAAACTAACTTCGGTCTGGACTGTAGTTAAACCCCAATCAAACTCACACTGATCCAAGATACAGTTACGCTCCTACATCTCTGATCCCAGCAAGATACTACGTACTTGATTCCCTTAGATGATCTCACCTACAACTAAGAGTTTCTACGACCAAAAGTTGAAGAATTTAATAAACAAATCTGTATCACACATAAAAGTCTACGGTAATAGATAAATCCGTCTCCCACAAATATACTTACAAGGTTCGTTCCGGCTTTTGATAAATCAAGGTGAACATGAACCAATTGATAAACTGAAATTATATTCCCGAAGAACATCCTAGTATTATCAATCACCTCACAATAGTCTTAATCGACGCAACGAAAAAAGATATTGTGGAATCACAAACGATGAGACGAAGATGTTTGTGACTACTTTTTATCATTCCTATCAGAGATATAAATCTCAAGCCAATTATTTAAATTATACTCGTGCGATAGAAACAGCAAGATCAGATCACATAACTACAAGAAAGTAGTATCGGTCTGGCTTCACAATCCCAATGAAGTCTTTAAGTCATTAAACTGGTTTAGAAGAAGAAACCAAAGGTTAAAGGAGAATCGACTCTAGCTTATCACAACTAGTATCACGTATAATGTGTGGGTATTAGGTTTCCCAGTTGCTAGAGTTCTCCCTTATATATTGTTTCAAATCAGGGTTTGCAATCAATGTTAGCTTGGTAACAAAGCATTCAATATTCATCGTTAAATGAAAACCTGATTAGATTCAAGCAACCCTATGAGTCCCTGATATCATCTCAATGAGGATGAAAAGTTGAAGCCAACGGCGTAAGAATGTAGGCATTCTGACATCGTATAAAGAAATTACAAGTGTTCGAAGCAAGTCAAAGTTGCTGAATTTTGTGAAGGCACAAAATTTATAACGGCACCCGATTATATTACTAGGGTGCCATCCTTATCTTCCCCTGGTTTCCCTTTCAAGGAAGTGTACCCCTATCGGGTTTGGGTGGGCTCTTCCCATCCAGTGATGCAACAACCAGATGTTTTCTCGGCCTTTATTCCCTCTTCCGATATGGCTTATGGTTTCAAGACCGCACCCTAAGTGGGGTTTCTTGAGGACCGAGTGTATCATAGACAGGACTTTCCAAGAATGTCAAGGTACGCTCTAGATTCCCCCGACACTCTTGGCTCAACCGTGCACCGCGATGCCCTGATCGAGTTTCTACACTCCATGATAGGGAACTTAATACCTTAGTTTTTCGACTAAGGATTCTTTACCAGATAGGATTTTATTTCGCCTCCACCTTCCATGACTCGGGATCCAGAGATGGTATGGCTTTAGCCCGAGCCACGCATTACTAGGTTGTCCCCAAATGTGACGTGCGATAGGGCTTATGTATATTATCTCTTACACATGTGCGAACTAGGGTGCACGCCACAATTGGATACATAGCCTCCCTAGTTAGAGGTTTTAAATTTGTTTCCCCCTATAGTGGTCTTATTCATGAGGTCTTATTGTTGCCTCGGTTCTTTTTTGTATGTTAAGAACATATTTTGTATCAGAATCAAAATCTTTTCATTAACTATTTTCGCTTGTACAATACGGATTTTGTTTCTCGTTTTATTCGCACTTACTAGGATGCTTTACTGATCTACTTCAGTAACATATCTGAAATGTTACTCTTTTTCTTTCTTTAATTATTTCGCACCCTTTAATTGTAATAGTGCTTTAGATGCTTTTGGTTGTAAAGTCTCCTCTCCATTTCCTCCATGTTTCTTCCATCTTGCTCCATTAAGTTATAAATTCCGTTACCAACATATTTCTTCACCACATAAGGTCCAATCCACATTTTTTTCTTATTATTTTTACCTCTGTGTTTGGAAAATTGTGGTACTTTTCTTATAACAAATTCCCCTGGTTGATATTTTCCATTTGCTGATATGTTTGCTTATTCATGCCTCTTTATAATCTTCATGCGAAGTGCCCCTTCTGTCGTCTCCTCTTCATTGTCCTGTTTCTCCATTTCATCTTCTGCCTTTGATGATTCTTTGATATTATGGTAATTATCAGTGTCTTCATCCATTTCTATATAGTTTATCATCAATCTTTCACATCTCTTTTCTTCTTCTACATCTCGCTTCCAGTTTCTCCTTTTGTTCGCACGAACGTCACTCTTCTCAACATCAATCTCATTACATGCTTTGGCTTCATTGGTATCCCCTCTGACGATTCCTACACCGTGTGGCAAGGGAAACTTAACACATTGATAGTAAGTAGAAGCCACACCCAAGATGCTATGCAACCATGGTCTTCCTATTAATGCATTGTAGGGAGATTCAACATCTACCACACAAAATGTAACTTCTGTCGAGACTGTCTTTAAAGGAATTCGCTTGGTAATCTCTCTCATTGGTTTATTAGCAGATCCATTAAAGCCATAGATCTTGTAAGTTGAGGGTATTAAATCTTCATCTCTGCCTCCCATAATTTTGTAGGCGTGATAGAACAAGATGTCAACGGAGCTCCCAGAATCGATTAATATCCGGTTGATTGCCCACGTTACCTCTTCTTCATCTTCTTTTGTATTTGGTTTTTCGCTTGGTATTATCTCCAGCTACTTCTTATGCACTGAAAGTGTGCTTTACTAGTCAAAAGATAGGCACAACACAACCCACGGGCACAGCACGCGAACAAACGTGATGTGCCGTGTTGTGCCGTGCTAGCACACGTGTTATAAACAATTTGAAATCACTTAATGGTATACATTAAGTCGGACATTATTACGAGAATCTAAATAGACAACATATCATTTGAAAAAATTTCAAGTGAAATCAACAAGTTTATTCAATAAAAATAAATAACACATCAAATATAAAATTGGATCATTGTCATGTAAATTAACTAGGACTTAACCCGTGCCGTAATGGCACGGGCCTTCTCTTTTTTTCTAGCCAATTTTTTTCGATAAGTAGAGATTAAACTGTTTGTTTCCCTTCTAATATTTATTTTCCAAATCATGATCCCACGTATTGTCCACCTAAAATGTCTCACATCTATAGGTGTTTTCACCAATTGACATATCTCACATATGTGTCTCTCTTTGCCACCCATGATTTGAGACTTTAAATAACATATTCACTTTTTAATTTCAATTGCTAAAGTTGAGTTTAGCCCCAAAAATCATAATTCAAATAAACATGATACTAATCAGTTCCAAAAAATTGAAGTGGAATGATATCAACTCCGACTAAGGATGTCCAAGTTATTGTTCATCTAAGGATGTCCATGGTCGACCAGTATCATCAGATTAATTCTAACATATTTAAAGGACTATGGTAAGACAATCGATACTGCCTCTTAAACGTATCTACCGGGATATCATACAAAGATGGAACCAAGAATATTGCGGTTGATCCGTACCATCCGGTAACTATGGAAGCTCCCCCATCAGCTGATTCTTCGTATTAAACGCAGTCACCATTATTTAAAATTATGTCTCTTAATTCATGATACGAATGCCGCCTGCACTCTGGATTGGGCTTGGCCTTGAACCTGTAAAAAAATTGAAATCAAATTTAAGTCCATGATGTACAACAAAAACACTTTAAAAGATGGAGGCACTGCTGTGGTTATTAAGTTAAATATGGTACTGATGGTTTTAGAAGGCTAGGTTAAGGTTCTATTTAATTAAGGAATTATATCTCAACCAAGTTAAACTACCCATGAAACTATGAAAAGTAGATATATCGATCATTGCAGGCAAGAAATAACTGTATACTTATAGGGTGGATAAAAGAAAAGAGATATTGAAGCTGAGAACATTGAACAACCATGATAATCAAAAAGAATTAGCCGAAGAGTAAGCTAGAAAGTGAGTCACAAATTAGCCAGGTTAAAAATTAACATGGCACCAAAAAATCAACCACATGCCAAACAGATATATAAAATTTAAATTGAATTGAGTGTAGTGTAGTGTAGTGTCATACTGTGTGATACTTTAACATTAATTGTTGTTACCACAAAATGGATTCCATTTTGACGCTTAGATAACTCAATTATTATTGAATACGTAGCATAGCCTTCGAGAAATAGATCTAAAGAAGAAAGGAAACATTTTCCAGCTTAGCTTGTTGGAGTTTGGTTCTTTAATGAAGTCAAAGTGTGGTTTTTCTTGGATATTTGCAAACTACGTATCTTTGTTAGCGTCATTTTTTCTCAATTTAAAATAACTACTTATATCGATATCTGCAAAGTGCAAACTGTTTGTCTTGCAAACGACCTTTTGTCACCTATAATGCTTTTATTGAAGTGTTGAAAGTATTGCGCATGTCACCAAAAAAGGCTACCCCGAGTAATGTACGAAAACATTTGAAACATACAAAGTGTTTGGTTTAATTACCTGTCGTAGGACTTTCGACTTACTCCTATGAAGAGTTTGATGAGTGCCAAATATTGCATATTCATACACCGTTTCATTAGCACTTAACTCATCTTTCGCGCTTCAATGTCATATAGTATCCCAAATTCTGCATTCTTACCATCTTCAAGAATAAATATTTGTATTAATTAATTTTTTGTTTTTAAGTACTAAATAAAGCTTGGAAGAATTGAGAAGACAAAAGAGAAGAAAGTTGGAAGCGTTGCAACCCGCTCGCGCATCAGTGGCAACCTGTTTACAAATTCATGGGATTAAAAAACCCATGATCCAAAACCCAAGACCCAAATCCATTTCCACCTCACCCCCATTGGATTCCTTCCAAAACATCCACCTCACCCCCATTGGATTCTTTCCAAAACATCCACCTCACCCCCATTGGATTCCATTTCATCCATCAATTAAAGACAAAATGTTTTGTTTAATTGTGAGTGGTTTCTACAGTGAAATTCGGATCCCAAGTGTGAGAGAATTTTTGTATATAAATAGAGAGGGTTGTTGTGTTGAAAACTCATCCAAGAATAGCTTGTTCATGTTAGTTTATCAAATTTCAATTTCGTTGTAATGTTCTTGATGTTCTAATTTCATTTGTTAGGGTTTAAATGAAGCCGTAACTCATTGGTATGTATTCATATCTTGTATATTGTTCTTGAAAGTTTAGAATTATTTAAAGTTATAATTTAATCCAAGTTTGTCAACATCTTTCTCTCACAATGTATGCCATGTATCCATTGTAGTTAGAATATCTCTATGTTGATTATGCTACAACTCATGCTTAACCAAATATTGATCCTCAGATTAGTTGTGCTTTAATTAGACAATTAATGCTTTGGAGAAATACTTTAGTTGTGATTAAATTATACATTGGAGAAACACCTTAAATATACGGTAGACTTGAATCTAATGTAAGGACAAGAATAATATTACAAGTTGAATGCATATCATAGGTTAGTGGTGGATTTGAATACCCTAGTATCCATATTCTCAATATTTACACCTTGATTTAATTGCATATTTTAATTCAAATTACTTTCTGTTTAAATCTTTGCCAATATCTCGTCGTATCGACAAAAACAAACCCCCTTTGGTTACTCTCTGAATCAGTTCTTAGTAAGGATTTAGAATCAACAACTACACTCTCCAAGTCTCTGTGGTTCGACCTGTGATTGCCCTGTGTTGCTTGTCGACACTGTGCACTTGCAGTATTTATAGTTGTAGGTATCTTTCCGAGCCTACCAGAGTTGCAACATTATATCCCCACATTGTTCTCAATTCAAATTCAGTAGAAGTATAACCTTTAAGGCTTTAGCTGAGAGTTGCTCTAGTAACCGAAAAACCAATAAACTATATCAGAATTCAAGATATTTTTTTTAATAAACATAAAAGCAGCAAAAAACCCAATTTTTAAAAATATAAACAAAAACAATTTTATATATTATCACTGTATCAGTAAGTTTTTTCAATGAAATAAACATCCCGAATATGCACCACACCAGACAAAAAATCTTAGGCTCGGATCTCCACTCAACAAATGGATGTTACCTGTTTTCCTCTGAAAAAAGTATCAAATGAAGGAGGCGTTTCTGGCATTCATTATCACAACAATGAAATGGCACACGCATATTAAGGAGGCGGCGTGCTTCTACTTCAAATATGGAGTGTTTGATAATGTCTCAATCGATGTCCAAACATATAATATGAGAACCCATTCTACTCACCTTTGAGGTATCTCAAGTTCTTCAAAATCCCTGATACTTTTATGGTCTTGATCTTTGAACATTGGGGTTATTCACTGCATAAAAAGATTTAATCCCATGATTGGTTAATCTGTAAAGTGAAAAATGCTATATTGTTCGTTCATAGATAAAAACAAAGTTCAACCAATATTGTCGTTATCAATGCTTTGGTCATGGACTTGATAACTTTTATGCTCAAATATTATTATCCAGTTCTTATGTGTTATAAAATTAAGTAATTGACCTTTTGTTGCTTGCATTTGCATGTAATGTAAAATCATGTAAGCATGCATAATGTACATTAAAATAAGAAGTTGCAAGCTTGTAAGAAGTCAGATGAATTAATATCAAGGCCAAGCAATGTACCCAAAGTCCTCGTGCCTGGTTTTATTCATACATACGCTTTTAAAAGTTCTGCAAGTTCCAAAAACCCATACTCGATTAGTCTTTTTTTGACCAAAATAAGAAAACTTGGCACAGTTCAAGTAAACATTCAATAATTCCTTGTGCAAAATCTTAAATTACCCCAACTGAAAGGTGCTTAACATAGGTACAACTACGCTGAACACGTACCTTTATTATGTATTTCATCCGCAATAAATTGTATACTTTTTTTTGGGCTAAAAGTTTCCTTCTGGAATAGCCCATAACCAGATTTGGCACATCATTTGGATTGGATACCATTTGTATCTCTTAAAATGACCACATTAGCATGGTTACCAAAATCAACGGGAGCTAGTCATCCTATTACAGTTTCACCAAAATCAGTAATGATATATAAGAGAGTGGCCGATTACTTTGAAACTCTCCAGCACTTCTATTGCAATGAGCTTCAATCTGCAAGATAAATATGTTTAGAGACATTAGATTAACAATTAACAACACATAGTTTTACCCTATAATCAGTGAAAGGAAAAAATACAAAAAATAATCAGTATAGATACAAACAAATAAAACAAATAAAATAATCAGTAGCATAATCACTGTAGCAGCGCAACTATTCACGGTCAATTTTACACTTATTTTTGTTATTTTTTTAAAATTTTTTGCTTTTGCATTAAAACTTCGAAACCCTAACTACCTCTTTTGAGCTCAACAGGTGCCGGAGTAGCTGTTGTAAAGGCGAAGGAAAGGAAGCGGAAGGAGTTTTTATTTTATTTTAAAAAGAAAAAGTTTATTTTATTTTTAGTTTGTATTAGGATTCCTCTACTCTTGTAATTTTCTTTTTCTTTTGCACTTTTTTTTTTTTTTGGACTTTGGACTTTGGACATTCTATTTTTATTTTTATTTTTAAACCCTACGGAAGGGTAATATTAAATATCAAACTGTTTGCAGAGAAGGACGGTGATTACAATATCACCTCGGCCCCTCGGGTCCGTTCATGACATAGGAGTCGTGGCCCGAGTCGACAACAACGGTTCATCCCCCGTCTGGAACGGGAGGTAAGTTTGTCGAAACACTCGCGAATCCCTTGTTAGCGAGTTACTGTATTCCTTCGTTTGCATATATGTTGAGGACTTGAATACGGCTGCTTTATTTTCATAGTAAAGGGAAAGGACTGGCCATACAAGATAAGGGTTCGGATTTCATCACCGTTCTATTCTTGCCCGCCTTAGGAAAACGATACATACGCGAACCTAAGCTTTAAAATTTGAAATAGAACAAGACCTATAAGGTAACGAGCTTAGTAGGAAAGTCGTTTGAAAAATATTGGTTACTCTTTAAGCATACTTCGAAGTTCATGACGGTTTCTGTAAATTGAATGCGTGACTGCGCCGCCTTGTAATACGGCGAGGCCTTGGGTATCAAAGCTCTAGCAGCATCCCTTGCCTCTATTCAATTTACTTAAACTCGGATTGATTCCAGAGGGGTTTTGTCAGATTGTAACGAATTCCCTTTCGAAGGATTAGAAGCTGGTCTAGAAAACAATCTAAGTGGAGCCATCATTCTTTTTGTTTGCTAGAAATCAGTAGGTTTACTGTGGTGGAGTCATCCTTGTTTGTGATTTCATAGAACTTCCCTTCTAGGTGAATGGTTAACATGCTTGATGTGCTAGCTAGGCTATGATTGTGTCCTTTAGAGACCATACACGCCGACTAGTTAGAATCAGTCAAGAAGAGTTAACTGAAATACATAGTTCTGAGGCAGACAGTCCAAACCCATCCGAAACAATGGGAGAACCAGTCCGTAGTCTAAAGGACTACATGTACCCAACGAGGACAACCCAGTCCTCGTGCATTGTCTTACAAGCTGTTGTTGGACAATTTGAGCTAAAGGCGAGTATCCTCAATATTTTTCCTAAATTTAAAGGGGTTGAAGCTGAAAATCCCTACCACCATGTGAGAGAGTTCGAGGAAATTTGTGGGACTCTTCGGATCAACCAAATGACGGATGAGGACCTCAAAATGAGACTTTTTCCTTTTTCTTTACAAGAAAAGGCCAATACTTGGTTGTGTGCTCAACAGACACAGTCATTTCATACATGGGATGCTCTTACGAAAGAGTTCTTCAAAAAGTTCTTCCCAAACCATAAGACTACAATAATTCGTCAAAGCCTGAATAGTTTTGTGCAATTAGAGGAGGAAACTTTGCCAAAATATTTGGAGAGATTCAATGAATTATTGCTCCAATGTCCTCACCATGGTTTTGAAAAATGGAGACTTGTGCAAATTTTGTATGAAGGCTTAGATATCAAGAACCGAACTACAGTTGAGACCATGTGCATTGGTCAATTTATTGAAAAAAGTGCTGATGAGTCTTGGGATTTCTTAATCGAAGTCGCTGAAAAGACTCAGCAGTGGGAACCCCCCGTGAACCAAATAGGATTACCCTTGCATCTAATTTTCATAGAATTGACTCTGACTTCGAAGGAAGTGCAAAGATAGCATCCTTGGCTAGGAGAATAGAAAAGCTAGAACTAGAAAAGAATGGAAAAACTAATATCCCTACTCTCCGTAGTCAAATTGAAATGGCCACTTGTGCCGCATGCCATAGTTCAGACCATCTAGTGGACACTTGTCCAGACCTCCATGCATTTCAAGAGTATAAAACCGAGCAAGCCAATGCTTTGTACAATAGGCAAGAGAACAACCCATATTCTCAGACCTACAACCCAGGGTGGAGAAATCACCCTAACTTTTCATTGTCTAAAGGGCCTGTACAAGGGGGAACATCAAATAATAACCAAGGATACCCTTATCCTGGAAACCCCCAAGTGCAACCGCATGTGCAGTACCCTACGGAGAAAAATCCTAGCTTCGAAGAAAGTTTCAGTATGTTGTCACAAAATCTGGTACAATTTCAAAAGACAACCGACCAACGTTTCGCAAGTATAGAACTTAAAATGGGCCAAATCTGTGAAGCTTTGAATGAAAGAGATAAAGGCAAACTCCCTAGTCAGACCCAACACAATCCAAAAAATGTATATCAAGCAGAAAATTCAACTCGAAATGAGGCCTCACATAATCAAGTAAATGCTGTCACCACTGTTCGTAGTGGTAAAGTTGTTGAAAACAATGTAGGTGTACCACAGTCGAGTGAGTCTACATCAGACTCACCAGTGCATAAAATCCCACAGAAAACACCTATTGTTGAAGACAAATCTGAGCAACATAAGAATTCCCATAATTCTAATGACTCTACACCATGTCATGTACATGTTGCTCCATTTCCACAAAGATTGGTGCAGAAAAAAGAGAGTATACAGTACAACGAGATTTTGGAAATGTTCAAACGAGTTAACATCAACATCCCATTTCTTGATGCGATCAAAAGCGAAAGCTTCATGTGCATAAGCGTTCTTTTCTCACTGAGCAAGTGAGTGCAATCATTCAAAGCAACACACCTCCTAAGTTTAAAGACCCAGGTAGTCCAACTATCACATGCAAAATAGGTGACCAAACGGTTAAGAAGGCATTGCTAGACTTAGGGACAAGTGTGAATTTACTACCATATTCAGTATATCTGCAGTTAGGTCTTGGAGAGTTGAAGGCAACACCTATAACTCTGCAATTGGAGGACAGATCCGTCAAAGTGCCACGTGGTGTGGTAGAAGATGTTTTGATTAAGGTTGATAAGTTTTATTTTCATGTGGACTTCATCGTCTTAGATACTCAACCTGTGCAAAACCCTGACAGTCACATTCCTGTCATTTTGGGACGCCCCTTCTTAGCGACGTCCAATGCAATCATTAACTGCCGTAATGGAGTGTTGAAGTTGTCATTTGGTAATATGACTGTGGAGTTGAATGTTTTCAATACTAGCCAACAACATTTAGATCTTGATGATGATAATGATGTGCATGAAATCAACATGATTGAAAGTTTGATTCAGGATTCGTTGTCTAGTAGCATGTCTATTGACCCTTTGGATGCTTGTTTGAATAATTTTGACCTAGATTTGTTTGATGATGAATACATAAGTGAAATGAATACTTTGCTTGAATCCACACCACTTTTGGACACATCTAAGTGGAAAGCTAGAGTGGAACCACTTCCAGTCTTGGAATCCAAGTGTGTTCCCTCTTTTGTTGAGCCACCAAAGCCCGAACTGAAACCATTGCTTGATACTCTTAAATATGCATTTTTGGGACCTTCTAATACTTTTCCTGTAATGTTTTCATCTGCCTTAGATACAGAACAGGAAAGTAAACTTTTAGAAGTACTTAAGGATCATAAAGAAGCCTTAGGATGGACCTTCTTGGACATTAAAGGCATAAGTCCCACTGATTGCATGCATCATATAAACCTTGAGGACAATGCTAAAACATCTAGGGAGATGCAAAGGCATCTAAATCCTAACATGAAAGAGGTTGTTAAGAGTGATATTATAAAGCTTCTTGATGCGGGTATCATCTACCCAATCTCAGATAGCAAATGGGTTAGCCCCATTCAGCCTTTGTCCGAAAAAAGTCAGGAGTTACTGTAATTCAAAACGATAAAGATGAGTTAATCACTACTCGAGTAACCACAGGGTGGCGAGTTTGCATTGACTATAGGAAGTTGAATGCAGTTACAAGGAAAGATCACTTCCCTCTTCCATTCATAGATCAAATGCTTGAACGATTGTCTGGGCTTAAATTCTATTGTTTCTTGGATGGTTTTTCTAGTTACAACCAGATTCATATTTCACCTGAAGATCAGGAAAAGACTACATTTACATGTCCATTTGGAACGTTTTCCTATCATCGTATGCCCTTTGGGTTGTGCAATGCACCCGCTACATTTCAGCGTTGTATGATGAGCATTTTTTCTGATATGATAGATAACTTCCTTGAGATCTTTATGGATGATTTCTATGTGTTTGGATCATCTTTTGATGAATGTTTGAACCATCTCACTCGCGTGCTGATTAGATGTAAAGAGAAATATTTGGTTTTAAATTGGGAGAAATGTCATTTTATGGTGAACTCAGGCATAGTTCTAGGACACATCATCTCTGAAAAATACATTGAAGTAGACAAAGCCAAAGTCGACCTCATTCAAAACTTGCTGCAACCTCGCTCTGTGAGGGAGGTTAGATCATTTTTAGGCCATGCTGGTTTCTACCGTAGATTCATTAAAGATGTCAGTAAGATCTCAAGACCACTGTGTAATCTACTCGCAAAGATGTTGCATTTGTGTTTGATAATGCTTGTGTGCATGCTTGGGAAGAGCTCAAAACTCTTCTAACTTCAGCCCCTATAGTCCGACCTCCTGATTGGAAATTGCCATTTGAAATCATGTGTGACGCATCTGATTTTGCTGTTGGAGCTGTCTTAGGTCAGCGAGTTAACAAACACCCCTATGTGATCTACTATGCTACTAAGACACTGAATGAGGCTCAAATGAATTATTCAATAACCGAAAAAGAGGTGCTAGCTGTTGTGTTTGCATTAGATAAGTTTAGATCTTATTTGATAGGATCTAAAATCATCATTTATACTGACCATGCCGCATTAAGATATCTTTTATCTAAAAAAGATGCTAAGGCTCGTCTAATTCGATGGATACTCTTGTTACAAGAGTTCCACCTCGAAATTCGAGATAAAAAAGGGTCAGAGAATGTTGTTGCTAATCACTTATCTAGGTCGAATGTCGAATCCACTGATGAATCAGAGATTATTAGGGAATCCTTCCCTGATGAACAACTGATGCTAGTTTCTGAAATGCCATGGTTTGCCGACATCGTGAACTACCTTGCTACAGGTAGGATGCCACTTCATTGGTCTAAACAAGTCCGGTCTAAATTCTTGGCCGAAGTGAAACATTTCCTATGTTATGACCCATATCTGTTCAAATACTGCCCTGAACAAATCATTAGGAAATGTGTCACCAATTCTGAACAAAGGGATGTCATCTCTTTTTGTCATGATCAAGCATGTGGAGGACACTTTAGTGCAAATAAAACTGCTGCAAAGATCTTGCAGAGTGGTTTTTACTGGCCAACATTGTTTAAGGATAGCCATGCCTTCTGTGTTTCTTGTGACCGGTGCCAGAAATTGGGAAGTATATCAAAACGAAACATGATGCCCTTACAACCCATTTTGATTGTTGAGCTATTTGATGTATGGGGCATTGATTTCATGGGTCCATTTCCTAGCTCTGAAGGAAAGTTGTACATTCTTGTTGCTGTTGACTATGTTTCTAAGTGGGTAGAAGCAATTGCAACCAAAACTAATGACCACAAGGTGGTAATTTCGTTCTTAAAGGAAAACATATTTTCTCGATTTAGCACCCCTAGAGCTATAATCAGTGACGGTGGTTCACATTTCTGCAATAGGCCTTTTGAGTCCTTAGTCCGTAAGTATGGCATAACTCATAAAGTTGCAACCCCATATCATCCACAGACCAGTGGCCAGGTAAAGGTTTCAAATAGGGAGATTAAGCACATTCTAGAAAAGACGGTTAACCCGTCTAGAAAAGATTGGTCTTTAAGATTGAATGATGCTTCATGGGCATATAGAAATGCATACAAGACCCCCATTGGTATGTCCCCTTACAGACTTGTGTACGGTAAAGCTTGTCATCTCCCTGTAGAGTTAGAACATCGTGCATATTGGGCGAAAAAAGAAACTGAACTTTGATCTAGATAAAGCTGGCACCCAAAGGAAGCTTCAACTCAATGAGTTGGAAGAGTTAAGAAATGATGCATATGATAATGCAAAAATGTACAAACAAAGAATGAAGGTGTTCCATGACAAACGCATTTTGTGCAAGTCATTCACTCCAGGCCAGAAAGTTCTATTGTATAACTCACGACTGCACCTTTTTCCAGGAAAATTACGTTCTAAATGGACAGCCCCGTTCATGGTGCGAACAATTTTCCCCCATGGGGCTGTAGAACTAGAAGATGTAACAACCAAGAATGTCTTCAAGGTCAATGGGGGCAGAGACTGAAGTCGTTCCTTGAACCAATCCCACCTGAGATTGAAACAACTCATCTTGCTGATCCAATCTATGTGGACTGAAAAGTTCACCCCCTATACATACCACAAATATCCTCCCTGTTGGTTGCTTTGGACATACTCTACTATCTCTGGTTTGGCATCTGGTAATCTCTTTCCTTTGAATCTGTTTTGCTCTCATGGTTTGTTGTGGTTTCTGTTATCTTTTGAAACATTGAGGACAATGTTAGATTTAGGTTTGGGGGAGTATTTGCATATGGCGTTTTGTAGTCTTTTGCATTTTTTATGACCAGCTATGGAGCGGGTCTTTTGTAGGATCCTTTGTAATCTTTTGCATTTTTTATGACCAGCTGTGTAGCGGGTCTTTTGTAGGATCCTTTGTAGGCTTGCATTTTTTTTTTCTATGACCAGCTGTGTAGCTGGTCTCTAAAAAAAAAAAAATTGTATCGGATCTTGTGTTTGGTATCTGATGACCAGCTGTGTAGCGGGTCACTAAAAAAATGATGATTAGCTGTGTAGCGGGTCTTAAAAAAAAAAAAAATTGGTTACAAATTTTCATGGTTCTACGAAATTCTGAAGTTCATCATCTACAGTTGAAGACCGAAGACGAAGACATTTCTATGGATGCTCTGAAATTGGAGAAGGTTTTGTGGGTACATCTTTGGTAGGCCCTCACGAGACTACAACTCGTCCACTAGGGACACGTAGGGGTTTAAAGGCTTAGTGCATACGCTAAATGCATTCGAGAGACCAGCGACAGTGGTATAGTTAGGATTTCTAGATTTCTGTTTCACTTGAGGACAAGTAAAATTCAGGTTTGGGGGTATTTGATGAGTGCCAAATATTGCATATTCATACACCTTTTCATTGGCACTTAACTCATCTTTCACGCTTCAAAGTCATATATTATCCCAAATTCTGCATTCTTACCATCTTCAAGAATAAATATTTGTATTAATTAATTTTGTGTTTTTAAGTATTAAATAAAGCTTGGAAGAACTGAGAAGACAAAAGAGAAGAAAGTTGGAAGCGTTGCAACCCGCTCGCGCATCAGTGGAAACCTGTTTACAAATTCATGGGATTAAAAAACCCATGATCCAAAACCCAAGACCCAAATCCATTTCCACCTCACCCCCATTAGATTCCTTCCAAAACATCCACCTTACCCCCATTGGATTATTTCCAAAACATCCACCTCACCCCCATTGTATTCCATTTCATCCATCAATTAAAGAAAACATGTTTTGTTTAATTGTGAGTGGTTGCTACAGTGAAATTCGGATCCCAAGTGTGAGAGAATTTTTGTGTATAAATAGAGAGGGTTGTTGTGTTGAAAACTCATCCAAGAATAGCTTGTTCATGTTAGTTTATCAAATTTCAATTTTGTTGTAATGTTCTTCATGTTCTAATTTCATTTGCTAGGGTTTAAATGAAGTCGTAACTCATTGGTATGTATTCATATCTTGTATATTGTTCTTGAAAGTTTAGAATTGTTTAAAGTTATAATTTAATCCAAGTTTGTCAACATCTTGCTCTCACAATGTATGCCATGTATCCATTGTAGTTAGAATATCTCTATGTTGATTATGCTACAACTCATGCGTAACCAAATATTGATACTCAGATTAGTTGTGCTTTAATTAGACAGTTAATGCTTTGGATAAATACTTTAGTTGTGATTAAATTATACATTGGAGAAACACCTTAAATATACGGTAGACTTGAATCTGCTGTAAGGGCAAGAATAATATTACAAGTTGAATGCATATCATAGGTTAGTGGTGGATTTGAATACCCTAGTATCCATATTCTCAATATTTACACCTTGATTTAATTGCATATTTTAATTCAAATTACTTTCTGTTTAAGTCTTTGCTAATATCTCGTCGTATCGACAAAAACAAACCCCCTTTGGTTACTCTCTGAATCAGTTCTTAGTAAGGATTTAGAATCAACAACTACACTCTCCAAGTCTCTGTGGTTCGACCTGTGCTTGCCCTGTGTTGCTTGTCGACACTGTGCACTTGCAGTATTTATAGTTGTAGGTATCTTTCCGAGCCTATCAGAGTTCCAACATTATATCTCCACATTGTTCTCAATTCAAATTCAGTAGAAGTATAACCTTTAAGGCTTTAGCTGAGAGTTGCTCTAGTAACCGAAAAACCAATAAACTATATCAGAATTCAAGATATTTTTTTAATAAACATAAAAGCAGCAAAAAACCCAATTTTTAAAAATAAAAATAAAAACAATTTATATATTATCACTGTATCAGTAAGTTTTTTCAATGAAATAAACATCCCGAATATGCACCAAACCAGACAAAAAATCTTAGGCTCGGATCTCCACTCAACAAATGGATGTTACCTGTTTTCCTCTGAAAAAAGTATCAAATGAAGGAGGCGTTTCTGGCATTCATTATCACAACAATGAAACGGCACACGCATATTAAGGAGGCGGCGTGCTTCTACTTCAAATATGGAGTGTTTGATAATGTCTCAATCGATGTCCAAACATATAATATGAGAACCCATTCTACTCACCTTTGAGGTATCTCAAGTTCTTCAAAATCCCTGATCCTTTTATGGTCTTGATCTTTGTACAATGGGGTTATTCACTGCATAAAAAGATTTAATCCCATGATTGGTTAATCTGTAAAGTGAAAAATGCTATATTGTCCGTTCATAGATAAAAACAAAGTTCAACCAATATTGTCGTTATCAATGCTTTGGTCATGGACTTGATAACTTTTATGCTCAAATATTATTATCCAGTTATTATGTGTTATAAAATTAAGTAATTGACCTTTTCTTGCTTGCATTTGCATGTAATGTAAAATCATGTAAGCATGCATAATGTACATTAAAATAAGAAGTTGCAAGCTTGTAAGCAGTCAGATGAATTAATATCAAGGCCAAGCAATGTACCCAAAGTCCTCGTGCCTGGTTTTATTCATACATACGCTTTTAAAAGTTCTGCAAGTTCCAAAAACCCATACTCGATTAATCTTTTTTTGACCAAAATAAGAAAACTTGGCACAGTTCAAGTAAACATTCAATAATTCCTTGTGCAAAATCTTAAATTACCCCAAACTGAAAGGTGCTTAACATAGGTACAACTACGCTAAACACGCACCTTTATTATGTATTTCATCCGCAATAAATTGTATACTTTTTTTTGGGCTAAAAGTTTCCTTCTGGAATAGCCCATAACCAGATTTGGCACATCATTTGGATTGGATACCATCTGTATCTCTTAAAATGACCACATTAGCATGGTTACCAAAATCAACGGGAGCTAGTCATCCTATTACAGTTTCACCAAAATCAGTAATGATATATAAGAGAGTGGCCGATTACTTTGAAACTCTCCAGCACTTCTATTGCAATGAGCTTCAATCTGCAAGATAAATATGTTTAGAGACATTAGATTAACAATTAACAACACATAGTTTTACCCTATAATCAGTGAAAGGAAAAAATACAAAAAATAATCAGTATGGATACAAACAAATAAAACGATATTAAGAACCTGGTCCTTAAATAGAAAGTGAAATATAGTACTGATTGATTTTCAAAAAATCCCAAAATATGAAACCCTAACTTCTATGAAGACCAAAAGCAAGAACAATAGAATAAAGTTAATGGTTTTTATAAATCTAATCTAAAAGAACCTGTTTAAACTCCAGATTCAGTCTCTTGTTAAGACAGAGCTTTTCTTCATTGGTCTTTCCATCTACAGTAGAGAGAAATTAAAGCGCTCTAAGAAACAATCCTTCATACTCCAAAATACTGAATTTTTTTGTTTTGTTTTGGAATTGGAACCGATGAAACAAATAGTTTCTCCTCTTATTTCTCCATCTACCTCTCAAAACATCACCGCAGGCGTGTGAGCGATCACCCCTACTTTTAGTCAATTATTTCCATAGAAATTGAAGAGCCTTAATTCCCAATTCTTGATGAACATTAAATGTCCAAACACTATCACACTTATTCCTCTCTATGCTACACCTAGAGTAAATCTGGACCGCCACATACAAAGCGACAGTAGTCAGATAAAACAGACCTAACGCGTTATTCATCATTTCAAAGTGTTGGCTAGCAAGAAAGAACTCAAAAAACCTCCGACGATGGTGTACATTAGGAAAAAAAATAGAATTCAAGAAGTGAACCATTGGCAGTATACAACATCAAAATCAAGTATCAACCCATGTATACTCGAGATAAAACTGAAATAGTAGAAACTTTATTTCTTCTGCCCTACAAATAGCTGAATTTCCACCCAAAAAAGACTATAATCTAAAAAAAAAAAAAACAGATTAAGCCATTCTTTTTGAGAAAACCCACCCAACAACAGTAAAACAAATGGTTGAGTGAAGATAAAAAAACAACGAAAATGATAGAGGGGAAACAGACGTACCTCTATATTTAAGCAGTAAACCACCACTTAATATGAGGTGGAAAATACAGAGGTTTTAAGCAGTAAACCGCCACTTACAAAGCCACCTAGAATGACCTTGTATAGGCTGCACCTTTTCATTCTTTCATTTCCAGGACAATTCATGGTTGGAAAATGAAACGGTTGATATTAATCATACAAAACATGAATGGGGATTGAAAGCACCACATTTATAACACTAAGGAAGCTAGAAGGCGCGCAGTTCATTTCGTTGAAGTTAAGAAGATTGTAATTGTAGATTTCAAAAGGCAAATAAATATAAATTAAGAACCTGAAACGTTGATTCGCGAGGAATCAATCAGGTTTAAATCGATATGCCCTAGCAATTAGGTCAAAATTAGGAGCACCATGAAAGAACCTTAAAAACAAATTTTTAGCTCCAATACGGATCTATTATAATTTTTTTAAATTTGAACATAATAAAATTATTCAAAATTTTACATAGAGAATGAATCAAAGTTGTGATCTTAGGGTAATCAAAGATGTAAGACTGACAGTCCTTTTCTTAATCGGGACATCTGGAATTCTGGATGCACAAACCATATTTTATTTTAAAAATTAACCAAAATTTTATATAAATAACGGACCCAAAATTGATTCTTCGGGGAATCATAGAACTAATACTAATACCCACAAAATCATACCTGTAATTTGTTTTTGGTCCCAAAAAAATCTGTGATTGATATTCCTTGTAACCAAATCAAATTTCGAAATCCCTGAGAGCATCCCGTTGATCAACATGATGACCAACATAATCACAAAAAAGAAACCGCATGTTCCATTTCAAATGAATACATGGAAGAAGTGTAAGCGATTGAACATCGGTTTTATCAGCAGCGGGAGAATTTGGGTCAGAGGAGAGAATAATGAGGCATAGTGCCGAATTTGGGTCACAAAGCTTTTATTCATTAAACATAGAAGGAAATCCACACGTGCGAGATATAATGGGTGCTTAGAGGAACCACAGTCGTAGATTTATGTTTGTATGGACAAATCATGGCCACCAGTTAGATAGGCAAACTTATACAAACTATGTTTTATACTAGAGATGTTCTAGTCAAATATAGGTAACGACATTATAACAACGATATTGGAATATATTTTCCAAATATTTAGGTATTATATGTGTTGTTATAAAAATAAGTCAGCATAAATGTCAAAAACTAGCTAGAATAGTGACTCTTTTGAGAAATATACACAAAATATGATGTATTATGCCTTGTTATATGGTGTACTTGTGCATGCTATGACGTGCTTTCTTAGCGTGTTATGCTGTGCCGTGCCACGTGCTAATCTGTGCCGCGTATTGTGATGTGCTACTGTGCCAATTAGTCAAACCCAGCACATCCCATTTAACTAACGTGCTGTGCCGTGCTGGGATGGGTTGTGCTCAACTTTTAGCATGATGGGCTGTGCTCGTGCTGGCACAGCCCAGTTTACACCTCTAGGATGGGACTTACCAGCTGTGTAGGAATCTGAGCAGGAGGAGGAGTTTGGGGGACAAATCGAAGTGGAGGAGATCAACAAAGTATTTAAAATGGTTCAATGGAAGGTTGGTGTCTCATTGTTTTCAATCCCCGCTGTTTTATTTTTTGTTTTTATGTTATTTTGTTAGGGAATAATGAATTGGTAGAGTTACCACCATTCACCAAATTAATGAATTCCTTATGCATCTAAGAGTGATAATAAGGACAACATCCAGTTCAGCATTCCATTAGAAGAACATTCGGTGCCAGAGGGAGATACTTGAATTGCGTTGATAATTGTTTATCGTCAGTGAGAGAGTATTTATTGTTTTGATCATAACGAACTTTTCCTGATAATGAGTCTCTTGGAGCCTAGTATATATGAACATTCTGTAATATCATATTTAAACCATTCCTTGGTATTATGACTTTACGTGGTCTGCTATTGACAACTACATTATGTGTGGAACTGATTTTCAGTGTGAGCTGGTTTTTACTTTATGCAAATGTAAATTAGTTGCATAGTTAATAAAAAAAATAAATTATGGAAGCAAGTAGGACTTTTGACTTAGTTCAACCGGTATCATTCCATTACAAACTCAAATGGTTCAGGTTAAAATTAGTGTCATTTACGAGTCTTTTGCAGCTGACAAGGTAATTACAGAATTATACATCTTTGGTAAGAGAATACACATGACTTTTGACTAAAGTGACAAGGTACTAACTTTTTAATCTCGGTGATGTTTCTATTCATCATTCTATTTTAGTTTGGTATCATTGAATGTGCAAGATATTTCAAGAAGAACACGACATATGTAGTTGAACATAGTAATCAGAGGACAATCCTGGAAGCTGCGATAAAAATACAAAAAGGAGGAAAATAAAATATAACAAGTACTGCATTATAGATGTATAGCAAAAATACAAAAAGGAGTATATGAATTTACGTGGATTAAATGAAAGAATTTCATTCTTGTTTTTCATTTTGCTCAACCACTGCACTGGCAGTATGTTGGTATATGGACTTAAAATGGATGCACTAGATACATTTTCAATAATTATCTTTCCGATTTGACTTCTATCGCCAAAAAATACTTGAGAGGATACACTTTTCACCATTAGGGTAGTATGTAGGCGTATGTTAAATTTTTTTCGTGTATTCTTTCACCTATTCTTCTTTCCCATAAACATTTTAACGAAAATTAAGAATGATTAAAGAAAAATGTTTAATGCATACATTCCTAACCAGTTATCTAACATCCATGTACTCATAATTTTTTTCTTTCGATCGGTAAATTAAACATTTTACTGCTTCAGAATACCATGATCGGGAGACTTTCCTATTACAAAGCTGGATCCACCGCAAGTTTAGAGATTGCTGAATTAATAGCCATCCATATTGTTTTGAAGTGTGTCCTAAATCCAACGGTGGTTATTAAGTTTAGACCTCTATAAATTTGATGAAATGGTTTAGTTGAGGATATCAAAAAAATTTAAGAGAACCTGCAATCAGACGCTTTTCAATTCTTAGCTTTTAAAGGCTCCAAAAAAAAAAAAAAAAATCTCAACTCAACTCAACTCAACTCAACTCTCTGCTATTGCTTCTCTTTCAAAGATTTTGATCAGGTACACTCTTCTCCCTCTGGATTTCATGATTCTAAAAGAATTTTCTGTTAGGTTCTTTTTGATGATTCAAGCTAGTACATTTTTATGAAGTGATAACTTCGAGTGAAGCACCGATTTCAGGGATTGAGCTTTTCAAAGATATTATAAGCTCAATACACAAATATTTTATGATTTGTTTTTTTTTTTAACTATGCACAAACACTATCAAGGGCATTTCCTGCAAAAAATATTCTCAAATTAAATCTGTATAGGCAGATTTTTAGATATTATGATCTCATTTTTTTTTCTTCAAACAGAAATTGAGCTTATAAATTTCGGTGCTTATATTTTTTTTCTATCCGAAATTGAGCTTTTCAAAGATATTATGATGTTAAAATTTCTGTACTTGGAAAATATGCATATTTAACCCATTTCTTCGTCTTATTCACGGTTGCATTAGTAATCCTGTTGCGGTGCTTTTCCCTTGGTTATCCTACACAATTATGGCCATGTTCACTCGTGTATTAGCACTTTTTTTTTTTTGAGTATCTTGTTCACTGTTTATGTTCATACATATGAGTTTTCTTTTACTTTATTCATATTCGAGTGTATATAATCCATCACTCACAGTAGCATTTTTTGTGCATTTTTTTTTCTTAAATAAATTCATGACTCCCACTGCCGACATCAGTATGTCCAACTATAGAAATTTTACTCTTTTGAAAATACTAAATTTAACAAAAATCTAATGTGTAGATTGTATCAAGTTTTCAAGTTATTTTGTATTTACTGTTAAACAGTTAGTATTCATTTAATGTACTTTTTCCCTCTCCAACACGTATGTAGGGCGGCAGTTAATAATGAAAGTGATACTAGTAATTTTATTATTCCCTCTCCACCAACCTATTTTGTTTTCATGACAAGACCAAAAAAAAATATTTCTCTATTTATAGTAAATAAGACCAAACGTTACATCCTCATGTCTCCCCAAAAATGTGAGAGTGGGACCTTTGTTATGACCAATGCAATCTTTTTCTTAATTCGTTTTCTGACCAATTCAATCTTTCTACTTTGTTTTTTTTGTCTGTGGAGAATATTCTTTCCCAATGATTACGCCCAGCTCTTTGTCATTACGTGGCAATAAAAACTAAAAACATCATTTTCGTTTCAAAGGATGATGACATGACATGGGTTCACCACACATCATCAGAACAATGGTGGTGACGTCACTTATCGTCTTTTGGATCTCTTGTTACTGCATATTCGATCATAATTCTTCTTCTTTTTTTCTAGTTTACGCTTTTATCTTTTTAGAGTAATTTCAATAAAATACACTTGTATGGAATGGATAACAACCAAACTTTAAAGAAGAAATGCAAAAAGGGAAATGGTTCTCAGAAAACTCTCCTTTTCTTTTTGGTTTTCAGTAGAGAGATAGGAGAAGAAGATTCAAACAGAGGACTCTGTTTTTCTTTGTTTTGAGCTGTGCAAATGTGGAATTGTTTTCCTTTTAGTTCATCTCATGCAGGTATGTAAAATTTTCTTGGATGAAATTTTCAAGACCATCCTGTAACTTATTGTTTGTTCTTTAATTTGATTCTGGTATGTGGAATTTTTTTTTTTTTTTTTTTTTAATTTGTATGTGCGTAGGATTGAACTCAAGAGGTGCGAATGAACTGGGCAGTTCCAGTACTGAAACAGCAATTGCTTCAGTTCAGCCAAATCCGCAAAGCGAAGGGGACATCTTACAGTCTTCCAACCTAAGAATTTTCAGCTTTAACGATATGATAACCGCGACAAGGAATTTTCAGCAAATTTTAGGTGAAGGTGGTTTTGGTTCTGTTTATAAGGGATGCATTGATGAAAATTCGCTGACTGAACCAACAAGGGTTGTTGCTGTAAGAGTCTAAACCTACAAGGGTTACAAGGTCATCGAGAATGGCTGGTGAGTTCTACTTAATTCGCTGATTTATGGTTGGTTAATTTAGAGTTGAATTGTTGTTAGATTGGTGCGTGCACCTTGTTAGAATATACATTGACTAGGTATGGAGGTGCATTTTGAATTCCTCGGGGATAATTAGAGTGATCAAGTAAGCCAATTCCCGTGCTTTTCAGTTTTTGCGGCCGGATTTACTCTCAGACATGTCGCAATCTCATATTTGGAAATGATGCAGCTCTTAATAGGATTTTTGGATGTTGCATTTGCTTATTTAGTGAAATGCTTTGATTCTGTAGGCCGAGATTAACTACTTAGGGAAATTGTACCACCCCAATCTTGTCAAGATGATTGGGTATTGTGCCGAAGAGGAACACCGGTTTTTGGTTTATGAATTAATGCCAAATGGAAGCGTAGAGGATCATCTATTCTCGAGTAGGTTCATCTTGCATTGATTGCTGTGTTGTTTAAATTAGTTCATTATTCTACCTTACCTTGTGATTGATAGACTTGAGATGTTGTTTACGCAGGAGGATCCAAATTCCTACCACTTTCGTGGTACCTACGAATGAAGGTTGCTCTTGGAGCAGCAAAAGCCCTGGCCTTTCTTCACTCTGCGCAACCCCAAGTAATATACCGGGACTTCAAAACAGCCAATATCTTGCTAGATGCGGTACGCAACTCTTCCTTCACAATGTAGCTTCCATTCTCACACCCGTGGTGATTTTCGAGTCGTGATATATATATATATAT